>JARHVA010001763.1:1850000-2125000 GCA_037957365.1 Torreya grandis | reverse complement strand
GTTAAACATCCTTCTTGGGTTACTTGCATAACATGCATGAACACATAGTCAACTTTGAACCTCAATATATTTGATTGTACATGATTAGAGATATTAAAATACATATTTATATATTTTAATTTAATTCCTATACAAATTTTATTTTTACACGAAGAGAAAATTCTACCTAGATCAAAATTTATGAAAAAAATATTGAGCATTGGTTTTTCCCTTTGCAATATTCAAATGCAAACAATCACAGTTAAACCTCAGTCACTTTGCTCACATCTCATACTATTATATATTTATATTACACATGTATATTCAATATTATTATAACATTAATTTATACATTTACACTTTTTAAAAATTAAACCTTGAATAGTTGACTTCATCTTGTGCAATCTTACCATATTGACTCAATATACACCATCGATTTCCTGTACGTAGCTCGATCTATATCTCTACTAGACATTAGACACTTTTAAATCATATATCTCAATGTGAACCATGTATATATATATATATATATATATATATATATATATATATATATATATATATATATATATATATGAACATACTCTCACCATTTATCATTGGAAGAATCTTTGTCTTTATCTCTGCTTGATATTAAACATCAAACACTTGTCCTCATCTCAATGCTTCTTCACACCTTGGAATGAACATGCTCCATTAATCCTTTTGTGAGGATTCTGTTATTTAAATTCATTAAACAATGAAAAATTTAATCATTTTAATTTTTTAACACTATATATATTCATTGTATGATCTACAATTAACCATTATATCTCCATTTGGTCTTGATCTTTAAGTTCATGAAAAATAGGCTAAGTATGGGAACCATTGTTACATCCCTAGAAGGTCAACTTTACACAGTCATATCTTTTACTTCGCTCACTCGCATGATCTCAAATTTGTAAAATATTATCTAATAACATATGATAATACAACCATGTACCAATATAATATTTAAGCCTTCATGTGTGTAATATATAATACCATTAATATACCCATTTATAGTTTTTCTACCATAGAGCCAACTATGTCAGGAACTACTTGGAAGGCCAAGTTTAAACATGCATATATTTTGTTGCAATTCATAAAATTATATGAAAATTAGTGCATATAAATTAATCATAAAATTGAACAATCCTATATGATCAAATTTTTATGAAATATCCACACATGTGAGATATGCCACCACCAAACTACTTACTTGGCTCTTTTTGCCATATTACAAATTTGGTTAAGTATGGGAAAACATTGTCAAACTGCTTGGAAGACCAAATTTCCACTCACATTTTAATAAACTTAATAACATAAGTTCATAATTTTAAAAAAGTAACTAGGTACTAATTTTATCACAATAATATTATCAACTCCCCCTGACCCATCCACACGTGGCATTGGTGACATCTACAAACTACCTACTCAAATTTTCTACCACTGGACCTAAAATGTCTAAATAAAAATAATGATAAAAGAAATGAAATAAAATCATACATACAAGAAGTAAAATCATATAAAACATCTTATATGACCCATTTCACATGCACAAATCACCATACTCATCACTAAACATCTGTAACCATGTCAAAACTAAAGATCAACCAAGCCTCCTTCAAGCATAATACAATAAGCGCATTGCACACTTTATCAATATCACTTATAATATCAAGATAATTTATTCACTCACTTATAAAAATTTATGACATAAATAAAAACTCTAAAACATGCATTAGGATTCATGAAATGTGTCTACATAGGTATTGGAGGTTTAATTCTTCATGACTGGTTTTTGAGGTAATTTGACAGTTCTAAGTAAGAAAGTTATAGAAATGTTCTTAAACTCTTGTTTCCTAAGTGAAGGTGTTCCAAGAACTTGATAATGACCTTAAGGTTATGGATAATATTTATATCTTATTCATTTTTCATGGTTTATTAGCTTAAGTGTATTTAAGCTTCATTATTTTAAGAAAATCTTTTTGAGATACACAGGCCTAATAGGGTAGATTATCCTAAAGGAGTTTTCATGATATGAAAGAATGATTCATGTATAATCAATCATAGATGAGGTTAGAATAGTTTTTTTGCTAAGTGTTATTTTTTTAATGGGTTTTGATTATTATAAAAGGCCATCTATGATTGGGGTCTTCAATCCTCTTCATTTAATAATGTCAATCCAAGGATGGTGTCTAAAGGTTGTATGAAATAAGAGAAAGAGGTCTTTGGAAAATGGTTTTTTTAATCATAATCCACACTTGAAATAATTAAAATAACACTTTATGGAATTGAAAATCACACTTTTATAAATCAAATCACACTTTTAGAAAGTAAATCAAACTTGCATAAATTAAAGCACACTTGCAAAAGGTAAATCACACTTGCAAAAATTAAATTGATGGATTGACAAATAAAAAATACACCTGTAGGTTCACAAAAAATGTATAAGAAATAAATGATTATAAAAAAAAAATTAAATAAGAATTTATATAAAACTAATAATTATAGAATACATAAATAGATTAAATTAAATTAATTCATCTTCCTTGGAATGAGTAGCTAGCTCATTCCTTGAAAAAGGATTTCACTTTGAACATAGGTTTTAGAATAGGCTACTGATAATAATGGAAATAAAAGTGTATTTATTTATTCATTCAAGTGTGGAATCTTGCATTTATTATTCCATGCTTCTAACCAACACCTTATTCGAGATTAACAATCGAGATCCTCTATCCTATCTCAATCTACATAAAATATGGAGACAGATATTTATTCTAATAATTAAATATATTAAAACATAATCTCTATATCCACATAATATGGAGAGAACTATTTATTGAAATCAAATTATATAAATTTATATTTTATTACAATCTATAATGGAAATTGTATACATAGAAACCTATATATACAAATAATATAAATAGAAAGCATTATTTATGTTAGTAGTTCTATTGAAATATATAGTCACCTACTAAAATTTGTAGCAAAATTACTTAAATATTTGTTGTTATATTGAAGGTAGGTGTTGTCATTAATGTCTGATAGGCATTAGCAATGACAAATTGGTCTATCAGGTTAGTGAGAAAGATCATGGTGGCCCAGTGTAGTTGGAGCAGTGTGATGCTTGTAAGGGTGTGCATGGGTGTCTTAGGTGGATGATGTATTGTTTAATGGATCCTAGTATGAAGATTTTTTACTTGTTCCTAATGTGTTCTATGCTCAAGGGTTGACTTCATGTGGCCTTCATGAGGTGTGTAGTTCGGTTTATACCTTATGGGCTTGATCTTGCATGATTACCTAGGGGCTATTGAGTGATTTGGCTTATCTTCCATGATAAATATCTCTATGTGTTTTGAATGTGCATTTTGGACATGTATAGGATGCTGATATATCAGATAGATGGTTTGAAACATGTGGTTAGTGGTCTGCAAGGTAGTTTGGTCATTAGCCTAGTTGGCATAGATGGGCTTCAAAGGCCTTGTAAAGGGTCAAAGAAATATTTTGAAATGTTTTATCATATATCTACATGATATATGATTAGAAATGTGTGATAAATCATATTAACCAATTTAGAGGTTATCAAATGAGAGAGAAAGTTAAAAATGACTTCATGTGCTTTAGAGGGTGCTCAAAAGGTGCATTTTGAGCTCGAGAGGAAAGTTTCATCATTCATTCTCTCATGTAGACTTTCCATGGGGACCTGATCCTTTTATAAAAGGTTTAAAGGGTCATTAATAAGTATTTTTAAGCATTATTTAATTAATTAAGGTCATATCCTTTATGAATTATTGTTAAGAATGTAAGCAAGTTTTTAAATGGTCTAAAACTCTAGTCTTAGAATTGATTGAAGAAAGCTTGTTGGATATAGCCCATAATGGATTGGTTGACCAATTTTAATATTTGAAGGTATATATGACTCCTTTAGGCATCTCTAGGTGCTATTGGTGTGTCAGGGTAGTGAGTATAAGGTACATAAATATTCTTATCTCGAAATATTTTGGTACTATAGGCAAAGTTTACTAGGTCAATGCATGGAAGTTATTGGAGATTGAAGGATAGGACTTGTTCTTACAGTACATAGAGTTTTTTGGGAAAGAAAAAATCACTATGTTAATTAGTTTTGTCAATCAATTTGACTAGTCACTAATCTATAAATAGAGAAAATAGTAACAAAAGGCTAATATGAGTGAGAATCTATTTCAAGATAGTGTGCAGGTGAGTAGGGAAGAGTCCAATGGTTTGGGGTACTTTTTTTGAGACATGTCCCTAATATTAATTTTATTTTAAAATTATTTTTATTCCTATACAAATCCATGAAGTAACCTTCAAAGTGACATGTCTGAGTATTAATGACATGAAGGTGTATGTCTCATGGAATGAACTATATGCTTCTTATTTACTATTATACAATCATGTTTATATTAATGAAGTTGATATAAGGTTATTAAAGGGTCTCATGAATGATTTTTTATGTCAAATAAGTGATTATATATATTATAGGAGTCACGTTCATACTAACTAAGTTTCAAGTCAAGTTGACTGCTACAGGCATATAGTGGAAAGTGATATATTTAAGATCTTTTGATAAGTGATCATGTATCAACTAGGCATGATGATGTTATTGAATATATAAATATACTATTTTATATTTTTGGGAGATTAAGATATATTTTATATGAATTAATCATGCATGATAAATAGGCTTGTCTAGTTGTGCCAAAACTGTGAGATAGTGGCCTAAGTGATTAGTTTGTAAGACCAATTTATGTTACAATAAAATGAAATATACATTTGGAGGTTGATATATAGGTATAAAATAATTTATTCATGTGGATTATAAGTTTTTAAATAATCCTTTCAAGTACAAAATATGAGCTTATATATGACTATAATTTGGTAGTGTGTGAGTAGTTTGAGTGAGCCTGTGATAGAGGTAGTTTGAAAATTGTTGGCCTATGTTGGAGTGTCTAAAGCACATGGAAGTATTTAATAAGTATTTTAGGATATACATACATACATACATACATACATACATACATACATACATACATACATACATACATACATATATATATATATATATATATATATAAAATTTGTTGAGTGGTTTGTTTGATAAATAAATAGTATGCCTTAGTTCTATATGATAAACTTTTATATGTTTCTAGGCCTATTGGCGAGTAGGCTAGAATGGCTTGGTTCAAGGTATGAATTAGAGTTCCAAGAGTTGTGGAACCATTTAGGAGTGAGAAATCATATATTGGAGGTAGGTTTGATGTGTTTTATGTGTTGGTGAAGGCTAAATGTGGACCAAGTATTCCAAGGCATAACATGTTTTATAGGCCTAATTCACTTTGGTCTCTATTAGGCCTATTTGGTGTTTTAGATCTTAATGAAAATGAACAACATAAGGAGTGTATGAATCTTAAATATTAAATGTATAAGGATATATTTGAAATATATATCTATCATGGAAATCATATTGCATAATAAATATGGGTTAGATGAGAGTATGTTCTATATACTAGGCCTAATTGGCCTATTTGGTAGTGTAGAGGGTGTGCGGTGAAAAGTGAAGAAAAGAGCTCAGTCAAGGAGTAGAGATGTGTCATTAAGGACCATGAGAGGGTGAAAAGGATTAGTCATGTTTATCTAATCATGTTCATGAGATAAGAGGTCATTAGACCTAATAGTTTAAAGGGTGATTTGTTTGAGCAAATGAGCTAGGAGTGTCTGTTAGAGTAAGAGAAGGTCATCATCAAGTGTAGAGGACATAAAAAAAATGGTGGACATCAAATTTTAGGTGGTTGAGTGGGTGCTTAATAACCTAGTGGGTTGTATCCTCCTTGATAGTTGGAGCTAGCTAAAGGTCTAGTAGGTACTAGACTAAATTGAGGGGTGGGTGATCTTTGATTAGTTGATGCTGGTCTAAAAGTCTCATGTTTTTGATATCATATAGTATAGGTAGTCCATTGGTTATAGGATTGAAAGTGGGATTTATTCCCCATGAGGTTTTTTGACATAGATGAAGTGCAATTATGTTTATTTATCTTGATTTTGCTTATATTCTAATTTATTTATGTTATGCTTGAGTGGTTGTTTCATTGGAATAAAATGGAATTGATTATGATATGTTGAGAAACTAATTCACCCCACCTCTTAGTAGCTACTTCCAATAATTGGTATTAGATTAGGACCTTTGAAAGAGGCTTGATAGACTATAAGTTATCCTAAGTAGCTTAAGGTATGATGAAGATAATGTTCATCTTATTTTTAGTGATGGATAAGTCTCTGAAGATCAGAGTTCAAGTCTTCATAGAGGTTTGCATGTTAGAACTAGCAAGTTCAAATAACAAACATTATACTAAAGCCAAATCCAAGATCAAACCTGAGTTATATGGTAGGGCTTATTGAAGATTATTTATTTGTCAACAAGCATGATAGGTACAAATATGTGCAGGTGTCTTAAAAGGTAGAGGTCTACAATTGAAGGAGAAATTGATCATCAAGTAAGACAAAATATGCATTATGAAGAGGACCATTAGTGAGTTAATTTATTATTTTTTTGATTAGGTATGCTTAAGATGTTCAAGAAATGTTGTGTTAATCAAAATAAAGATCAAACCTATGTTGATAGATAAAAGGACATTGAAGACATATTAAAAGAAAGTCATATTTGTATTAGGTCTCTATGAGACTTAATGAGGGTATGAGAGCTAATGAAGATTTATAAGTAAGAGAGAATGATTTTTGGATACCTATGCATGGAGAAGACTCATATAAAATGGAAAAAAAAAAGTATATGACAAGGTATGGTTCATTAAGAAAAATTTGGAGGTGTGTGTTTCTATAGGAAAATCTCTATGGAAGTTGATTTTGTCTCGATGTCTTTTAATTAACAGATTAGTGTGACTTGCTAAGTTCATTGGTGACCTTATACTCTCAAGGTGACTAATCAAAGTGTATGAAAGTGTTCTCAAGGAAATTTTTAAAGGAACATAAGTTAGAATAGGGGTATTAGAGTTGAGGATTGGGTTTCAAGACCAATGTTCTTTAAGATGAGAATTAGTATTCATAAGTTCCAAAGATTGAAGTTGAATCAAAGAGTGTGATGACATCATGAAGAAATTTTTAGTAATCTGAGGTTGAAGAATGTTGTTTCAAGATTTGATTTTGGGTCTATGCCTTTTAGATGAGATGTTTTAGAAATGGATAATGATTTGAGGATCATTGAGTGCTTATAAGTATGTTTTTTGGTCTCTGTTACATATCTGAAGATGCCAAAAGTTTTGATTTATCATAATATGGTCTTAACTATGAGGGTGAGGTTGATATTTTGAGTCAATTTGAAGGGATTTCATGAAGATATAAATGGAATAAGAGGTTGGTTATGAAATTAATGTCATGTATCATGAGTTTTGGTATCCTGTGTTGAGTGTTTTGAAGGAAATATTGCTTATCAGATGACTAATAGATAGTAGGTGTATACACATAATTATATGATTGTATGTTTCCATGAAGTACTTTAAAGAATTCTTAGTAATAATGTATTATAGTGTCTTAATGATATATTTTTCATGAATTAAGGATCATATTATAGATATTCCTAATTGTCTCAAATGTTTAAGTTAACCCAAGAAGATAGTTGGAAGCAAGAATGGTTTTCAGGAGGTATATTAAAGTCTCATGGTCCTAAAGTGCCTTTTTGATCAATTTTTGATGATAGATTTGAAAGCTGATTTAAAGGATATGGATGAAGGTATTTATATTAGGTCATGAGGAAGATAGTCATGAGTCATTCCCAACTAGTTTCAATCCTTGATGAGCTTAGATGTGAGTTCTATGGTCAAAGTTAGAGTTGAACAATTTTGGTAGTGATGACTACCTAAAAGGTGTCCAAGATGCTCTTTTGATGATTTATGATGGATATAAGATTGGAAATAGATGATAAAAGTTGATTTTTACATGTCAAAGTATAATAGGAGGTTTGATGGTGTTTATGAGGTGTTCAAGTATGTTTTTAACCATTTGGTGAAAGTGCCTATTATAGGTTTTGATTTGTATGCACAAAATGATTGGTTTCAAAGTTAATTTGAAGATTGGAGATGTGTCATGAAGTTTTTTATTCTCAAAAATGTCTAAAAATGTGATTTATACATGCTTCAAATGGTTTCATAGGTTGATGAGTTATTTTCTTCCAGGTGGAGAATTTTAAGTGGTCTCTAGCTCTTCTTCTCAAGAGCATGTGTTTGGAGGATTAGAGGAATTCAATGTTGCCAAAGGTGTGGAGGCTTTAAATTTGGAATATAAGTAATTTTTGGTGGTATCTAGGTGTGGTGTCCAACTTAGGGGTTACCACTAATTGAAGGTTGACATTTGACCAATTATTGCTTTGAAGGCTTGGTAATTTGGGCATGTTTAGAAAAGTGGTGATTATTTGGATTTAAGTTATAAAAGAATAAAATAAATTTAATGGGAAAATAGGTTACTTTAAAAAGTATTATAGTGTTATGAACATGCAAATATTTCAAGTTATTCAAGTTTTTGTCTTGTAAGAGACCTAATTGGCTAAAAGGCTAAAGAAGGAAGTATGCTAAGAATGATGAGTTGGAGGCTCATTATTGTATATTTAAGGGGTCATAATAGTGGACTTTAAATATTGTGTTTCATGGTTTGAAGTGGTAAGGATAGAAAGTTATGAGGTTTTCAATGACTAAGTAGGGTTACAAGGGGTTGAAATAGGCCTAGTGAAGAAAATGAAGATTGTTGAAGAAATTTTCTATAGAAAGTTGGGCTTTACTTATATTTGAGCATGTTGGTCTATTATTATCATGATTTATATGTGGTTATATGCATGGAGTTCCCTTAGTGTTATATATGGTACCTTGAAAGTGATGATAAGTGAGCTTGTATGGAGATTTAGTGCTCTTGTTGATGTTTGAAGTGATGGTAGATATTCTTGAAGGTCTTGTAGGTATGCATGGGTTGTGTATACTAAGGTGGAACCTTTTAAGTGGAGTAGGGTCCTAGGGGGAGGTATTTTACCATGTAGTTGGTGATAGGTCTAAGGATCTAGGTAGCTTGGGAGTAGTTTCTGAGTGCAAGTGCATTCCAATGGGGAGTTGTGCTTGTTTAAGGTCATAATGGTAATATTTTAGATATATTCATATAGGTTAGCTTTATTCCATGTGTTTTTTGTAGCTTACTTGTTTGATTTATATGGTGCCTAATGTTAAAGGGTATCCACTTTATCATATTGGTAAAGTAGGAGAGAGAAAAAGAGTGTTGCCATCAATGAAAAAGGGGGAGATTATTGGGATATTTATGGTAGGTGTATTCAATGATGTCTTAGAGGCATTAGTAATTATAAATTGGTCTAGACCATTAGTGAGATAGAGCATGGTGGCCCAATGTACTTGAAGCAGTGTAATGCTTGTAAGGGTGTGCATGGGTGTCCTAGGTGGATGATGTATGATTGAATGGATCCTGGTATGAATATGTTATACTTGTTACTAATCTGTTATATTCTCAAGGGTTAATTTTATGTGGTTTTCATGAGGTATGTAGTTTAGTTTATACCTTATATGATTGATATTGGATGATTGTCTAAGGGTTCTTGAGTGCTTTAGCTTATGTGCCATGGTAAGGAGCTCTATGTGATTTTAATATACATTTTTGACATGTATAAAATGATATGAGGTTAGATATATAGTTTTTAAGAAGTGTCTAGTGGTCTACAAGGTAGTTTGGCCATTGGCCTAATTGGCCTAAATGGGCTTGTGAAGCCTTATAAAGGTCAAAGAGGGATTTTAGAATGTTTTGTTCTATTTATAAATAAGAGATGATAATATAGGTGTGATAAAGTATATTTACCAATTTATAGGTTATAATATGAGATATAAAGTTAGAAATGACTTCATGTGGTTTAGAGGGTTCTCAAATGGTGCATTTTGAGCTTGAGAGGAAAGTTTCATCATTCATTAGCTCATGTAGACTTTGAATGGGGACCTAATCATTTTATATAAAATATATATGTTCCTAAGAAGGATTTATAATCATTATTTCATTGATTAAGGTCTTATCCTTTATGAATAATTATTAAGAAGGTAAGTATGTTTTTTTATGATCTAAAACCCTATTCTTAGACTCAATTAAACAAAGCTTATTGGATATAGACCAGAATGGATTCATTGACAAAGTTTGAATATTTTAAGGTATATAGGAATCCTATAGGCATCTCCAGGTGATAGTGGTGTGTCAGGGTAGTGAGTAGAAGGTACAAAAATATGCTTATCTCTAAAGATTTTGGTACTACAAGTAGAATTGACTAGGTCAATGCATGTAATTTATTAGAGTTTGAAGGCCAGGACTTGTTATTAAAGTTTTTAGAGTTTTTTTTTCAATAAAAAATCACTATCTTAATTATTTTGGTCAATCAAGTTGACTAGTTGTTAATCTACAAATAGTGAAAATAGTGACAAAAGGCCAATATGAGTGAGAATCCATTTAGGGATGGTGTCCAGGTGAATAGGGATGAGTCCAATGGTTTGGGGTATATTTTTTGAGACATATACCTAATATTCATTTGATTATAAAATTATTTTTATGCCTATACACATGCAAGAAGCATCCTTCAAAGTGACATGTCTGAGTATTAATGACAGTGAAAGTGTATGTCTCATGGAATGAACTATATGTCTCTTATTTATTATTAGGCATCCATGTTTTTTTTATTTAATTTGATAAAAGTTTTTTTAAGGATATCATGAATTCATTTGGACGTTAATTTATTTTATATATGATAGGATTCATGTTCATCATGACTATGTTTTAAGTCAAGTTGATTGGTACAACATATAGAGGAAAGTGATATGTTTAAGATCTTTTGACAAGTGATGATGCATAAATTAGGAATGATGATGTTATTTAAGATCTAAATAGAATATTTTATATTTTTGGGATCTGAATAGATATGTTATATTAATTAATCATGCATGACAAATAGGCTTGTCTAGCTATGCTAAAACTCTGAGACAGTGACCTAAGTGATTGGTCTATAAGACCAATGTATGCTACAAGAACATGAGGTATAACCTTTGTAATTTGATTTATATGTCTCAAATAATTTATTAATTTGGATTATAAGTTTTTAAATCATCATTTCAAGTATAAAAGATGAGCTTCTATATGACTATAATTTGGTAGTGTGTGAGCAGTTTAAGTGAGCTTGTGATAGAGGTAGTTTGAAGATTGTTGGCCTATGTTGGAGTGTCTAAATCACATGGAGGTGTTTTATAGGTATTTCAAATTCTATATATATTATTAGTTTAGTGGTTTTTTTAATAAAATCAATAGTATGCCTCAGTTTTATATGATAAACTTTTCTATGTTTCTAGGCCTATTGGTGAGTAGGCTAGAATGGCTTGGTTCAAGGTTTGAATTGGAGTTAAAAATGTTGTGGAAAAATTTAGGAGTGATAAATAATATATTTTAGGTATTTTTTATGTTATTTATGTGTTGGTGAAGGTTGAATGTGGACTAAAGAGTCCAATGTGTAACATGTTGGTTTGTAGGCCTAATTCATTTAGGTCTTTATTAAGCCTATTTGGTGTTTTGGGTCTAAAGGGAAATGACAAACCTAAGGAGTGTATCTATATCAAATATTACATGTATTATTATCCATTTAAAATATAAATCAAGTATGGAAAGAATCTTGGCTGATAAATATGGATTAGATGAGAGTATGGTCTATATACTAGGCCTAATTGGCCTATTTGGTAGTATAGAGGGTGTGTGGTGAAAAGCAAAGAAAAGAAATCAATAAAGGAGAAAATATGGGTCATTAATGACCATGAGAGTTTGAATAATATCATTCATGTTTTTCTAATCATGTTCATGATCTAATAGGTCATTTGACCTAATAGTCTAAAGGGTGACTTGTTTGACCAAATGAGCTAGGAGTGTTTATTAGAGCAAGAGAAGGTCATCATTAGGTGTATAAGACATCAGAGTAGTGGTGGACATCAAATTTGAAGTGGTTGAGTGTACTTTTAATCACCTATTGGGTCGTAGTCTCCTTGCTAGTTAGAGCAGAGGTAAAGGTCTAGTAGGTACTATACTAAATTGAGGGGTGGGTGCTCCTTGATCAGTTGATGTTGGTCTAAAAGTCTCATGTTTGTGATATCATATAAGATAGATAATCCATTATTTGAAATATTGGGAGTGGGTTTTATTCCCCATTAGGGTTTCCCACATAGATGAAGTATACTTGTGTTGATTGCTCTTGATTTTGCATATGTGTTGATTTGTTTATGTTATGCTTAAGTGTTTGTTTCATTAGAATAAAATGGAATTGATTATGAGATGTTGAGTGAATGATTTACCCCCCCATCTCAGGAACTACTTCCAACAATTTCTAGCAAGCCTAATAAAATATATAGATTTTTTGTGTAATATGTAACTAATATGAGTTGAATGATGTAATCTATAGCTGATTTGTAGCTAGTCTGGTGTAATCCATAGCTAGTCTATAACTAGTCTGATGTAATCCATAACTAATGTAGCAAGATTTTTGTAATCCATAGTTTTTGTATTAATCTTGTAGTAATATTTGTCTACTATAGTAATCTTATAGGATTTCATAGCAAACCTATGGGAGTTTGTAGAAAGCTTATGGGAGTTTGTAGCAGGACTATAATTTGACCAAAATACTATATCTATTATAAAAGACTATGACACTACTCCAAAATTATTCTTAAATGCTTACTTATTTCATACTTTGAATCATTCTTAGCTTATCATGAATTGTGTATGCACACATTGACATATTTTTTTTCAATAATTATTAATAATAGCTAACAAACAGATAACAAGCAATTCTAAAGACTTAACCATGATATATACTTACTATTTTATTCTAAATAAACCATAATTTTAGAATCTACATTTATATCTAATTTATATTCAAGAAAAAAGATGTTATTTTATAAATACAATGAGCCATATTATGGACTCATCAATCTAGGGCCAAGCAGATCAAGTTTAGCATTAATAGGGAAGACCTAATACAATTAGGTCTCTATGAGACCTAAAGGAGGAGTAAGGCCTAATTGAGTTCTGGAATTAAAAAAGAGGTTCAAATTGTGATTGAACCAAGTTCATAAGATTTCTTAAGACCTATTTTGTGGTTTAAATAAGAGGTTAAATGTGTGTGGCTAACCAAGTGGTGTGTGACCATGAGACTAGTATATATCCAAGGTAGATTAGGCCTATGTGTGTGTGTGTGTGTGAAAAATAAGTGAATAAAATCATGCATGGTTAAGAATAAGAAGGTCTTGAAATTATTTGTAGACCATAAAATAAGATCATAGGGTTGTTAAAGAAAAGTTTAGATGAGGTGGCTGAGTTGGTGTTGAGTCACTTAGGGAGTTTATGCTTCCTTCAAAGTATTGTGCTTGATAAAGCCTAGTCAAGTGGGTGCTTGACTTTATTGGGGCTGGTGCTCCAAGTTAAATTGGTGTTCAACTAAATTTGGTATTTTATTTTATAGGATAGTATTCCATTTATAGATATCATAGTGGGTTTTCTTCACCTTGAGGGTTTACCACTCACATATGTCTTTTCTTGTTTCTTGCTCATGTGAATGGTTTTTTATACATTGAAAGATCACTATGTTATTTTCATGGTTCATGAATGTCAAAGTATAATTGAAAGATTTTTTTTAAATATGGATTCACCCACTCCTAGTAATTTTGCTTCCAAAATTTATACCTAACTTTGGCATTTTGGTTTTTATTTCATCCACTTTTCCTTTTTGTGTAAGACATTTGATGTTATACTATTTTATACCAAGTTTTAATATAAACCTTTTGAGATATAGATCCATTTGTTAGACCAAGCTCAAACCAATTTTCCTTTGGACCTTTTTTTTTTTAAGTTTAGAAAAATCTAGGACTATTTCATGACATTCATCATTGATTTGAATATATCTCATTAAAATTATAGTATAGCTATGTAAAATCTAGGTTATGATAATGGGGTTACATAAGATGATTTTTTTAACACCCTTATGGTGATGATGTAGTTTGTGAGATAGATCCTTATCCTCCTTACAATACTCAATCTAGGAAACAAATACAAAATCCTCTAGCCTATTATTTGGTTAACATGACTCCATAACTAGAGCAAAACTAAGAGTAAGCCATGCAGTATCTTGCTAGCATACCATCAGTGGTAGAACAAGTTCAATAAAAATCATATCATGTTACTATGTTGTCGACATATGATCCCTATTGATTTGATCATCACTTGATTGAAAACATAAATGAAGTTTTAGCTAGATCTGTAGAAGTAAGAGCCAAGTTTCTAGCATACTTTCCTAATGAAAATTTACCTAGTCTAGTTAGAGTGCCTTTCAATATGCCTTATACCCAAACCATTGAAAATACCTATACTATAAATCCTTTAGCACTTGTACCAATGTCATACCAAAACCCAAATATGCTTTTCAAAGGAAAGACACTCATGGAAGACCACTTTATACAAATGTATACGACATATCAAACCTATTTGAACTTATCATGTAATTTTAATAACATGGCCATATCAAACTCTCCACTCATTGAGTTAGTTCCTTAAATATGTGTATTAATTAAATTGATAGGTCAATTTTTTCTGGGTATATAACCATTTTCAAAAACCACTTCAATCAGAGATATTCTCAAAGTCCTAGATATTATATAAGTATCTACTACTTTTATGCATGACAAGGTGATAAACATAGTAGATCATATGTAACGATCATCCAATCCAAGCTAAAGTGGTTTAAGTGCACCAAAAACTAGTCCACAACAAGTGCACTTAGTTAATACCATGAGTAGTTTGTATTCATAGGGGACATGAACTCTTACATCCCAACCATAGAAAGTTATCTCTAATCCTCAACTAGCTACTACTTCAAGAATGCAACTACAAGGACAAGGATTAAGTAATCAAATGCCAACTAGTGCCTTGCCACAACAAAACATGATGAATCCTAATCAACCTCAATAGGTGACAATAAACATTCCAAAACAACAAGAATATTACAATATACTAATGCATTAGAGGATGAACATTCCAACACCTTAGTAGGGGGAAACACATGTTCCACCTAGTCAGGAAGTGACAAATATAGCTCAATAGTCATAGACTAACACAATTTTACAATTTCAAATGTTTTCTAATCAATAATGAATGACTATTAGGCAAATATAAATGCTAAACATCAATCAAACATCTACTTCATAATAGGTTTTATCAAAACAAAGAGGTTTTATTGTCTCATAAGTATTGATTAGGTGATAATTACCTTTCACTTCAAACATGAAAATAATCCAATGATAGGGCCTAAGTCCACAATAAGTTTCCCTTATTCGGCTATGTTTAACGAATTGATGGTAAGTCCTTACTTAACCTCAATAGTCATGGTACTTTACCCCAATCCATATCCCTCCATTATTATAACAATTCCCTCCAAATCAAGCCTATATATTGAATCCAAACCATAATATCACACTATAATATGTGCAATTTCAATAGACACATCCTAATATATAGATGCATATTCGTAGTTGGTTCACTCATCAAACCAAAATTCCATAATAAATAATTAATCCATTATACCCAAATCAAATTAATCCACATTTGACCACCCAACCTCCACCTTAGGCCAATGTTCACTCTATTTTATTGGCACAAGAACTATATTAAATGAAGGTTGTAATTGCCTCAATTAAAGCAAGGAAATAGAATAAGAAGTTCAAGTTAGATGATGTGCATTTATACCCATTCAACATGGAGTATCTAAAAATACCATTTCCTCCAAGATATGGACCACCAAATTTTGATAAATATAAGGGTAAAGGAGACCCTAAGGCACATTTAATAGAATTATTTGTTGCTTTCCATCTAGTAGCTTACAATGACATTTACCTCCTCCTCTTATTTCCTTGGAGCCTGACAAGGTGGGCTTTGGAATCGCTATTAAAATTGCTAAAGAAAATTGTATCTAATTTTGATGACCTTTCAGATGAATTTGTTTAGCATTTCTCCTAAAACCTTAAACATGATATTTTATTGGTAGATTTTACTCAGGACAAGTAGAAAGTTGATGAAAGCTTAGAAATATATCTACATGCTAGAGATCATTTTCTAAGCACTTCACCCATAGCTTACTAAATAAATAATTGGTCATTGTGTTTACTTAAAAATTACACATTGAGATATCCTATCATCTAGAACTATGGTACACACATACCTTCAAAGAGATTTTTTTATGTAGTTTTTGTACACACCATAGTTAACAAGGTAGCCTCTAACATTTTAAGATCTTAATGGAGGTAAACTCCACTCTAAGACATGAGTTGCATGTATGAAATTGGAATAACATATTGATAGAATACTTGGTATGACATTTAAGTTGTTGACAATGTATTTTAATGGAGGTATGGTCTCTAAAGGGTAGTGAACTCCTACATGAGTTATATGGGTGGTTGGTTGCTAATCTAAAGTAGATAGATCTCAAAAAAAATCAAGGAGGGAAGGGTAAGGCAAAGAAGAAGACTCTATGGTTTTCAAGAATCTCCTCTTTGGCTTATTTTTAAACCTATGCCTATTGTAAGTAACTATTTCACACACATAGCCAAACATAATTTAGAAGTCTAAGGGAATACTGATATAGGAAACTCATAAGACTCAATCAAAGGTTACCCCTTTTAGAGCAGATATTTCACACCCTTAATTAAGAGATTATGGCTCAAGCTAATGAGATATCTGAGGCAACTTTTATACACACATAAAAATCTATATCAAAATAAATCACTCATATAAATTTAGAATTATGAATCAATCAACTTAATTTCTAATAATCAATGTAATTTGCTAATCTTTCAATAGTTTTTGCACATATAAGATTAGCATATCAATCAAGACAAGAAATAATTCATTGAATATGTTGCACATTAAGAATTATTGAGTCATACAACCAAAAATATAAGCCTAATTACATAGAAATTAGAGAGAGAATATAGAAACACATTTGTTGACAATCAAAATTACTTTTGTTCCTGTTTATCAAAAAAATTCCCCCATCCAACTAGTGGATTACAATTGTTTAGATAGGCTTGGGGAAGGGGTCACCTCATCCTCCAAGTCAATGCAAATTCATTACTTGCCATAGTCATAACTTGAATTTTAACTATGGTCGAAACCATATAAGAGTCTTCTTACAGTCATTAGTTTAAGTTAGCATTTGCAAAAGCTATGCAATATGTGCATGTGCAGAAAGAAGGGAATTTTTTTATAATTAAATTTTGAACTACATGGAAACTAAATTTATAGATCAATTCTTTATTTTACAAGTTGTGAGAACAACCTATGAAATACTTTAAGTTATCCATTTCTAATGGAACTTAGACATGCGTTAAGGACAAGTGTCCCTTTACCAATTCCTCAAAACCAAAATCATTACTTAACCAGGACTAACTTCCCATTACTGTGTGTTACATGTTTTCATTTCCTTTAGATAATATAAACTTATTTTAAAAGGATTTTTAGGGTCTTTATCTTAAACTAATATTCTATATTCACCTAATCTTTAAGACGCCTGAGTAACTATAGTCTTCTCTTATTCTACTAACATATCTTCCTTTTTATATTCACTAACTAGATTAAGTCTAATACTCATGTATTCTTCTCTGGTTCATAATCCAACATGTCATTTCCATGTAACAATATTCATGCTGAGTTATCCATTTAATTAAAACATGACTATTGTTGCCTTTGGACACATGTCCCTTTTTCATGCTTTCTTAAAACAAGATCAAAGTCAATTATTACCTTCAGGCTCATGAAAACATGCCACATGGTAGCTTTCTATTGGTTCCAAGACCTTTATAAAGTCTCATTGATCTTACATAAATGGATCTATTTATAGAAATCAATGAGGTGTATTGATCTTTGGATTATTTGAGTTTAAATAGCAATCTTAAAATTGATGTCTATGTACCCATCATTAGATGTCCATGTAACTTTTATTGATGTCCATGTGACTGTCAATATTTGAACCCCAATGGATAATTTCCAATATTTTTTTTTGACATCCTTGTGACCAAAAATGATGTCTATAAAACCCTTAATGACGTGGACATCACCATCACACTTTGAACACCAAACAATTAATTATTGAGCTTAATTTTGACGTCTAAGTGCACATTCCATTATATAATCTAATAGTTGAAGGCTAAGATATTGAGATATAAATCTCATCAAGACATAAATTTTTTAGAGTAAAATCTTGGCATCGAGAACATTGATTTCATGTGATCCTTTGGTCCCATGAGGATTTATAAGAATACTTATAAAATGCACAGGTAAGATGACCCATGAATTTTGTCATGACATCCTATTGATGGTATATCTCTTCATAGCTTGTGTAAGTCATTTTTTAATCTTTCAAAGCTCTATAACTCTACTCATTTATTCAATCCAATCAAAATCTTGGTATGTGTGCCAAAATTGTCAATGTTGATCTCATACCATTAGATCTATGGTGTGTGAGTTAATGTGCACCATAGATATAATTTATTTAATTTTGAATTTATGCACAAGCCTGAGACCTATCATTTCTTTAGGACTCTTTGCTCATATAAACATAAAATAGAATTAATAAGATCTAGGAGATATAGAACTCAGGATAAAGATCTTAGACTAGGGTCTCAACACTTAGGACATAACTTTAATCCTAGGGTTATATTTGTGTTAATAAACATAGAAAAAACATAGGATAGATTCCAATATAATATAATAAATTTCTCATGTTTAGGCATGCCACTTGACAGCTATATGGGTCTTCAATCTTATTGACTTTGTAGACTCTAGGGAAGGTCTTGTAGACTATCGATCTGCCACCCAATATCTCAAGATGTTGCCACTTGGTATTATCATGGAGATATTATAACATTTAACCTTTAAACTTATATCTATCATCATTAGATCATCTATGAGTGAGATAAAATGTACCATTGTATTTCAATCCACTAGGTTAAATGTGATCGATTCCTACAGACAAAGATCATTAAGTTAGAACTTAGGAAAAAATTAAGCTAAGGTCTTAGACTAAGGTTTAATACACAATAAAAAGGACCCTAAGATTAATAAAATATACATATCCTAAATTTATTGAGAAACATAAGGGACTTAGGATAAAGTCTTAGGTTAATATAATAAAGTGATCCCTAAGAATTTTGACCCTATGTAAATTTTGAATATTATTTCAAATAAAGTGACCTAGGCTAAACAAAATAGTGCAAGGTTTTAAGATGATTTTTTAAATATAGATCAATTTAATAAATAAGATATCATGGGTTAGTCAAAACAAAGAGTCAATTTAGCATTGAGGTACAAATCCCCTTGGCAATGTTCTCATAAATGAGACCCATTAAACCTATAACATGAAAACAGAAGAATCAAATATTAGAAACATTAGATGAGGTTAAATAAAAATTATGTGTTACTATACTATATCATCATAAGATATTTAATATTGGTTCTTGATCAAGTTGAATGTTCAATTTAGAACACAAATTTCTAGAATTTGAAAAAGGGTCCCTATTTTCAATAATGGGGGTGGGTTGGTACAATAAATGGTGATTCATAGGGGTAATGATACTGAGTATTAAAAAACCCATAAATTTAATTAGTGATCCTTAAATAAATTATAAGTGTGTCATAGAAGAATACTTAAATCAAAAATATGAAAGAGACTCCTAAGCTGATTCACATAGCATACTTGCCTTCCAATTTTTTGGATTTGTGTGTGTCAAACATGTAATTCATATAACCCCTATTGTGATGAGTTTTTTAAGTCTTGATGAAGATGTAGGTTTCATTCCAATTTTTATTATATATTAAAAATGAGGGAAGCTTAGGCATTACTCTACTACCAACTAGGTGTCCATAAGTTTGACAGAGATACCTCAGGTTCTTTTTCTTCTCTTTCCATTATTTTATTTTAAGCATGATGCTTGGTACATTGACCTTATTTCATCATGTGTTTGTTTTTCTTTAGATACTATTTTTATCTTTTGAACCCATTAATTATTTTCTTCTTTTATTTTTCTTTTATTCTTAAATGAGAAGAGATGGAACCCTAGTGAGCTAGTATAATTATAAAACAAATCATTACCAGAATGTCCTTGCTCGCCATCCCTATACCTAGAATTATCATTTATAATAGGTATTTAATGTGATAAGTGCATTTGATCCAAAAACTAGGATTTTTTTTTAAATCTTCATGAAGTACTCTGAGAGCAAATTGCATATGCTTGGTAAAAGTATTCAATTATGACATTATCTAGAATGGTTCATAATTATAGACCTTTATCTCAAAGACTCAAAACATAGAAATATGCCCAATATATAAAAAATTCCCAAATTGTAATTTTTTTTTTAATCTTCCCCCTTTTCTACAAGTATATTTAAGCATAAGCTCAATTGGTTTGGAGTTTTATGTTAGTTATGTTCAGAGCAAACATAGTTCATATTGCCAAAAAAATAACAAATCTAGAAAGTAGGAAATCTAATCTAAGAAAGCAAGAAACTAAACTAAGAGAAGAAGGAAACTAAACTAAGAAATTAATAAACTAAACTAATAAAATAAAGAAACTAAACTAATAAAGAAGGAAATATAATCTAATCCTATAGCTATGCTTGTCTATCCCTCATCAGTTATTAATTTCTATAAACAATAAAACCTTGAAGTAGTGCTTCAAGAACTATCCATTGACCGGATATGTCACCTTATTTACTTTTAAGTCCTTTTGATGAAATGAATTATTTCCCATTATCTCATAAATATGGCATGGTCCAATATATAATGGGGAAAAATTATCATGATGTCCTTTCTTCTCATGGGTTTTATCCCAAAGTATCACTAAATCCAAAATCCTAAATGTTTTGACCTTCGCTCTCTTATCAAACCACCTATTGAATATATCTTTGTGTTTGTTAAATGTATATAAGGCCTCAATAATTGAATCTTCTATTTATATTATGTCTAATAATCTTGATTTTATTAATCACATGGTTCCATGTAGTCTTGTATGAAATGATAAGTGGGTAACTTCAACATGATTGGGAATATAGGCTTGCACCCATACACCAATAAATAAGGTAAAGATTTATGGTATTGTTTTTATCTCATCTAGTCTATCAAAAGATCATACTTAAATAAATTATGCCAGTCCCTGGTCTTGTCCCCTATTGATTTTTTAATTGCATCTTCCAAATTTTTGTTCATCAAGTCTACCAATCCATTTCCCTGGGGGTAGTGGTTAGAAGCTGACCTGATAATAATATGGTTGTCATGTGCCTACTTAATAAATTCTACTAATATGAAATCCAATCACTTATTAAAAAATAAATAAATAGGAATGACAAACATAGTTATTATATACACATAATATTTTTAAATTTTATTGATTATTAATGCTTTGTATCTTGTAAGAACCTATCGAGTCTCAATCTCTCTGAGTGCATGCCTTAAGGGGTGTACCAAGAAAGCGGTGGGTAGACCATTGGTTCTTTGTAATATTATTATCCCTTTTTCCACTTTCCATCTACACACTCATCTCCTAAAACTATTTACCCTAAGCTTATTCTTGTCAATCTTACCAATTATAGTCATTTTTCCATACTTTATCATCCTTGTTCTTGCCTAGACCCCCTTTCAACTAGTTGACTATACGAGTTCAATTGGGTCAACCTATAAAAATTTTAGCCTTTTATTACTATACAAGGTTTACTAGGTTGACCTTGTAATATTTAGGGGTATTTTTTTATTAAGAACTTTGTTATCCCTTTGGCCGACCTAGCTTGAGACCTAGTGAATTATCTTTTGAAAACATAAGGGTCGAATGGCTCAACCCTATATAACAAATATATTAAAAATTACTTAGGTTAAGTTCCATCTAGATATACAATTTCACTTCCAACCATTTGTAAGAAGTGAAGTAAAGAAGAATAAGTGAGAACAAACATCTTATTATTGACCATTCTACTTAAGGAATAAATATTAGGGTTCCATACTTTCTTTGGAGATACGGATCTTGTTTTATGGATAAGTATTTTAGATGTATAGATAGGTTGTGTATCCTATAGATAAATTTTATTTCTTATCCTTACATACCACAACAATATCTTGCAAAGCACCTTGGCTAAGTTAGAGATTGAGGCTCATCAAGTTCATCTTCAAGGTAAGTATTCCTAACTTCATTTCTCCTTTGTAAGAATATATAGATAATGTAATTGTGCTTCTCTCCCATGCATTAGGATTACATATACATTGACATGAGTACATGTCTTATATTAATGTTTACTTTATGTTTATTTTTTTTCTAACACCCACTTTGTGCCACAAGCTTTGGTGTGTACTAGATTAGATCTACTTTCTTGTTATTAGAATAAAGTGAACATTAATCCTAGGACTCTTTTAGGGTTGTTACATGATTATGTTAGACTACAAGCTTTGGAACCCTTATTAACATGGTGTATTGTGACAAGTGATACCCTAATCAACTCTAAAAAACCCCCATATTAGGCATGCCCTTCATTAAAAAATGAATTTCCAATCAAAAGTGTAGGTATGCTCTATCTTCTTTTAGCTAGGATTAATTTATAGAGATGATGCATTTTTGATTGCATATAATTTGGTGAACCTAATGTGAACTAACCCTTAAAGGATTTATTTATATATTTCATTTATTCCATTCTTTCATCATTATTTTTATCATATATTTGACATACTAGGTTGACTCCATCAACCCATTATCTAACTTCTGTGTGTAGGTGTTCAAGTACAAGCTACTAGATTGACCCTATTAACCCAATATAGGTTTTTAGATTTCCAGACATCTAGTTCCAATTACTAGGTTGATCCAATCATTCCTATACTTTTTCAAGAACCCAATTTAGACTACTAAGTTGACCTAGTCAACCCTATACATTTTAAGCACTCAGCAACAAATTTTTGTAAAGCTTAATCGACTTAGTTGACCTATTTAGCAAAATTTGCAAGCATATATCAAGGTTATTAAACAAAAATATTTGTTATTTTCATCTCTCATAAAACAAGGTTCTTTTCTATATCTCTATCTCTTTCTTTATAGTATTTCATTTTACATTTTGCAGTCTTTAAAACTGCTCTTGCATAGTCAATTAGATCAACCCTCCCAGCCTAGTTTTATGCTCTCTATGTTTTCTAGATAACTGGGTCGACTCTACTGACCTTATTCATTTTAAGACCTTGATTTTGTAGTATAGGTTTTACACTATTGACCTTATTTTGTATTTTATGTATACACTATTGAATATATCAACATTGTACCTTGTTTTGAAGTTAGAATTAACCTTATATGCTAGTAATTAATTCACACTTTATTTTCTTTTTGCTTGCATGCTTAGAATAAATCACATAGATTAATTAGGTGGTTTTAAATTATTCATTTAGTTTCACTATTTTCTATTTTATGCACACACAACCAAATCACAAAATCTAAACAAACATTTTAACATTTGTATACCTAAGGCCAACCTACTTGGATTTCATCATGAATGGGAAGCTGACTTGATACTCTAGTCAAGTATAAAGTATGGTTAATGGTATATTCTGGATAAGCACCTGACACCCTTATCACTATGGTGTGTGAAGTGAGGGGGTACGCCCCAATACCAAGTCTATATCATTACCACTATAGTTTTTTCAGCCCAAATTACTTGAAACCATCCTTAGATTACCATTCTAGTTCCTTACTTATAGCCAACTTCCCATCAAAAATCATATTTTAATAATCTAATAAACATTCAAGTTGACCAATTAGTTATCTATTTACTTTCCAAGTTGATTACTTACTCTTTGCTCAATTATATTTTGTATTGCAAAAACTTGTATTAGCCAGTGTTAATCCAATTGATTGTTTGTCTCCTTTTTTTATTTCTCTTCAAATTGCTTGTAAAAAGCTATCTTGTTTTAGTCCACAAATCTATCATAAGTTTCTTATTTTCCCTATCTATTATTCTAGGTCAACCCAATCAATCTTATACATTTTTTCTAGCCTTTGTTCACTATACTAGATCATCTAGTTGACCATCTATGGTTTGTAAACCATGTTTCCTCTTTTTCCAATTCCTATTCATTATACTGGATCAACATAGTCAACCTTGTATAGTTTACAGACCCTATTTTTATGTTAGGTCAACCTAGTTGACCCTGTATTATTTTTGTCATTCCTTATTTTCTTGATTTCTCATCTCTCATTCTTACCCTTCATCATGGAATTTTTGTTTGATGATAAGACTAAGTTATATTCAATATATGTGATGAATTTTACCAACCCTCATAAGGTCTCCCATAGACAAAGTAGAGATTTTTTGTTGGATGCTAGTAATGTTCATATTGCCACTCACAGATTAAATTATGGGACCCCTCCTAAAATCTCTTCATAGCATAATCCTCTCTTCTCATTAGAATACTAACATAAATTAGAGTATACCCCCAAAATTCTCTTTTTTATCTCTAAATTTCCTCAACATCGAGGAAAAAACCCTTCTACCATTTACAATCTTATGATTAGTGGTCAAGTTGAAGAGCCTCATTCACCTACTCCTACATTCTTAATTGGATTGAGGGGTGCTACTTTCATTGATTCTTAGCCTCTTCCTTTTATTGTGACCCCTTCTCATACCATGACATCTTCTTCTCTAAATTCTTCCACCTCCATGCCTATCATATCCACTAACATGGTAGGTTATACATCTAATATGCCTCTCATAAGATCCACTATACTTAATCCTTCCACTAGTGCATCATTTTCTACCCAAGGTAATCATGATAATAGTGCTTCTTCTTCTCAACCATTCACTAGTCCATCTTTTACTACATAATAATATTTGGCCACTAATGCTTCACACTCTCATAGTTCCTCTCAAGCTCTTATCAACACCAATAGTGGTACCCAAGCCACAAATACAAAATCTAATGCTTTTAATAATTCTAATCAAACACATCAACTATTTTTACAAACACTCAATAAAATGAATACCTTTTAATCTCATTACACAAATAAAATTATGAGAATGAAAGACCATCTTCTTCATATTCAATCTTATCCTCAACCAACAACTTGGAGAATACATAACTAGAATGTTCCCCTCCTCTTCAATATTCTCAAGGCCATTTCATTCCTCAACCTCCTTTAGTCAATAAAACCATTAATCATCTCCAAAATGAACCTCTCACTACTCAAATTTCTAACATTGATATTGGAGGTATCACACCTACAATTTCTTATAATGGATTAATCGATCCCACCATTCATCTTAAATTTTTTGGAAATATTTATAAGGATTGGGTTAAATTGAACACTTTAGCTACTACCAATATCTTAGCCAAAACTCTCATATCTGATGCCTTAGATTGGTACAACTAACTTATAACTCATTCCATTTATAGTTTGGAGGATTTAATGAATGCTTTAGTTATATAATTGAAAACTAGTGATCTTATTAAAAACACTTTAGCCCACTTCATAAATTGCAAATAACTTGAAAATAAAACTGATCAAGCCTTTGTTAAAAGGTGGAAAACTTTATAAAATGAATCTGAACATAACATGGCTTATGCTAATATTTTCCATCTCTTTTCCAGTGCCCTTTTTCCTAAAATTCAATATTGGAGAGAGGGTAACATAACATGGATGATGATAATCTTTTCCATCTCTTTACCAATGCCATTTTTCCTAAACTTCAATATTGGGTCCACACTCTCTCTCCACATAATTTAGAGGAGGATATTGACAAAGATAAATGAAAATATTTCCCTATCCATAAATTCAATCCACCCCAAACTTATGTGAGTCCTTTTATCTTACTTAAGAATAAAAATCATAATGTTAGCAATGATGATGTTATAGATTCTTATGATACCATTAATAATGTTCAAGCTATCATTCCTACCCCTTCATTGGAACCAACTCACCCTTATTAACAATATACCAATCCTAATTTATCTTCACCAAACAACATTAATGTTCATAAACCTATATCTTCAGCTGAATTGATTAAGTGTCTACCTAGGCCTCTTCTACGAGATCTTGACCCTACCCATCCTATCAAATCTCGGTATGATCCTAACAATTTTTGTTGGTTTCATTCTAGTCGGGGTCATTCTTATGAGACTTGTCGACAACTTCATGACTTAGTTATGGAATTTCTTCTTGGTCCTAATTTTGATCATGATTTTATCATTTTCAAGCATCAATAAGCTTATGAATTTAGTTTTAAATATTATAAATCGCATGATAAAAATCAAGCCTTGAACCAAGCCAAAGATCATTTGGCTATCTATAAATACCCTCTTCTTAATCTTGAACCTATTCAAGACAATCAAGATAAAACCACCCCTTCTACTAATAATTTAGAAATTCTTTTTGAACCAACTTTAAAAGAGAATGTGCTTAGCATGACTAATATGTGAAGGGTGGTTTCTTTTATTGATTCTCAACCTATCTACACTCCTCCTTCATCTAGAACATATCAAGTTATCCAGGATTCTTCTCCAACTCATTTTAATGATTTGGGGAAAGATGACCTTATTAAATTCAATAATCCAATTCCCAATTCTCCCTTGGATAACACTTTCAATTTTATTTTTACCACTCTTCCATCATCATTTAACATTAGTGACACTCAAAATTCTAGTAACACTTCTTCTACCAATTCTCAAAATGAACTTGAACCATCTACTTCATCATCACAACATGATTTAAAACCTTGTTCTAAACCTTATTATTCTTACCAACATAAATTCTAATGTACTTTGGCTCCTCCTTCTGAGGACCTCCTTAATCATTATGCACATATATCTAACAACATTCTTATGGGTCACACTGAATGGCATCCCATCATTGAACTCACTAATATCCCATCATAGATTCTATTCCTTAAGCTTATGAGGACTTTTCAACTTCATATAAATCATCTTATGCAAATATTATTTGAGATGAATATCCCTCATCTTCTTCTAGTAGGATGGGAAGCAACCTTATCTAGTTCTGAAGATAGTATATTACAACAATGTGAAGATATGTCTATCAATGTTGATGAAACTTTGGACACATCTCTTTCCTTAAAGTTTAATTTAAATTCTATGATTCTTGATGAGATTATGCTTTGTGCAGATTAACCTCCCTTATTTAATAGTGTTCAAATATATGACATGCAAGTTAAGCATGCATTGATTTATGAGGGTTTTGGTGTATGTGTTGCCTCTATTGACTTCATTAAGACCCTTAGATATTTATAATGCAATATAAAGTCCACACACAACATTGACCAAGGATATGATAAAAGTTAAATGCCTCCTCTAGGTTGTGTGTGTACTTCCATTACCATCCTACCTATCATTATTTGCATGAAGCTGATGATCTTTAAATTCACCCTTTCTTATAACATCTTGTTTGGTAGGTCATGGACTTATTATATGAGAGTCGTTACTTCTTCTACCTACTAATGCATTAAATTACCTCATTATTAAACCATTTATAATATTCAAGGTGACACTAACCCTTGAAATTTTGAACAATTCTAAGACTGTGGTGTCTTCAAGATTCCTACTCTTGAACCTTCACCGGTATTCCATTCCATTAGTTGTAGCATCTTAATTTTCCTATTAATTCAAATTGAGGTTATGATGGACATCCCAAACTAATTGGGAGCATTCCTAATAACCTCTTAGATTTTGATGATGATGATCCTAATGAGATTATCCTAAAAATTAAAACTTATGATCTCTCACCTCATCTCATAATAAACTTTCATGTTTCCTTATAGCCTCATTCTCACAAGGCTCCTTATTATGACATTTATATAGTCTTAACCTAGACTCACCATTATATTCAACAAACTTCCTTAGATGATAAGGTCATCATTATGTTATTGAACTTCATACCCTAGATTATAATGATGGTTATTCCTTAGATGATCCATTATTAGGTGGTCTTGTATACACCTGTGATACTAAGATTATCTATTATTATTCTTCTTTAATTGAGTATTTTTGTGTATCTTCCCATTTTCATTCATTTATAGTTCCTATTTTTTGTATTTTTCCCCTTTATCATAGGGTAAAAATGTTTCCAACACCTCCAATTTCTTAGGCGCCTCATAGGAGTATGCTCATGGATTATGCTATGATCAGGCCTTACCATTTTTCTAGGTACCCTAATCACCCTAGTTTTTTTAATCATAATATTAGTTAAAACCTCCTTAAACATTTTGTATATCTTGTCCATATCTTAGTAGATCCCTTATCAAAACCCATTCCCACTCCTAATATAGTCGATCCCATTATTACTCTTACTATAGTTGAGCATGTTCTTGTTATTACTCTTATTGAGCGTAGTTACATTCCTCCTCCATCACCACCTTCTCTTGGTGATGGTTTACTTCCCTTGCCTAAGATGGATATGTTACCCATCAAATGGGCTAATGAGTCCTCTCCAGCTTCTTCCACTCTGGTTATAACTTCTATAAAAAAAATTCCTAAGACCACTCACAAACATATATGTTACTTAAATGGGACATATAATCATTATTATAGCCATTATCATAAGTTGTGATAGTATATTGATACTTTGCATCATTCTCCTTCCTTAGATAAAGCCATGCCTCCCCTAAAGGTTCTACCTAAATATATACCTAAGTATAGTGTATTATCTTTAGCACCAATGTGGCACCCATCACACTAATCATTGTTACATCTTTCAACACCTTAAGTATCACCCTATATCTATTTCTAGACCTTCTTCCATTCTTCCCATAGGTTATTCCCTTAATAAGATTCCTCCTTCTCTCGTGGATCCACCTCTAGTAGCTACATCCCATCTTGTGGTCCCATATTCACCTTTGTTGTAAGTAGATACTAAGAGGGGTTGAATTAGTCTCTCAACATCTCATAATCAATTCCTTTTTATTGTAGTGAAACAAACACTTAAACATAATATAAATAAATCAACACATAAGAAAAATTAAGATAAATCAACACAAGAAAACTTCATATATGTGTTAAACCATCATGGGGAATAAAAACCACTTTAAATCTTGAAATAAATGGAATACTTATCTTATATGATATCGCAAACATGATACTTTTAGACTAGCATCAACTGATCAAGGAACACCCACCCCTTAATTTAGTTTAGTACCTAATAGACCTTTAGTTAGCTCCAATTAGAAAGTAGGATACAACCCCTTAAGTGACTAAGAAACCACTCAACCACATTAAATCTAATGTCCACCACTATTCTGATGTCTTCTACACTTGATGATGACCTTCTCTGTCTCTAATAGACACTCCTAGCTCATGCACTCAACCAAGTCACCCTTTAGACTATTAGGTATAATAACTTGTTAGCTCATGAACATAATAAAAAAAACATGACTAATTTACTTCACCCTCTCATGGTCCTTAATGACCCATCTCTACTCCTTTATTGAGCTCTTTTCTTTGATTTTCACCGCACACCCTTTACACTACCAAATAGGCCAATTAGGCCTAGTATATATACCATACTCTTATCTAACCCATATTGGTTGACTAAGATGATTTTCATACTTTATATTTATTTTAAATATATCATAATAAACATATTATGTAAGATCTATAAACTACTTAGGCTGGTCATTTCCCTTAAGACCCAAAAAACCAAATAAGCCTAATAAAGACCTAAATGAATTAGGCCTATAAATCAACATGTTAAACCTTGGAATCCATAGTCCAAATTAAACCTTAAAAAATAGATTAAAAAACATCAAACATGACTCAAATATATTATTTCTCACTCATAAATTGGTCCAAAACATTTTTAAAACTAATTCATACCTTGAACCAAGCCATTCTAGCCTACTCGTCAATAGGCCTAGAAACATAGAAAAGTCTATCATATATAACTGAGGTATAATATTAATTTTATAAAAAAACACTAAAAAAATAATATAGATATAACATAAAATACCTTTTCAAAACCTCCATTTTCCTTATACATTCAAACATAGGCCAACAATCTTCAAACTACCTCTTTCACAAGCTCAGTCAAACTGCTCACACACTACCAAATTACAGTCATATATAAGGTCATATTTTATACATGAAATGATGATTTAAACACTTATAATACACATTAATAAATAATTTTATATCTATGTATCAACCTAAAAATGTTATATCTCATGTTCTTACAACATATATTGGTCTTAAAGACCAATCACTTAGGTCACTATCTCATAGTTTTAGCATAGCTAGACAAACCTATTTGTAATGCATGATTCATTCATATAACCTATCTATTCAACTCAAAAAAATATAAAATATTATATTTATATCTTTAATAACATCATAATTCCCAATTTATGCATCATCACTTGTCAAAATATCTTAAACATATCACTTTCCTCTACATACCTATAACAATCAACTTGACATAAAACATAATCATGATGAACATGACTCCTATCATCTATATAATCACTTAATTGACCTAAAAATGTATTAATTATATCATTAAAAAAACTTGTATCAACTTTAAGAACAATAAAATGGATTTATAATAGTAAATAAGAAACATACAATTCATTCCATGAGACATACACCTTCACTATCATTAACACTCAGACATGTCACTTTGAAGGTTGCTTGTTACATGTGTATAGGAATAAAAATAATTTTAAAATCAAATTAATATTATTTATAGGTCTCAAAAAAAATATCCCAAACCATTGGACTCATCCCTACTCACCTACACACCATCCCCAAATGGATTCTCACTCATATTAGCCTTTTGTCACTGTTTTCACTATATATAGATTAGTGACTAGTCAACTTGATTGACTAAAATAATTGACATAATAAATATTTTTTGAAAAAATTACTATATTAAATTTAATAAAAATTTTCAACCTTAAATCTCTAACAAATTTCATGTATTGACCTAGTTAACTCTACATGTAGTACTAAAATCTTTAGAGATAATCATATTTTTGTACCTTCTACTCATTGCCTTTACAGACCACTACCACATAGATATGAATATAGGAGTCTTATATACCTTAAAATATTCAAAATTGGTCAAAAAATCAATTTTTGGCTATATACAAAAAGATTTATTCAATCAAGTCTAAGACTAGGATTTTAAACCATAAAAACCTGCTTACCTTATTAACAATCATTCATAAAGGATAAGACCTTAATAAATGAAATAATTATTATAAATAATTATTATGAATTCCATACATCTTATGAAAAAATATTATGTCCCCATTCAAATTCTACATTAGATAATGAATGAATAAACTTTCCTCTTGAACTCAAAATGCACCATTCGAGCACCATCTAAAGCACACGAAGTCATTTTTGACTTTTTCTCTAATATTATAACCTATAACATATTAAATGTGATCTGAAACACCTATATTATCATCTATAATTCATATATAGGATACAACATTATGAAATCGCTCTTTCACCTTTTACAAGGCCTCACAAACCCATCCAAGCCAACTAGGCCAATAGCCAAACTGCCTTATAGACCACTATCCACCTCTTGAAAAAAATATATCTAGCCTATTATCATCATATACATGTAAAAAATTCATATTCCAATCACATAAATATCCTTACCATGGCACATAAGCCAAAGCACTTAAGAACCCTTAGGCAATCATGCAAGATTAAGACTACAAGGTATAAAATAAACGACATACCTCATTAGGGCCATATGAATTAAAAACTCAAGCATATAACACATTAATAAAATTTAAAACATCTTCATACTAGGCCCCATTAAATCATACATCATCCACCTAGGACACCCATACACACCCTTGTAAGCAACACACTCGTCCAAGTACACTAGGCCCCCATGCTCTATCTCACAAACCCATTAGACCACTTTGTCATTTATAATGCCTCTTAAACATCAATTCCAACACATAAAATCAATATCGCAATAATATCCCCCTTTTTCATTGATAGAAACACTCATTTTATCTCTCCCCCTTTACCAAAATGATAAAGTAAACACCCTTCAACATTGGGCACCATAGAAATCAAACAAGTAAGCTATAATAAATACATGGAATCAATCTCACATAAAATAATACATTTTAAATATTACCATTATGACCTCTAATAATCATAATTGCCCCTTGGAATGTGCTTACACTCAAAAATTGCTCTCAAGCTACCTAGATCCTTGGACCTGTTACCAATTACATGGTAACATAGCTCCCCCTCAGACCTTGCTCCACTTTGAAGGCTCCCACTTATTCTAAACAACCCATTCACACCTATAAGACCTATAATAATAGCTACCATCACTTCAAACAATAATAAGAGCACCAAAGCTCCATATAAGCTTACTTATCATCACTTTCAAGGCACCACATAGAAAACCAAGGTAACTCCAAGCATAGAACCACACCTAAATCATGCTAAGGATAGACCAACATTCTCAACTATAACCAAAAAAATGAACCTTATTTGAAAAATGTCTTTAGTAATCTTCATTTTCTTCACTAGCCCTATTTAGACCCCTTGTATCCCTATCTAGCCACTATGAATCTCATAACTCTCTACCCTTATCACTTCAATCCATGAAAATCCATATCTGAAGTCCAATATCATTCCCCCTTATAAATTCTAATAATGATCCTCTAAATCATCCTCCTTAGCATAATTCTTCTTTAGCCTTTTAGCTTATTAGGTCTTCTAGAAGACAAAAATAGGAATAACTTAAAATATGCTCACCTTCAAACCATTTTAATACTTTTTAAAACAATACATTTATCCCATTAAATTTATTTTAATCTTTCATAACTTAACTGCAAAGAATGACCACTTATCCAAACATGCCCAAATTTCTAGGCCTTCAAAGCAATAATTGGTTAAAAGTCAACCTCTAATTAACATTAACCATTGTGATGGATACCACACTTGGAGACCAAAAAAACTAACTTTCATTCCAAATTTATAGCCTCCACACTTTTGGGAACATTGACTTTCTCTAAGCCTCTAAACACATGCTCTTGAGAAGAAGACCTAGAGACCACTCAAAATGTTCCACCTGGCACAAAATCATTCATCAAACTATGAAACCATCTAGAGCATGTCTCAATAAAAAATTTAGACCTTTATAATCATAAAAAATTTCATGACACATCTTTAATCTTCAAATGACCTTTGAAACCAATCATTCTGTGCATATAGATCAAAACCTATAGCAGGTACCTTGACCAAATGGTCAAAAACATACCTAAGCACCTCATGGACATCATCAAAATAGATATTCTAATTTGACATGTCAAAATTTACTTTAATTATCTATTTCCAATCTTCTATCCATCATAAATCACCAAAAGAGCACTTTGGACACCTTCTAGGCAGTCATCACTACCAAAATTGGTCAACTCTCACTTTTGACCATAGAACTCACATCTAAGCTCATCAAGGACTCATACCACCTAAGAATGACTCATGAATATCTTCCTCATTGTCTCATATAAATATATTCATCGATCTCCTTCAAATCACCACTCAAATCTAGAATCAAAAATTGCTCAAAAAGGCACTTTAGGACTAGGAGACCTAAATATACCTCTTAAAAACCATTCTTGCTTCCAAATGTGCTTTTGGGTTAACTTGAACATTTGAGACAATCAATAATATCTCCCATATGATCCCTAATTTTTCAACCATCTATCCTTTAGACACCACAAGCCATTATGGCTAGGAATTCTTCAAATTACTTCATGGAAACATACATTCATAGAATTTTATGTATATACCTATTGTCCATCAGTCATTTGATAAGCAATATTTCCTTCAAAACACTCAACATACGATACTAAAACAAGAAAAATCATTTTACATGACCTCAAGGTCATAAACAACCTCTTAGTCCATTAATCTCTTTGTTAAATCCCTTCAAATTTACTCAAAGGATCAACTTCACCCTCATAGTTAAGACCATGTTATGAAAACGTAGAACTTATGACATCTTCAAATATATAACATAGACCAAATAAAATACTTAAAAAAATTTAATGATCCTATGATCATTATCCCTTTATAAAACATATCATCTACAAGGCATAGACCTAAAGGCAATTCTTGAAAAAACATTCTTCAACCTCAGATTACTAAAAGTTTATTCTTGATGTCATCACACTCTTTGATTCAACATCAAGCTTTAGAACTTATGAATACTAATTATCATCTTGAAGAACATTGGTCTTGAAAGCCAATCCTCAAATATAATACCCCTATTATGACTTAGGTTCCTTTGAAAATTACATTGAGAACACTGCCATACACTTTGATCAGTCACCTTGAGAGTCTAAGGTCACCATTCAAATTAGCAATTAACACTAGTCTATCAATTAAGAGATGTTGAGACACAATCAACTTCCATGGATATTTTCTTGTAAAAAACACACACTTCTATATTTATCTTAATGAACTAGACCTTGTCATATACATTATTTCCATTTTCTATGATTCTTCTCCATGAATAGGTATCTAAAAACCATTCACTCTTACTTAGAAAGCTTCATTAGCTCTCATACCTTCATTAAGTCTAATGGAGACCTAATATAAACAGGACTATCTTTCAATATGTCTTCAAGGTGTTTTTGTATATCAACATATGTTTGATATTTATTTTGACTAGCACAACCTTTTTTGAACATATTTAATAGACCTGATCAAAATAATAATAAATCAACTCACCAATGGTCCTCTTCACAATGCATAGCTTGTCTTGCTTGATGATCAATTTATCCTTCAATTATAGACCTATGCATTTTAAGACACCTATACATATTTTTACCTATCATTATTTCTAACTAAGAGAGCATATTCAAAAATCCCTACCATACAACTTAGGTTTGATCTTGGATTTATCTTCAGTATAATCTTTCTTCTTTGAACTTGTTAGTTCCAACATGCAGACCTCTATGAAGACTTCAACTCTGATCTTCACACACTTATCCATCATTAAAAATAAGATGAACATTATCTTCATCATATCTTAATCTACTTAGGATCACCTATAGGATATCAATCCTTCTTAAAAGGTCCAGATCTAATACTAATTGTTAGTATTAGATACAGAGGGGGTTGAATCAATTGCTCAACATTTCATAATCAATTCCATTTTATTCCAATGAAATAAACACTTAAGCATAACATAAACAAATAAACACATAATTAAAATCAAGATAAATCAACACAAGTACACTTAATATATGTGGTAAACCCTCATGGGGAATAAAAACCAGTCTCAAGCATGCAACCAATGGACTACCTATCCTATATGATATCACAAATATGAGACTTTTAGACCAACATCAACTGATCAAGGAGCACCCACCCCTCAATTTAGTAAAGTACCTACTATACCTTTAGTTAGATCCAACTAGAAATGAGGATACAACCCCCTAGGTTATTAAGCACCCACTCAACCACCTCAACTTTGATGTCCACCACTACTTTGATGTCTTCTACACCTGATGATGACCTTCACTTTCTCTGATAGACACTCCTAACTCATTCACTCAACCAAGTCACCATTTAGACTATTAGGTCTAATGAATTGTTTTCTCATGAACCTAGTAACAAAAAAATGAATAATACTCTTAACCCTCTCATGGTCCATAATGACCCATATTTGCTCCTTGATTGAGCTCTTTTCTTCACTTTTCACCACACATCCTCTACACTAGCAAATAGGCCAATTATGCCTAGTATATATACCATATTTTCATCTAACCCATCTTGGTCAGCCAAGATGATTTCCATGCTTGATATATCTTTTAAATATATTATCATACAATTAATATGTAATATGCATACACTTCTTAGGTCAGTCATTTCCATTAAGACCCAAAACACCAAATAGGCATAATAAAGACCTAAATGAATAAGGCATACAAACCAAAACATTAAAACTTGGACTCCTTGGTCCACCTTAAGCCTTCACCAATGGATAAAACACGTAAAAAATACCTCTAATACATTATTTCTCACTCTTACATGGGTCCACAACACTTTTAACTCTAATTCATACCTTGAACCAAGCCATTCTAGCCTAGAAACATAGAAAAGTTTATCATATATAACTGAGGCATTCTATAAATTTTATCAAAAAAACACTCAAAAAATCATATATATACAAACTAAAATACCTATAAAACACCTCCATTTTATTCATACACTTGAACATAGGCCAATAATCTTCAAACTACCTCTATCATAGGCTCACTCAAACTGCTCACACACTATTAAATTACAGTCATATATAAGTTCATCTTTTGTACTTGAAAGAATGATTTAAACACTAATAATCCACATTAATAAATAATTTTATACCTATGGATCAACCTCCAAAGGTTATATCTCATGTTCTTACAACATATATTGGTCTTACAGACCAATCACTTAGGTCAGTGTCTCAGAATTTTAGCACAACTAAATAATCCTATTTTTCATGCATGATTCCTTCATATAACATATATCTTTAGCTCCAAAAAATATCAAATAGTGTATATATATATATATATATATATATATATGTAATAAAATTGTCATTCCCAATTTATGCATTGTCACTTATTAAAAAATATCTTAAACATATCACTTTCCTTTGTATGCCTGTAGCAGTCAGCTTGACTTAAAACATAGTCATGATGAATATGACTCCTATCATCTATAAAATAACTTAATTAACCTAAAAATGTATTATTTATATAATTTAACAACCTTATATCAAATTAAATCACAAAAACATGGATGTCTAGTAATAAATAAGAAACATACAATTCATTCCATGAGACATACACCTTCACTGTCATTTATACTTAGACATGTCACCTTGAAGGCTACTTATTTCATGTGTATATGCATAAAAATAATTTTAAAATCAAATTAATATTAGGGATATGTCTCAAAAAAATATCCCAAACCATTGGACTCATCCCTACTCACCTACACACCATCTTTAAATAGATTCTCACTCATACTAGCCTTTTGTTACTATTTTCACTATCTACAGATTAGCGAATTATCAACTTTATTAAATAAAATAATTGACATAGTGATTGTTTCTTGATATAAAAACTATATGGAATTTAATAAAAAGTCTTGTCCTTTAATCTCTAATAACTTTCATGCATTGACTTGGTCAACTCTTCTTGTAATACCAAAATCTTTAGAGATAAGCATATTTTTGTACCTTCTACTCACTACCTTGACATGCCACTACCACTTGGGGATTCCTAGATTATTAATATATACCTTACAATATTCAAAAAAATTCAACCAATCCATTCTTATCTATATCCAACAAGATTTCTTTAATCAAGTCTAAGACTAGGGTTTTAGACCATAAAAAACGTGTTTACCTTCTTAACAATCATTCATAAAGGATAGGACCTTAATCAATGAAATAATTCTTGGAAATCCTTATTAGTTACCCTTTAAACCTTCTCCAAAAGAATCAAGTTCCCATGAAATGTCTACATGAGCTAATGAATGATGAAACTTTCCTCTCAAGCTTAAAATGCACCATTCAAGCACCCTCTAAAGCACATGAAGTCATTTTTGACTTTCTCTCTCATCTAATAACCTTTGAATTGGTCAATATGATTGAACATACCTCTATAATCATATCTCATTTAGATATATGATAAAACATTTTTAAATCCCTCTTTTGTCCTTTACAAGTCCTCATAAGCCCATCTAGGCCAACTAACCCAATGGCCAAACTTCCTTGTAGACCACTAGCCACCTCTAACAACCTTTTGTGCCTCCAATCATGTTTCCTTAACCTTTGGACCTTCTCTTTCCTATGGATCCTTCTCCACCCATGACTTCATTACCCATGGATCCTTATTCATTGGTGACTCTTACATATCTTGTAGAGCCTACTCCCACACATTATCTTGAGTATCCCTTGCCTAATTTTCCTCAACAAATCTATCGAGTAATCTTAAATTTTCAATTAAGGAGATTAGAAGAGAATTATTTTCCTAGGTTTTGTTTAAGATTGATGAGACACTAGGAGTCATTTATATCCAACTTCATAGAGATTTATATGATGTCTTGGATAATGTGTGTGGGTAGATTTATCAATATTTACTATCACATGCATGGTGCCTTTACATTTACATTTAGATTGTATGTGTGCTCTAATTTTATTTCTATCTATCTATTATATCATTTGACACTATGATAAATTCATATTTTTCTTACATAGTGTTTTGTTACTTTTTATACTATATCTTGCTTATATTATCATTTATATTTGCATATGATTATCCTTTTTTATCATTGTTTTCTCTTCCTTTCTTGAGTTTTTCTCAAAACTCTCTCTTTTTGTGTCTTCATGATTATTTTATTTCTTATCTCTATTTTTCATAGATAATTATTAGTATACAAACCCTTTTTCCTTTGGTTCTTGTCTCCATTTAGCATGTGATCAGTTATCAAATAATGCATCTTATTATACTTTCCTTTCACTGGTCCAACTTTGGATCTCTTTTTTCTCTTCTTCCTTTTTTTCAAACAAGTATATACACTATTGAGACTTGAGATCACATGCTTGTTCATTGTTAAGCCTAAGTGTCCTAGTCAGTCTTTGTCTTTAGTTAGTTTCTTTTAGCCTTAACATAAATATCATTCATGTGTATCACTACATCTCTCATGATTGGTCATTCCAAATCCATATAGAGGAGAAATCTTCAAAATCTATAAAAAAAAAGTCAAATAATATTATAAAAGGTAATGATATAAAAGGCAAAAATATTCTTAAAATTCAAATCACACAAAAAGACATGATTAAAAGCACATCTCCTTATTTTAGTTGAAGATAAAAACCCATATTTGGCCTCATGATAGAGCTGAGGTTCTTTAGGGTGTGGTAGGCTAGTAGATTAGATGAGGAGAATAAAAAAATATTTTAGTGCTACCTACTTTCTCATGAAAGTACCCAATCTTTGTAGTACAGTAATGGCTCTGTAAAGAGTCCTAAATGAGGAATAGATCATGGGTATGTAGATCCATTTTACCTTTTCTTTTACCAATCTACCTTCATGAGTTGGTTTTATTATCATGATTATATGCGTACAAATCTTTGTGTCTATAACGAAGAAGTTTCCTTTGTACATTGATGTTTACTAGTCATTTAGTGTCTTCTCATGTCCTTAGTATGCCTCTTGTCTCCTAAGGTCTTCTCATAAGATGCCTAAGTATTAATTTTTACACTCATTTTTTCATTCCCTATGTCCCTCATATTTCCTCTTGAGAAATATTATTTTTTCTATTGATCATTCCCCTTGGGATTTCATTTGTGAGTTATATTATAAGACTATGGATAGGACCTAACATTCCTCATAAATTACCACCTTTTTCCTTCCTATTACCCACATCCTTTATTACTCAATTTTTATTGTTTATTCCAACATAGTGGTGTTCCTATTTGTGAGTTATAGTGTAAGATCACAAATAGGACTCAACATTCCTCACAAAATTTTCCAATAACATAAGTCACAACAAAAATTACATGTGTCAAATATGAGATAAGATGTGATTGATTATGAGATACAAGTCATTGACATGCTTCCTAGCTTGATTTAGTATGTTTTATGCTTATTTTATTTCTCTTTCACTATTATCTTCTTATTTTATGAGTCCATGTAATAATACAATCATTTTTTTAAAATTTCATACTTCATAGCTTGAATTAGTGTAATCAATTTAAGACCAATCTTTTGCCAATTTTGTTTTTATCTTATAATTCCCAACGTGATATAGTATAATTGAATGACTTAACCAATTTGTTTTTATACCATTTATGCCCTTTTACATACCTTCCATTTTATTACTTTTTTTCATACTTCCAAATATGATTTAGTATGATTTTAATTGTTTTAATTTGGTACAAAAATATTTCATTTTGGTTTAAGAACAAATTCCTTTTTACCATCTTGTTTTACCATCCCTTGGTTATTTATACTTAGTCATTTTATTGTTATTACACATTTTCCAACTTGAAATAGTGTGTAGTAAATTTTTGATTGATTATATTTAACCAAGTCTTTATGCCTATTTATTTTTAACCATGCATGTGCTCTACATAATACTAGAAAAGAAACCACGTCTCATATATTTCCTATAGCATATACAATGAAATCTAAATACATGTGCTAGAAATAAATACATATAAAGCATCCACAACTACAACCATAATAAAAATAACATACACAATCAACGTCAATATGCCAAAATGATACAACATATATACATCTCATGAGTTTTTATACAACAAATACAACCATATATACAATACTCTAGCTCTAGGGTTAGACTCCATCCTATCTATCTCATGGCCTAGCCACATTGCCTACTAAGGCCTCAATTTAGCTTTTATAAATTATACATTTCAAGGAGGTTGTTCAAGATCTCAGTCCCTCTACCTATCCCTATAGGTGTACTATTTGCACCTATGCCTATGCCAACTTAGTTTGGGTAATTGTATGTGCTTGTGCCAATTGGGTTTTCATTATCATATGTGCCTATGTCATCTACATCACTATATCTAGATACACATTTCTCTCCTCTACCAGGTATTATCATTCCCATATCTTGCCTTCACCCATCTTTACTAGTGGTTATATCCTCTCTTTTTATGCTTATATCTGCCTTATTGCCTCCCCAACTAATCCAAACTAACACACTTGAGCTAGGGTAGATGGTACAATAGGTTCCTCTAATGTAGTAGGGTCATATGACTTTGAAGTCTAATTTAGGATGTCATGGAGTGATCCCATCACAAGGTAACCCCATCTCTCCTCCTCATCCCTAGTTATGCCTATAAAATCATACCTAAATAGATATTAGGTCACTATCATATCTCATAATATCTATCTACCTCTAGTTTTTATTTTAAAATAAAAAATTAAGCAATAATTTAATCATCTTTATACCTATCTATGTCTTGGCCACTATGGTCTCACCATTTGCATGACTACCTAACATAGTATCTCCATATACACAACCTCCTAACACCTCTTATGTATGCCACTTCCTCAGCTCAAATCTAGATGTCATGGCTCATAATTACTTTAACCTATGCTTGAGTGTCCTCTCTATCATTTATCTCTCCTCTATCTCACCTACTAGGTCATCAAGGATGATGATATTATCCACTCTCTCCAGCTCTCCTACCTCTATTAACATCAGGTCCTTAATGGTCATAGCTTATCTCACTATGAAGCTGATGGTGGTATCTCTAGTACCATTTCCTATGCATTCCTCTCCTCTTAATCTACTCCCTATTGTGCTCACCCAATCCATGGTCACTCATGATATGGTCTAACATCAACCTCAACATGAATGGCCCTAGTCCCCTCCTCCCCCATGACTCTCTCACATGTTGAGCCCACTATGAAAACATCAATATCAGTATTGATAGATGAGGTAAGCCCATCTATCATAATACCTATACCATTATATGTGTATCTCTCCACCAAGTATAGTGTCCAATCACCTCTATCCTCTCTATAGTTGGTGAAACTATGTTCTAGCTCAGTCATGTAGTTATTATGTGCCCATATGGTTGCCAAACTATGTGTACATGTCTCACCATCTATAGTACTAACATGTGGGGAATGACCCATGCTACCTAGTCCTCTCTCCATATTTGCACTCAAGGTGACCTATCATTGATCATATAAGGTAACCCAACTATCTAATATATGGGAAACCTCTTATATATCTAAGCCATCAATAATATGATTGGTCTTATTGATTTCTACCCTTTGACCAACACCTCATATAGATCATGTATGAGCTAGACCTAGATGATAGATCTAAGATCATATAACACACCCTCCTCTAGAATCATCCTACTCAAGGCTATAATGAATAGTGGTACTTTGCCATCTGAATTATGACATAACACTTATTGTGTCATAAATCCTATCACAAATTTCTAAATATCTAGAATATGTGATGTATATACATCAAAGATACTAACTTGTGTACCTGCTAATATAGTATCTAAGCATGTAGCCCACATAGCTAAGGTTTTCATCTCTTCCAGGATATCTAGTGTTCTTGTATTCATTGATGCTCCTATAATCAATATCCCTATGATGCCACGTACATCCTCTAGAGTGATATCTACCTCTACCACATCCATATCCACCTTTGATCTAAAGGTATTAATAAATTATTCCTCACATCCAAGGAACATGATTAATAAATCCATGTTCAGTAGAATCCTACACATGTTAACTATCCCTCCTAGGCCTATATCTACTAGCCTATCTCTATCTCCTATGGTTATATGCTCTATTAAATTTGATATCTAAGACATGTCTACTAATATCTAGAACTTGGGTCATCCTTGTAACCAAAAATCAACAAAAGATGTATTAGATCATTTATGTCATGTATAGTCAAAATACATTCCTTTTACAATTTTAATAAAAAAAATACTAAACTACTTTAATTCATTCACATTTACCTATCTTTAGCCTACTCGATCCTTTTTACCCTTACTTGGTCATTTTGATCTATCTAGCCTTCTTTTGGCCTTTTACACACATTTTTGTACACTTTTGGTGTTTTGGTCAACCTTGTTTGACCAAAATTTCCATATTTTTATCTTGACTTATAAATATAAGTTAACCCTCTTATTTTTCCTTCCCTAGTATTTTATTTTCATTCTAGACTTTTTAGATCAGTTGGTCAATTGTACTAGGTCAACAAATTACAAAATATACAAGGTTGGCATACATATACTAGGTTGGTAGTGTAGATTTTATCTATTTTCAGTGTATTGGGTTGACTAGGTTGACCCAATTGTTTTTAGATATTGGTCCTTTGCATTTTCCTAAACAAGTTATTTTTTTATTTTTCTCCCTTATTACTTCAAACCCATATGCCTAATTCATTATTCCTACCTATATAATCTAATTTTGCTTCATTCTAACATCTAAAAATGCTAAAATTTTATTTTTCTCTAAAAATTCACTAAATTCAACAAAATACTCAAAAATTCACTTAAGATTCATAGTTTCATACTTCAAGTGTACCTACTTCCACTCTTGGATCCCCTCTTCATCTAGCCTATTGTCTCCTCACCATCCTAGCTCATTTGGTCTCTAGAACTCTTTTTCTCTCTTTCATAAGTCAAAATAACCAAATGACTTCTCTTTCCCCCTATTTAAAAACACGTTTAAAAATTCAAATTCTTTAATTATTTTCCTATAGATTCATTCTTCTTTTCCTATATCTTTGTTTCTACTCATCCATTATCAAAACCATAAAATGCATGGGATTCGTGATGACGTAGAAAATCTTTTCCACTATTATATGCCTATCTTCCAAAAATTTTGATTTTTGGATGTTTTTTGTACTAAATTCTATATGTTCACCTTGTACTAGCTTCTATTTTCCATTCTTTATCCTCCTTGTTCTTGCCTTGACCTCCTTTCAACTAGTTGACTGTACTAGCTTGACTAGGTCAAACTTGTATAGTTTTCAACCTTTGATTAATGTACAGGGTCGACTAAGTTGACCCTATACTATTTAGGGGTATTTTTCATTAATATGTTTATTATACCTTTAGATGACATAACTTTTGACCTAGTGAATTATCTCTTGAATATATATAGGGTTGAGTGGGTTGACCTTGTACATCTAGCATATTTAGAAGAATTTAAGGAAAGATTTGCCTATATATACAAGTTCATTTCCAACCATTTGTAAGAAGAGAAGTGAAAAAGAATAAGTGTGAATTATCATCTATTTATTGATCATTATACTTGAGTATGAAAGCTTAGGGTTCCATACTTTATTTGTAGTTATGGATATTGTCTTATGGAGAAGTCTTTTGGATGCATACATAGGTTGTGTAGCTTAGAGCTGATTTGTCTTTGTTATCCTTAAATACCACAACAATATATTGTGAATCACCTTGGATAAGGGAGATATTGAGACTCAAAATATTTGTCTTCAAGGTAAGTATTCCTAACTATATTTCTCTTTTTTAAGAGTAGATATATAATGAAGTTGTACTTCTCTCCCATGCATTAGGATTATATATACATTTACATGAGTATATATCTTATATTCCTATTTAGTTTATGTTTATTCTATTTCTAAACCCCACTTTGTGCCATAAGCTTTGGTGTGCACTAGATTATATTTACTTTCATTTTATTATAATATTGTGAACATTAAACCTATGACTCTTTTAGGGTTATTACATGTTTGTGTTAGACTATAGGCTTTGGAACCTTCCTATCACGGTGTATTATGAAAAGTGATACCCTAATCAGGTCTAGTGGATCCCCATATTAGTTATACCCCCACTTAACAAATGTATTCCCAATCAAAGGTGTAGTTATGCTCTATCTTCTCTGATCTGAGATTGATTTATAGACATGATGCATTTGTGATTGCATATAGTTGTTATGTGTTCTTCTAAGAATTGGATCACATCTTATGCTCTAAAATTCTTTATGGCTATGTCTTAGGTCCATCTAGTGTAGTAGTCAGTAGCAGTAAGCACAAATTTATGGCTTACTAAAGAATTTGGGTTGATGAAATCAACAAAATCTAAACCCCATTGGGAAAATGACCTTCCTTCAATAACTAGCTATAAAGGCATTACTACATGTAATTCATTTTTGGCTAAATATTAGCATTCATGGTTTATCCTCACATGAGTGTGAGCATCCTTGAAATTTTTAGCCAATAGTAGCCCATTCTTAAGATCTTGTGTGCTGTGGTATTCCCATAAGGACGACCACTACCTATTTTTTGATGTAAGTTTTCTAAAAATTATTTAGCTTCCTAAGCAAATACACACATGAGGTAAATACCTTCATAATTTCTCTTATAAAAAACTCCCTTCTTAATCATGTAATGATAATATTTAAGCCTCAAATATTTCCTTCATTTTCCACTAAATTCCATAGAACAAGTGCCTATAAGAAAATATTGTATGATATCAGTATACCACTCACTTTTGGAAACTTGATCCTCACATATCTCTTCAATGGTGATGCATGGATCATGTTCAGTCATGAGCTGAATGATGCCTTGACCTCAGATGATTTTTGTAGGCTTGATTTCTATATCAAATTCTTGCATCTTTGCCATCCACTTGCCTCAACATTTTCATAATTCATTTTATTGTAGGGAGATTGATAGCAAGATCAGGTATGATGGTAATGAATTTATTCCTCAAAATGTAATGTCAAAAGTTCTTTACTACTTTGACAAGGTCCAAAATATATCTGTCAATCATAGAGTATCTAATATTTGCATATTTTAGATTTGTGCTCATGAATGCAATTGGATGCTTAGTTTCATCTTTATTTTGTGTTATGATAGTATCAATTGTATGTTCTAAAGTGAATGAATATAGGTAGAAATATTTCATAAAATTTAGAGTAATTAAAACTGGATCTTACGATATTGCATCTATAATGTCCTTGAAGGAATTTCAAGCTTCAAATTTCCACTCTATGTTGGCATTCTACTTAAACATGGCATTTAGAGGTAAATGCTTTTTTTCATATCCTAAGATGAACTTCCTTATGAAGTTAATCTTTCTAAAGAATGATTTAAGATCATTCTTTCTATTTGGTGGTGTAATCATTAAAATTACTTGAATTCTATCTAGATTAATGGTGATCCCATCCTTGGTGATGATGTATCCCAAGAACTTGACTTCAATGACTCTAAATATGCTCTTTTTTGGGTTTAATGAAACACCAAACCTTTTACATCTCTTGAATATGGACTAGAGGTGGCATATATGATCATCCTTATTATTTGATAACACTGTAAGATCATCCATGTAAATGATTATGCATTTCATGTTAGTGTTTTGAATGTGTGATATATAACATGTTGAAAGTTTGATCCCATGTTTATTAGGCCAAATTGTATCCTTTTATATACATAAGTTCCCCATTTCATGGTAAACATTATCTTCATTCTATCTTTAAATTGCATTAGTACCTAATTATAACCTAAAAATCCATCCAAGAAGGACATCATTTTAGAACCACTTACTATCCATATCACCTCCTATAGAGAAGGGATGGGATAATTGTCTTTTTTAGAAGCCTTATTCAAGATTTTAAGATCCACAAATAATCTTATCTTTCTATTATTATTTCATACTGGGAACAAATTGGCTACCCAAGTAGGATGCCTTATTGGAAAGACAAGTTTTTGTGCTTAATATCTTCTCCACTTCTCTTTAGATGAGATGCTCTAGAATAGGATTGACTGGTCTCTTCCTCTATCTAAATGGCTTATGATCTGAATTCAAGGGAATCATATGAGTAATGACCTATGGGTTATATACTTTCAAGTCCTCATATATCCAAGCAATGACATATTTATAATAGATGATTAAATCCTTCATTTATTATCTCTCTTTTCTAGTGCAATTGAGATTGATATTAACATAGCATAGGCTATGTTCATCTCCTAGATTTTCTCTTTTGAATTCTTATTCATTGACCTTGGGCTACCTGAGCTATTGGGATTGAGGGTCCATGTCAAATAACCTTTCTAAAGAGGCCAACCTAGCTAGGATGTGATTTTATTTAAGTTGGATAATACCTTCCCTATCTAATCCTTCTTGACAAAGGTGATTAATATCCTTGTTAGCAATGATTTAGGAATCAAACTCCCCTAAATTGGTTAGAAATTAAATAACTTATTGGTCATCATCAAAGAATTGGAAATTTTCTACATAGGAATAGAGGGATAAGGCACTAATTTAATAGAGAACCTCTTTACCTTAGATTCTTGGAGGGGCTCCAGATCAGTTACAATAATAACTAGTAAATTGATAGCTTGATTTTTCTCTCTAGAGAGGGATACTATGTTGAATGCTTCAAATATTTCAATTAGGTCCCATGCTCTATACTTGTACCTTGTCAAATAAGATAACTTACATCGACATTTATTTATTCTTGGTTAACTAATAGCTTTAAGTCACTAAATAGTTAATTAACACTATTCTTAAGTACAAATTATAATCCTAAAATCAAAGCATCATACTCAAATCCATTGTTCATGAAATAAATCGCAATCTATATGCTACCAAGAACATTTTACCTTATGGATCAATTAGCTTGATTCTTATGTGTAATCCTTACTTGGGTCTAGTGCCATCAAAGTGTAAAGTTGATAGTTGTTAGAAATCTTTGAGTTATAGCTTTTGTACATTATTTTTAGTAGTAAAAGTATAAACAACAAGATTAGGAGACTCATAATTTACCTCTTTATTCTTGACATTATATTCCATGATGAGATACTTCATTCTTGGCTCTCTATAAATTCTGATTTGATTTTCAATTCCTCTCTATGTTAGCCATTTATGAGAAAATTCTATAGAGAGATATATATTGAGTGTTTTGAACTAGTCTTTACTTAGTAGTATTCTATAGCCTTCATGTATGCCTACTACTAGGATATCAATGGTCATCTAAATGTATATTTTAGATGCTACTTAGATATACACATCTCTATTTACCAACTATAGGCACTACTATCTTGTCTAATTATGAAACTATCCTCTTTAAAGGGCTTGACATCAAACCAATATTTTGACATATGAAAGTAGGCATGATAGTTATAAAAGCTCTAGAATAAACTAAATAATTTTGAATATTCTTATTGAATGCCTTGATAGTGAGAAAAAAGGGTAGAACTTCTGGCTTGCTCTTGTAGATAAAAATTGGTGTTAGATGCTTTTAATTTATATGTGGATGCTTTCTCTTTCTTCATACGTGCTTTCCCCATAACAGACTTATAGAAAAGCTCATTTTGTTTAGTATTCTAATATAACTCATGAAGAGTTATATTTTATTTGATCTTGTTCATGTCTTTGATAATGTTATATCCTCCCCTGCTAGGTTCCTCCTTGGTTAGAGGCTGATCACTTCCTCTTGAAGGAGGTGGATTATTATCAACTTTAGGATTGGGAAGAATTATATTATTATTTGGGAGAGTTGATGTTGTGAGTGGTTACTTATTACTTAGATTTTATCCACCTCTAAAATTTATAGAAAGCGTGAACTTTGTCTATGTTTTCCTCTATCTTATTTTCATCTTCACCTAGAAAGGGAAACTCATGAGTTTCAAAGAACATGGCATTACTGGAAGGACCAAGATCCAGATGATGCTTAGGAAGATTATGTATCTAGTCTTGTTTAACCACCTCTCTTGGAAATATTTTGAATGTTACATAAGCATCTAGTCTTATGTAACCACCTCTCTTTGAAATATTTCAAAGGTTGCACAAAATTTAATGTAGTTAATCTCACCATGCTCAGAATTATTGTGAATTTTTCAACAATTAGGAAGAGGTATTTATATGATTTTGATCTTTAGAGGCTTGTTAGGCTAATCCATATTATTTTTAGGCCTGTTGAATGGTTAGTTGTATCTCTAACATCCAACATTTTGATACCAATTGGGCTATTGGCATTGCCAATCCTCCTTTGAAAATTTGAGAAATCATTGCTCAATTTTTGAACAATATTTTGAATAGACTCAACTTATACTTTCATAGAGTTAGTACCTTATATAAAAATAGTAGGAGATGTAGTTTATTATTGATTTTTTTGGTTTCTATTTCCTTTCATGTGATTATTCAAGGATATATAGTTTATATGCATTGTTTGTGTCATGGGAGGCAATGCATATAGCTAGTTCTAATTGAATACCAAGATATTTTTCCTTACATGTCGAATAAAATTAAACATGGGAAAGCCATTATGGATGTTGGACATAGCAAGGACATGAGGATTGATATGTGTGTGTGTGTGTGTGTGTGTGTGTGTGTGTGTGTGTGTGTGTGTGTGTGTGTGTGTGTGTGTGTGTGTGTGTGTGTGTGTGTGTGTGTGTGTGTGTGTGTGTGTGTGTGTGTGTGTGTGTGTGTGTGTGTGTGTTTATGGCTTCTTCATATATCACCATCAAATTATTGGCTATGACTACCCTTCTTAGGGATATAATAATGATTGGGTTGAGAGAATTATTATACATTTCCAATGTTAATGAAGCCTCTATTTTATAGCTTAGGTTCAATTAGTTATACATATTTTTAAACCTTGCATTGAAATCATAGATATGTTAATTAGGCTCTCCCTTCATGTCAATGAAGTGTTGATATACCAAACCAGGATTAGTAACTTATCTAAATTATGCAAGAAAAATATCTTAACACTCATCCCAAGAAGTGATGGAGTTATCCATTATATTTAAATACCATTCATAAGAAACATCCATTAATGTAAAAGGGAATAATCTACATGTTACATATCCATTAATAACATTCATTAATCTTAAAGAAACTTTAAAAGATTAAATGTGTTCCTCTATTGTCCTTACTCCTAAAGGAGAAAAGGATGGTAAAAAGTGTTTAGTATTCCTAGGTAAATCATGCATGTCTCCAAAGATGTTAATAGTATATCCAAATAACCAAGGTGGTTGAGCCATTCGCTGATTAATAGGTAAAGGGTTCCTTATGGTTAAAGGGTGCCCAATTGGATGAGGTAGATTATTGTGAACTACAATTATTAGCATAGTTTTAGGTCTCCTATGATTTTACAAGGGTGAGACTAGGAAAATAGCTTGGGAATTAGATCTAGTCACTCTCATGGGTGACTCCAATGTAACTCTATGCAAAGAACAACTACTATTATCAATGTTCATACCCTCCTTCTAGTACTAGTGAAACTATTGATGCAGTTTTTATATACACCATAGTAAATGATGTAGCCTCTAATGTTTTAGGATCTCAATGGAGGTAACATTTACTCCAAAGTATGAGTTAAAGGTATGTGGTTGGAATAACCTATTGATGGAATAGCTAGTTGGGCATGCTAGTTATTGACAAGGTTTTTAGATTGAGGTGTGGTCTCTAAAGGGTGGTGAATTACTATGTGAGTTGGATTGGTGGTTAGTTTCTAATCTAAAGTGGATAGATCTCAAAAAACTCAAAAAAGAGGGAAGGGTAAGGCATATAAGAAGAATATATGGTTTTGAGGAATTACCTCTCTATTTGGTTTCTATATGGACAAGTGATTTTAAAACCTATGCATGTTGTAAGCATATATTGTACACACCTAATGAGACATAGTTTAGAATTCTAAGTGGATACTGATATAGGAAACTCATAAGCCTCATTCAAAGGTTTCCTCTTTTAGAGAAGTTGTTTCACACCCTTAATCAAAATATTATGGCTTGGGATAATGAGGTATCTGAGGTAGCTTTTGTGCACACATAGAAAATTATATCAAAATAAAACACTCATACACATTCAAAATTATGAATAAATCAACTTAATTACCAATAATCAATCTAAGTTTCTAATATTTTAAAATATTTTTCATATCTAATACTTGCATATCAATCAAGACAATAAATAATTCATTTCATCTATTGCACACTAAGAATTATTGAATCATACAACTAAAAAGATAAGCCTAATTACATTAAAATTGGAGAGAGAATACATAAACACATTTACTAACAATTGAAATTGATTCTACTCTTGTATATTGAAAATTTTCCCTCCTCTAACTAATGTATTAAAATTATTTTAATAGGCTTTGGGAAGGGGTCATCTCATTCTCCAAATCCATTCAAAGCCATTACATGTGATATTCATAACTTGAGTTCTCATTGTGGTCAAAACCATATAAGAGTCTTCTTACAGTCATCATTTTAAGTTAGCCTTTATAAAATCTATGTAATATGTGCATGCGCATAAATAAGGGTAATTTTTTATAATTAAATCTTGAATTGTATGAAAACTATATTTATATATCAATACTTTTTCTTACGAGTTATGAGAACAACCTATTGAATATTTTAAGTTAGCCATTTCTAATAGAACTTAGACATGTGTTAAGGATAAGTACCCCTTTACCAATGCCGCCATTTCTAATAGAACTTAGACATGTGTTAAGGATAAGTACCCCTTTACCAATGCCTCATAATAAAAATAATTAATTAATTGGGATTAACTTCCCATTACTATGTGTTACATGTTTCCAATGCCTTTATAGAAATGAAAATTCTTTGAAAGTATTTGTATGGTATTTATCTTAAAAGAATATGCTATGTCCACTTAATCATTGAGATGCTTGAGTAATTATAGTCTTATTTTATTTTATTGTCAAATCTTCCTTTTTTATATTTACTAACTATATTAATTCTAATACTCATGTATTCTTCACTAGTTCATAATTCAACATGTCATTTCCATGTAGAAATATCCATGCTAAGTTATCAATTTAATTAAAACATGACCATTTTTACCTTTAGACACATGTCCCTTCTTCATGCTTTCTTCAAACAAGATAAAATTCAATTGTTACCTTTGGGATCATGAAATCATGCCACGTGGTAGCTTCCTATTAGTTTCAATACCTTTGAAAAGTCTCATTGATTTTTGTACTATTGGATCTATTTTCATGAATCAATGACGTGCATTGTCTTTAGATTACTCAAGTCCAAATGACTATCTTAAAATTGATGTCTATGTGTTTGTCATTTGAAATTTGTGTGACCATTATTAATGTATGCATGATTACCAATATTTAAACCCTAATGGATAATTTTGGAGATTTATTTTTATGTCTGCATGACCATCAATGACATCTACATGACTATCAATGACATTCACATGACCATCATGCTTTGAACACCAAATGATTAATTATTGAGCTTAATTTTGACATCTATGTGAACACCATTTGACATTCATGTGAATTTCATTGAATTTCATACAACTATCAATTTTTGAACACTAAACAATTAATTTTTGAACTTAATTTTGTCATCTATATGCATGCCCATTCTGCAAGTTAATCTTTTAAGGTTTATATCTTGAGATAGAAATATCATCAAGAAATGAATTTCTTAGAGTAATATTTTGGCACCAAGAAAATTAATTCCATGTGATCCTTTGGCCCATGAAGCTTTCTGAGTATACTTATAAAATTCATAAGTAAGTTGACCCATCTATTTATGCATGATATCTTCATGATGATCTAGCTCTTCACAACTTGTGTAAGTCATCTTTTGATCTTTCAAAGCTCCATAGCTCTATTGATATATGCAATCCAAGAAAAAGATTGGTATGTGGGCCAAAATTGGCAATGTTGATCTCACACCATTAGATCTAAAGTGTGTGGGTTAATGTGAACTACATATATATATATATATATATATATATATATATATATATATATATATATATATATATATATATATATATTAAGTGCTTTGTTTTTGACTTTACACGCGAGCTCAACACCTATAATTTCCTTGGGACTCTTTGCTCTTATAAACATAAAATAGACTTATTAAGATCGAGGAGATATATAAATTAGGATAAATATCTTAAACTAATATATCATCACTTAGGACATAAATTTTAATCCTACTATTTTATTCATGTTAATAAACATGGAAAAATTTAGGATAGATTCCAAGCTAATATAATAAAGTGTTCATACTTAGGTGTGCCACATGTCACCTCTACAGGTCTTCAATCTTATTAACTTTGTTGACTCTAGGGAATGGCTCCAAGACCATTGATATACCACCCCAACTCCTAATATGTTTCCACTTGGCATTCTCATGGATCTCTTAGAACCTTTGACCTTTCAACTTTAATCTAATTTTGTTAGATCATCTATGAGTGAACTAATGCGTATCATTGGATTCTAATCCACTAGGTTGAATGTTTAATGTTTTATTATGGACAAAGATCATTAAGTTAGAGCTTAAGAAAAAAATAGGCTAAGTTATTATACTAAAGTTCAAGACATAATAAAAGGGACCCTATGATTAATAAAATCAATTTATCCTCAAGTTCTTGGGAAATATAAGGGACTTAGGATAAAGTCTTAGGTTAATATAATAAAGTGTTACTAAGAATTTTAACCTTGTGTAAGTTTTGAATCTTATTTCAAAAAAATTACCAAGGCTAAACAAAATAGGCCGAGGTTCTAACATGAAATTTTAAATATAGATTCAATTTAATCAATAAGATACCATATGTTAATCAAAATAAATAGTCAATTTATCATTAAGGTACAAATCCCCTAGGTAGTGTTCTAATAAATGAGATCCATTAAACCTACAACACATGGAAACATAACAATCAAATATTAGTAACATTAGATGATGTCAAATAAATATTATGTGACAATAGATTAGATCATCACATGATATTTAATATTGGTTCTTGATCAAGCTAAATGTTCAATTTATAACACAAATTTTTATAATTTGAATAAGGGTCCCTATTTTCAAAAATGTAGGTGTGTTGGGTACAACAAGATCATTGACAAAGGTTTGCTAATTAAAAAGGCCCTTATTAATAAAGGGATTATCAAGCTTATTATTGGCCAATTTAGCCCACATACCAAATATTTTGCCTAAATGCATGATCTAAACAAGATTTATGGATGGAATGAGTGGTCCAAATATCTCATATTGCTTATAAATATTTTAAACACTTTAATCAAGCTTAAAATGTAATTTTTTGATCTTTGAGAAAAAAGTCTTGAAATAGGTCTATAGTTGCAAGGGAAAAAGGATCAACAAGTTCTCATGGTGATCATGACCTTCATGGACATAAAATAGGTTTCAAAGATCTCAAAAACTCATTTTAAGTCTAGAAAGTTCTTGTACAAGCATAAAAGAGCCAAACCATCATCAAAATGTCATATAAAAACAAATAGGTTAGTCTAGTTACAAATTTAATAAATGCACTTGGAAATCCCCTTAGAACTAAAGGATCACATGGGATGAAAAATGTTAGTTCTAAGATCATCCTCTATAAATTTTATGTCTTGATGCATTGTCTACCTCAAGATATAAATCCTCAAAGTTAGACTTGTAAAGTAAAACATGCATGGGGACATCAAGTTAAAACTATGACAAATATCCATTTGAATTCAAATTTTCCTAGGTTGAACATTGATCTCACAAGTTTCCAAATCTTAAGATATACGATCAAATCTAAAATTGAGTAGGCAAACTGATAAGTCAATGGGTCTTGAAGATATCAATGGTGAGCATCAAGTCAAAAAGTCATCATAAATGCATTGATGACAAGTGTCAAGATATTGGGTACTTGAATAAAGATCTACTGGTACATAACATCTAACAAGGTTAGTAGGTCCAAATAGATCAATAGTGCACATTTAATCATATTAAATTAGATCAACAACAACCTTTAGGTCAAAAAGTAATAAGATATTGAAGACTAATGAGAAGGTGACAAGTGTCTCAACCACATTAGATAGATAAAAGATCCATGGTTTGAATTTATTCATAAAAATGGAGATATATGATGTGCACAAGGTCAAAAACTCAAATAACTAATAGCATGATCTTATATGATGAATGTATAGTTTATAATTACAAAATAAGGGGAGTCTAGATCAAGATCGATGGTTAACTTAAAAATTTAGAAGCTAAAGGACTTCAATGGAGACAAATTTGACTAAGGTCAAACCAAAGGATACCATGAAGGTAGACAAATTGGATAAATGGTCTCACCACCCCAAGTAATTAAAATACATAAATTCAAGATCAAACATGATCTGTATAACGAGGAGTAGACTACAAAGCTATATAATGCTATTAAAGCCCTGCAATTATTTTTGAGAGCTTCTAGACATAGGATTTATGTCTTATCTATACTCAAAAGTCCTTATCTTATAGCTACATGTTTGCAATTAGGACTATATGAAAAACAATAGGGTAATTGGTTTTCATCTATAGTAAATCTATGTTCATCATATAGAGGTAATGATAGAATGGTGACCATGCAAGGAATGCCAAAAATCACCAATGAGAAAGCTCAATTAACCACTTGATAACATGAAAAACATCAAATCATGATTGAGGAAGATAGTGAAAGGAATTAATACAAAAGGGTCAAAAAGGATTCATATGGTGATGGGGATTACTTTCAACAACTAATCTTGATCTTCACACTATCCATCACACTAGAGAAAGATACAATGACAATAATATAAGGGAAATCTTGAGAAGGATTGCAGTGATGGTTATTCTAAGAAAAATTGGGATCATTAGTAACCCATTCATTTCTCTCTCTCTCTCTCTCTCTCTCTCTCTCTCTCTCTCTCTCTCTCTCTCTCTCTCTCTCTCTCTCTCTCTCTCTCTCTCTCTCTCTCTCTCTCTCTCTCTCTCTCTCTCTCTCTCTCTCTCTCTCGTGTGGTGCATGTTATCATTTCAGTTTTATTAAATATATTGTATGTGTGATTAAGTGGTTAAAGAAAATAAATCAGATTAAGTAAAATATTTAAAAGATATATGATATACTAATTCACCCCTCTCTCAATATAATATATGCTTAACAATTGGTATTAGAGTAGATTCTTTAGAAAGAGTTTAAAAGCTTGAAGGTAGATCAGAGAAAGAATGATGGCTAGATCACATGAAGGTTTTTATACAAACAAGGCACCTTTGTTTGATGGGACAAATTATTCCTTTTGGTGTATATAGAGTAAAAAATAGTCTACATTTTATTAATATGATATCATCTTTTGGTGTATCCCTCTTAACCTTTAGTAATATGATATCATCTTTATTGCCTCTTTGAAGAGTCTACCATACTTTATAGGAAAAAACTCCACCACCCCTATAGATCACATAGTTGACATTACAAACCTTTGCTCAGTATATAACATTATGCAAGAAAATGTATCCATGAGACTACTAGCCACATCTTTGAAAGGTAAATCCCTATAATGGTATAGGGGTCTATCTCCTACCTCAACAAATACTTAGGATGAGTTTGGTGAGTGCCTATGTAAACATTTTAAGGATATAAGTGACCATGTGTCAATTGTTGAACAACTCACCTCAATCAAAAGGGCATCCCCAGAATCTATGGTGGATTTCATTTATATATTCCAAAAGACTTGGGATAGGATCCCAATTATTATTAATCCCATACCCAATTATGTTTTATTTACTATTTAAGATCATTAAATTTAGACATTATATTCATGATCCAATTTATGGGTGGGATAACTCTATCTAGGGCTTATGAGATAACTATAAGGGCATAAAACAATTTGATACAAGTATGGAAACTCATTACAAGACCTATCATGCCACTTTTCCCTAAAATTCATCCAACCCCACCTATCATTGATCTATTATACACTCAAAATAATCAAGCCCAATCTAATGATAGTCAAGTGGATATATTTAAAAGGATTGAGAGATTGTTGAAGGCACAAAAAAATAATCTAGTGGATCTAGAAAGACAATAATAGAATTCATATAGGCCATACCAAGGTCCCTTGTAAGCCTAATACCTTGATCAATCTTATAATAGACCCTCGTATCCATCAAATCAATAATCCTACGAATAAATTACTCAAAGCAAATATTATAATGGTTGCAACCCCACATTTTTAAGTAGCTTGAGACCTTTGGTCCCTATATACATAAACAAGCACAAGAGGTTCAATAGAAATAATGAGGGTAGTCTAATGAGATGGTAATGTCTACAAGTAGAGAAATGTATCAAGATCCTATTTGGAAGCATGATCCTTCATTCCAATACCATGACACAATGCCTCTTCCACCACAAGGACCTTTAATGAATCAATATAATGTGCCTATTGTGACATCACCAAAATCTCAAATTAAATACTTAGGGAACATGGGTAAGGCACTAGCTAACACCATGTGCATAAACTTTCAATAAGGGGAGCATATTTTTGAGTATGTAGCAATAAACATGGGTTAGACTACAAAAAGGTAGATGAACCAATTGTAACCAATAGAAGGGATAAATAGAGGATGTTGGATGATAATTTGGGGCATCTTAAGGCTTCTTCATAATCTCCCCAAGCCAGTCAACAACCTTCCACTTCAAATATAGCTATAAATCTCCTATAACTCAATAAATACCTCAACATCATGGGCAGTAGTAAAAGTCTCCTTTTTCCTCATGTCACTCAATTGATAGGTGATACTTCTACTTCTAAGGTACAGTTTAAAGAGACTAATATTCCTTTTAATATTGTGGATCATATGAAAAAGGGTTATATTACTATGCATATGTATGATTCTCTATGTATTCTAGGATAGAAAGAGATCCTTCATCAAAATATCTCGAAGCTTTCTCATGTAAACAAGACAACTAATAAGGTGAACACTATATTTACCAATAGTAGTCAACCTAGTGAAATTAAAGTTCCTAGTCAAGCTCATAATCAAGGTAAAATTCATAATGTTGTTCATCCACCTAAGGTTTTCAAACCCCCTCCATTTTATTTGTCATTCATCATAGGGGACTACTTAATGCAAAATTGTATAATATATTTAAGAACTTTAACATCAGTTATGCTTAAAGAAATAGAAGATAATCTTGAGCTTAAGTATTACCTAATGAAAAAGGTGTTCTTTGGTTGGATGGTTCCCCCACTAAAACAATAGGTATATTGAAAGATCTTAAGATCACATTAGCAGCTTACCCAAATTGTGTCATTACTCAAGATGTAATGGTTGCAGACCTACCCCCATAATTTTCCCTATTCCTATATAGGGACTTTAATACAAAAAATGGGGGTTGTTTGTCCTTTGACTGGTCATACATGGTCTTTAGGACCAGATATGGGATTAGGGTCACTATTAGGTCAAAATCTATCTCTAGGTTCTATTTAGAGCCTTATATGCGTAACCTTACAAATGTCAACTATACCATATTAGATGAGGATGAAAATGGTAGTGAGAAAGAGCCTCATGACCATCTTGAAGGCATTTTATACCTATAGTTAGATGAATGCACAACTGAAAATCATGGATTTTATCCCTACATTAACATTGAAGAAACAAGCTTAGGGGTGTATTTTATGCATGAAGAGGGTGTTGTTATACCTTGCCTAACTAATACCACTCAAGATTAAGATGGTCTATGGACTTTATTCTTTGATGGCTCAATGTCAAACAATGGTATTAGAGTTATATCCATGTTGGTTTCACTCTCAAATTAGAGGTACTATTTAGATACAAGATTTCAATTCAGTTTCACTTCAAAGATGACTAAATATGAGGCTCTTTTACATGGTTTGTAATAGTTAAGGAGAAGAGGTGTCAAACTTATATAAGTCAAGGGTAATAGTGAACTTGTTTTACAATAAGTGAGAGGCATTAGTGTAGTCAAGAACCATCATTTGAAAGATTAAAAGCATTGTGTATGGGATATCATAAAGGACTTCTTGGCATGAAATATATGATCCATACCAAAAGAGGAAAATCAACATGCAGATAGGCTTAAAACCATTAGAGCTTAGTATGAGGTTGTTTAAGGAGTCAAAGGAAACTAGAGTCAAGATAATATCAAGGTCATGTGTAATATATATGTACTTGATAATGAAGTGAGTTAGTAGGTGTTTGATAATCATGACTAAATTATATGTTTTCTGATGTAGGGGCAAAATTATACCATAAGAATCAAAACAAATTCCAAAATCAATATGATGATTAGATAGTGTAGCTAAGATATAGCATGCTACCTAAGTGGCTTGTGACATTGGAAAGCATATTCAATAATTATGACCAAGTGAGAAGAGGTAAGGCATGTATCTCAGCCAATGGGGAACATTATGAAAAGATATAGATCTTCAAAGATAAATTGATGAATTTAGGAAAGATTAACACAATATAAGAGAGAGCTACATTTTTTTCTTTATGTTAAGATTTATCTGATGTATTTGCATGGGAATATAAGGATTTAAAGGGTTTTGATCCCAAACTTGCACAACATACCATTGAACTAGAGATCAATGGAAAACCAATCAAGTAGAAACAAAGGCCTGTCAACCCAAAAGTGGAGTTGATGAGAAGGGAACTATTATTTAAGTTGATTGAGTCAAAGATAATATTCCCTATTAAACATTCCTCATGGGTAGAAAACCTTGTGACGGTGAGGAAGAAAAATGGGGAGATACGTTTATGTGTTTAGTTTAGGGACCTTAATAAAGTGTCCCTAAAAGAACATTACCTACTACCCTTAATGGATTTGATTATTTAAAAGGTGTCAAGTTCTTTGAGATTCTCATTGATTGATGGATACTCTAGTTATAATCATATTATGGCCAAGGAAGAAGATAGGCATAAGACTACTTTCACCACAAAGTGGGACAATTATTCATATATGAAAATGCCTTTTAGACTATCCAATGCTGGAAGAAATTTATAGAGGGTAATATATGTTGCCTTTGAAGGATTGATCAATGTCATGATTTTCATCTACATAGATGACATCACTATTTTCTCAAAGAACCTACCTGATCAGATTGCTCACTTGAGGTTAGTATTTTAAACATGTAGAGAATTCGGTGTGTCACTGACTCCTAAAATATTTATATTTGGTGTTCATGAGGGGAAGTTATTAGGCTATGTAGATTACAAGTATGGTATTTTAATATATCCTAAAATATTTGGGTCAATATTATCCTTATGCTTTCCTAAATACACAAGGTTTTACATAGTTTCTTAGGAAAGATTAATTTCATAGGAAGGTTTATCTCAGGATTTGTAGAGCTGGTCAATCCTCTTAACCACATGATAAGAAAATGGAAGGAACATACATGGAAAAAATAAGGTAAGAGAAGTTTTGAGTCCATAAATAAGGCCATATCTCATGCCCCTACACCTCTTAGTCTTAATTTTAAAAATTAATTCTACTTGTATGTCTTTTGTATGTTGGATGCAATCTCTACCATGTTGATACAATAGAATGAGCAAGGTTTGGAACAACCTATTGCTTTCTTCAATCAGGCCTTGGAGGGGTGGGAAGAGAGGTATAGATTTGTAGAGAAACATGTGATTGAAATATTGATAGGTTTGAATAAATTTAGGCACATGGTCTCCAATAATAAGATCATACTCATGGTGGTACACCCAAGTATTAAAGATTTTATACTCAACAGAGACCTCAATGAGAAAATAGATGGATGGGTGACAAAATTCATGGAGTATGACCTTAAATTTAGAGTTAAGAAAAATTTAAGGGGTAGAGGATTATGTGAACACCTTGCATCAGAGGTAAAACAAGATACATATCAAGTGTTAGTAGTCCATGATAACTAACAGTTAGTTATAGACAACACACCTTTTAGTTGGACACATGATATACTCAGATTTCTTGAGCTAGGCCAATGTCTTATGGGACTAGATAAGGAAAAGATAGGGCACTTAATGTTCAAAAATATACATATGTCTTGATGGATGGATTAATTTTCAATAGATACATATGGGGAATGCTTTTAAGGTGTGTGGAATCATGCCAAATAGACAAGATACTTGAGCAGTTCCATCATGGTCTAGCCAGTGGGAACTTTTCTACCAAGATCATAGCCTCTAAGATAATTAAATCTAGGTAATTTTGGCCCTTAATGTTTAGAGATGCACACTCTTGGGTAAGTAAATGTCTAAAATGTACAATGTTTATTGGCAAGCAGAACCTAACTATCCTTCCCTTATAAACCATACAATTAGAATAACTTTTCATGCAATGGGTCTTAGGTTTTATAGGGAGGATACACCTCCATTTAGTTAAAGGACATAAATGTATCATTATATTTATAGACTACATTAAAAGGTGGGTTGAAGTAACTTCCCTCAAGGAAGCTAATGAATGTTCTATCTTGGACTTTTATGATAGCCTTGTGGCTAGATTCAATGTGCCTTCTACATTCATTTTTTAAAATGCATTGGCCTTTAGTAGTAAAAAGGTTTGTCAATGGGATCTTTTAGATGGAATTTATCTCAAGGCATCCTCTAACTAATACCCATAGGGTAATGGACTAGCAGATCCCATAAATAAGAACTTGTTGAGAATTATCAAGAGAACTATGGAAGATGGTCAGAGGGAGTGGCATACTGGATTAAGGACTACCCTATGGGCAGATAAAATGACACCTAAGAAATCTATTGGACACTCCCTATACATTCTTGTCTATGGAAAAGAGGCCAAACTTCCTATATCTCTAACTTCTAGCATTAGACATTGTACATCAACTTGAGCTCCTAGAGGATGATTCTATCTAGATAAGGTTAAATGAGCTAAGATATATAGAAACAAGGTAAATTAATATGCACATATGTGGTCTAATTAGAACCAAGTGAATAAATCATTTTACAAAAGATATTCCTCAAAGACATTCTAATAAGGTGATATATATTAACCATGGAATATATTGAGGGGGGGTGAATTAATATATCATATATCTTTTAAATATTTTACTTAATCTAATTTATTTTAGTTAACCACTTAATCATACAAACAAGATATGTAATAAAACTTAAACAATAACATATACCACATGAGAGAGAGAAAGAGAGAGAGAGAGAGAGTAGATTTTTATATGGAAACCCAATGTGGGAAAAACCATAGAGAACAATCTTAATGATATGAATGAGCACCAAATCAAATTATAAAGTTTTCAAACACCAAGTTTTAGGAGCACCAACCCCTTGAAAATATTTATGAGCACCAAACTACATGAGAATCAACCCCTCTTATGTATAAAACACAACTATTTCTCAATGTTGCTTTCTGAACAAATGATAAAAATCTACAAAATTTCTTTCTCTGTTCTCCTTTTTTCTTATATAAAATAATTATAAACCATGCAGTATTTTGCATATTAAAATGGCTTTCCAAATCTCCTTTTATATGAACCTTGGCATTCACCCTTTGATACCTTTCAATTCACATAGAAAATAGTGCCAAACTTGTATGACCCTTCAAATCCTTTCATTTGAAAAGTCCCATGGTGACCCTTCATGAGAAAATGCATCCTTTCCCTTTTTGTCTTTAACTTGGTGACTTTTTGAATTCCTCAAGGTGAACCTTCATGATACAATGCACCCTTCCTCTTTTGTATTCACTTGGTGACTTTTTGAATTACTCAAGATGAACCTTTATGGGAAAATACATCCTTTCCCTTTTTTGTCTTTATGCAACCAAAAATATATTCATTAATATTTAATTAAATATCAACACACTTTAGCCAAAATATGAACATTAAAAACACATTTAGACATTAAATTCTATGGGACCTTTATCACCAATAATGCTAGACCTTTGACATCAACGACAATATTTCCAACAATCTCCCTCTTTGTCATTGATGACAACCTCAAACTGAAACTACCACATTTTGAGACCTATACTACATATGAAAACCTATAGATATTGATAAAAAAATATATATATAGTAACTCCCCCTTATTATAACATATTATACCTATTATTGTACCTATTTCTATACTTCTGCCACTTTGACATAAATGGAAAATGGCCTATCCTAGAGCTACCGCTTAGCTCCCCTTCAATTGATGTTGATCCTCAATGGTAGGAAGTAAAATAAATTACTCCCAAATTCTCTCGTAAATGCTTGAATTTGTCCTTTGGTAGTTCATTTGTGAAAATATCTATAATCTATTCTATAGTACTGATATATTCCAACTTAACTTATTGATATGCAACCTACTCTCTCAAGAAGTGATATCTGATAGAAATGTGTTTTATTCTTGAATACATTATTGGATTCTTAGAAATATTAATAGCACTTGTGTTTTCACAAAAAATAGATATAGGTTCATCATATTTCACCTTGATGTCTTCTAAAGTTTACCTCATCCAAAACACTTTAGTACAACATAACACTACCACAATATATTTTGATTCAACTATAGAAAGTGATACTAAGTTTTTCTTCTTATTTAGCCATGATTCTAAGCTATCACCGAGGAAGAAATATCCTCTAATTATACTCTTTGTATCATCTAAAAAACTTGTCAAATCTGAATCTATATAAGCAACCAAAGTGAAATCTCTACATGTGGGATACCATAATCTATAATCCAATGTCCCCTTGACACATCTAAATATTCTCTTCACCAACTAAACATGACTCTTCTTTGGAGCTGCCTAATATCTTGTAACCATGCCTACTACATGCATTATGTCTAGCCTTGATGTAGTCAAATATAAAATACTAACAATCATAGATCTATACAAATATTGATATGTAATAGGTGAATCTTCATCCTTACTCACCTTGTTCCCTATACTCATTGGTGTGCCAACTAATACACAATCCTCAAAACTAAATTTTTTCAACATCTCCTTGGCATATTTACTTTGAAATATGAAATTTTTTTTTATCTAACTAAAATATTTGCAACCTAAGAAAAATGACAATTTTCCAAGCATAGACATCTCAAATTCTTTTTACATATTATCAAAAAATTCTTTTGTCATATTTTCAATGTTACCTCCAAATATTATGTCATCAATATATACTATAAAAATCAATTAATAATCACCTTCTATTTTGATGTAGAGATTACTATCAACGAAACCTCTCTTGAAACCTTTATCCTACAAGTACTTATCAAGCCTTGCATATAAAACTCTGAGAGCTTGTTTCAATCCTTACAGTGTGTTTTTCAATCTACATACATCGATACTATCATTTGAGAGAATAAATCCCTTAGGATGCTCAATATATACCTGCTCTTATAGATTCTTATTCAAGAAGGTAGACTTGAAATCATTCTAAAACACTTTAAATTTCTTAAACATTGCATATGCAAGAAACATTCTAATAGCCTCTAGACTTGCCACTAGTGAAAAAGTTTATTCAAAATTTATACCTTCAATTTTAGCATATCTTTTACATACTAACCTTACTTTATTCCTAGTAAATTCACCATCTTCATTATAATTATTTATGTATACCCATTTTATTCATATCACATTTGACCTTTTAGTCTAGGCACAAATTCCCAAGTATAATTCTTTTCTTTCTGATTTAATTCTTCATCCATTTCCTTAACCCATTGCTAATCATGTCTAGCTTTTGAAAAAGTTCTAGGCTAAATTTTTGATAAATAAGAAAAATTAACTTGCTCAGATTCACTTACTATCATTCTTCTAGTGTGAACTCCTTCAGTTACGTTCCTGATGATGTCACTTTCATTATGATTTATTAGACATATTTAGATGGGGTTTTGGTGTCCTTTTTCTCCTTCTTCTCATCTTCATCTGATTCTTAAAAATATTCTTCTTCAATAATTTTAGGAGTGTCTACTAGATCATTGTCTCTTTGTGATACATCTTCATCTATCTTGACACTTGTACTTTCAACAATCTTTTTGGTTCTTTTTTATAACATTTATAAGTTTTAATTTTACAAGAATATCCAATAAATATACCTTCATCTGTTCTAGATTCAAACTAACCCATTTTTTCATTAATTCTCTTTATGAAGCATCTATTGTCAAAAACTCTAAAATAAGCATCTACATATAGTTTGTCTTTCCATAATTCATAGGGAGTCTTGTCATTATTGACTCTCAACAACACTCTATTCTAGATATGCACTATCGTACCTACTACCTCTCTCTAATATTTATCTGGTATCTTGGATTTATTTATCATTTTCCTTGCCATCTCTTGAAAATTTCTATTTTTCCACTCAACTACTCCATTTTCCTATGGATTTCTAGTTATTGAATAATGTCTCTTTATCCCATGGTCTTCACAATACTCAATAAACTGATTTGACATGAATTTTCCTCCTTGATCTAATCTCAAGCACTTAATATTTAAACATGTTTCATTCTCAACTAAATCCTTGAATGTTTTAAAGTGGTTGAAATCTTCTAATTTTTTTTCAAAAACATCACCCAAGTCATATGTGTAAAATCATCCATAATCAACATGAAGTATTTCTCACCTTGAGTATTTTGAGTTCTCATAGGTCCACATAGATCAGTGTGAACAAGCTCTAACATTTGAGTATTCAAGTATTCTTTTGTGTTGAACCATCTTCTGACATGCTTCCCATAGTGACAAGGTTCACAAAGCATGTTTGAGGGCTTTATAATCTTTCAAACATATCTAACTACTTGCTTCTTGCTGATGTTGACAACATTGTCAAAATTTATGTCCCATTTTCCTATGTCACATATAACTTTCCTTAATCTAAGTCAAATAATATCTTTGACCTTTGATAACTAATAACATATAAAAATTGTTGTCTATCCTCTAAACATCTATAATCAACACATCTAAATATTTTCTCCTAATTTCATAACCTTTTGCATAAAACTTTAGTGTGTGTCTTTGATCACACATTTGACTTACACTCAACAGATTATGCTTAAGACCTTCTATATACATATCATTTTCAATCTTAGTTCTACCATTATCCAAACTTAATGTATCTTTTCTAGCTATTTTCGTAATGGTATTATCTCTAAATTTCATGATGCCATCATTGATATTATTTAGAGTTACAAACTTGAACTTGTCTCCTATCATGTGCCTCAAACATCCAATGTCGATGAACCATGGCTTTTACTTATTTCTTTCATGCAAAGTTATTTGGACTAACATAGACGTTTTATGTTGTTTCTTCTACCATGAACCTATCTAAACTTTCTTATTGATGAATGGAGCCTTGAAATTGGGTCCTTCTTGACTAACTTAAACACACTTTTACAATACTAGACTATGTGTCTACAATTATTGCACTTGTGACATACTATGGCCTCTTTATAAAAGCATGATAGAGGAGTAAAATAATTGTGGCTTCTACTTGAATCTGCATGAGTTTCCTTCTCCTTATTTCTAAAATTATTATCTCTTTTTTGATAATTTATTTTTTTATGATCATAACTATTACAATAAAAAAATAACCATGAAAATATAACCTATTCTAATTTGTGTATCTTTGAATTAGTTTTCTTTTGTAGCGATGTTCCTTCGAGCCTTTTTTGTTTGAGCTATCATCTACAATCTTAACTTCTTCCCTTTTCATTTCCTCTTTTGTAAGAGATTCAACGTAGCTCTTTTTCTTTTAAAATTTGATACCTATCCTATCTGATATTTATTTTTGACTTTATAATATATTATTTAACATATTAGTGCTATTCTCAAATTTTGAATCATTTACTGCTCTATCATTAACTACTTTATTGGTTTTCTCAATATCTTCTTTTAAAGAGGCAACTTTAACAACACACCTTTCACATTCTTCACTTACTTTTTGCAATTGAACTATTAGATCTTCTTTAGTCTTTTTAGATTATTTAATGTGTGTTTGTAGATCTTCAATTATTTCCTTTGACTCCTTTTCATTTTTCTCAATCTGGAGCTTTAATCTTTATTTCTTCTTCTCAAGAGCTTTTAAGTCTTCTAAGGCATAAATGAATTCTCCTTCCAAATTCACCTTGGCTTCATCATGTTCTTCTTGATCATCTATATTTTTTATTGTAGAGGCATTTTCATGTATGCTCATGAATAGAAACTGTTATTCATTCGAGTCACCGACTCCACTATCTTTGGTTGAGCTAGGATCTTTAGAATATAAAATCTTCTTCTCAAATCCTTTATTGAATTTGCCTTTGAAGTTATTCTTTTATGTAGACTTTCCTTTTTCATTTTCACCATTATTCTTATATTGGCACTTAGCTGCAAGATGTCTAATCTTACCACATTTAAAATATTTAAATGGAAAATTTTCTTGATATTTCCCTATGCCCTTTTTTGGCTTATGAATGAATAGATCTCTGTTGTCATATTCCTCATCACTAGAGCTGTCACTTGATTTTTTAATCTTATCTTTATCTTTATTTAATGTCTTGAAATTAGCTTCCCTCTTTGAGGGTTTCTCTTGTTCAACATGCATCTCATATGCCATAAGAATACTATGTAGTTCATCCATCTTTAGCTTGGCTAGATCCTTCATCTCCTCGATTGTTAAAACTTTTAAATCATATCTCAATAGTAGAGATCTCAAAAAAAATTGTACTACCACTAATTCTTATAAATTTTTTCTAAGGCCTTGAATCTAATTAACTATATGATCAACTTACAAAAGATAACTTGTTATATTTTCTTCATCTTCCATATTCAAACTCTCAAACTATATTTTGAAAATCTAGAGCTTAGGTTGCTGAACCTTTCCATCACCTTTGTAAATATTCTCAAGATTTACCCAAGTCTCATGAGAAGATTTGCATTGCATAACTTTAAATAATTCTAATTCATATAAACCACATAAAATAGAATTTAAAGCTTTAACATTATTTTCACTTTCCTTATTTTCTTTTAGAGTAGTTACAAGTGTCTATAGCTCTTCATATTCCTCCACCACTTCTTACCAAATGTTGAATCTAAGGGCCATCAAGTAAATCCTCATCCTTATACACCGTTTATGCTTAAAATTGCACTATTTCCAACACCAACAATGGGAAGTTTTAGGAATGTAAGACTTCCAACCTGAAATGACCTCCAGATTTTAAAGAAGCTGACTCTTCTTTATCTCAAAAAAGTATTTTGAGGAAAAAGGATAGAAATTAAATACAAACACAAATGCAACAAAAGAAAATATAAATATGGTGATGTGCCTAAATTTAATTCAACCCTTAATTCTAAGCACAGTGAAGCTATCTTCAGGATTCAATTACATTAAAGAGCAATCAATGCATGATCAATGTAAAAGATGAAAACATTAGAATCAAAGGCTCACAAATTAGACTATTTTTGTAGTAACACAAAAAATATAAAAAAGGCATAGAACTTAGTCTTCTTATTAATTCTTCAGTCACATAAAAGGTACATATACATGCACAGTTATACAAACTTTCTAAATCAAGAAAATAGAACAAAGGCAAATGATATTACTGGCCACAACAATAAAATCTAAAACTTCATGACAACAATCCCTTGTAGAAAATTCTCTCTATCTTATGATCATCCCTCTTTTTTGGTGATCTCTACACCCATATTTATAGCATCGAAATAGCTTTAGATTGCCTACATGTTCCCAATCTAATGGTCTAACTAAACTCTAACTGAACTAGAAGTGTCTAACAAAAGATATTTCTTAGATCTGAAATGTTTCATCTCCCTACAAGTGCATTGGCTAAAATAGATACACAAGACGCTTCCCATTGTGAAATGGGTGAGGACACTTGGTAGTATCTACTTTTTCACTTGAAAACCATCTCATTATTTAGGTGACACCAGAAAATGACACTTGGCAGCTTCCGTGACTCTTACAGAAAACACATGGCACTTTCCACATAACTTATACTCTTTATGTGTCTTTGCTCGAGAGTGACCCATTTTTGACATCTGTCATAGTCCGCTGCTTTGAAACTTTAACAACTTACAAAAAGTGGGACCCACAATGCTTCTTGCTTGAGCAACTTCAAAAGGGGAATAGGGACAGGTGTCACTTTCTACATATCTTTAACAAGGGATATGTGGAAGCTTCTATTGAGCTTTAGCTAAACTATAGAAACATTCAAGACTCATTTTAGATTCATACAGATGGTGACACTTGGTAACTTTTTCTGAATTGAGAAACAAAACTTAGGGCCCACCATAGTCTTTACTTTAACAATGAAACAAAATGAAGATATTTCAGATGTTGACATGTGGCGGCTTCCACTTTCTTTAGCTAGGGATACGTGGTGTCTTCTGTTGCTTTTAAAAAAACATATTGAAGCCTTTCATAGTTGCAACTTGGCACCTTTCACTTGACCCTAAGATAAGCTTATTGAAAGAATATTTTTAAACGCATAAGAAATTTGAAACATGGATGCCAACACTTGTCACATTTCACTAAGTTACCATGGGACATGTGGCACATTTCAAGCAACTTATAGAAATTATAAAATGTGTCTCGACTGATGACACTTGGTAGCTTCCACTTGAATTTGATACTTAGACAAAATTTAGGCAAAAAGAAACTCGCACCCATGCTCTATGTCAAAAAACTTCACTGCCTTGAACTGAAACACATAGGGATAAAACTTGGAGTGCACAACTGACACTCAAAATAAAATGTAGAGGATTTTTTACTCTATAGTTCTTGGTGACCCCAAGGACTTTTGAGCCTACTCAAAAAGAAGAATCTACAATCTCCCACATGATCAAATGTGGAAAAAATCACAACTTTAGTAAGGCATCTAATAAATAGACCACTCATTATCAAATAATCCCTGCTTATTTTGCAATTTGTTGAAGGCTAAATCAAGGTTAATGATATCCTTGTGTGAATTTTTTTTTAAAATATGAACTGTAGCCTTCAATTTAAATTCAAGCTGGGACATGGGAATCAAGACAACTTCCACTTTAGGCACTGATGAATCATCTCTTAAACCCTAGAAAATTGACTGATCATTTTGCCTAGCTAATAACAAAGGTTTAATCTCATCAATCATCAATACAATGTTGCTATCAGGAAAAGGGGAGGGAAGACCCAATTGCACTAGATCTTCAATGTGTTGTTTCATGTTTTTGATTCCTTCTTTCACCACATATAGAAGATCTCTATAATTGATTGCTATGCAATTGTGACTGATAACTTCATTCACTCTTTTGGCAGTGATCATTCTATCACTAATCTCTACTGCTAATAACATTCCATCAATTACATCATATAGCTTTTATAGTAGCATTTGAGAGTCAAATACTCTCAAAGAGACAATGGACAAAGTGTCTTAAACTTAAGTCTCCACCTTTTTGCACAATTTTTGTACATTTAGTAGAAAGGTGAGAGAGGGTCTAAGCTGACTAATCTCCTGAGAGATTCTTTTCCATATTGATACATAAAGCTCCTTAAGTAGATTCAAAACCCTTGTATTCTTTAGCTTATTAGCCAACTCAAGTGTCAATTGTTATGTCATTTATCTCTTGGCTTGAAGTTGGGCCTGTATACTAGTGGTATTGTTTTACTCATTTAGTAGCTTCTATTGAAGTTAAGCGACCTGTAGCAGGCTTTCCTCACATTTTTCTTGTAATGTTGCCTTTTCCTGCCTTAAGGCTATCACTGCATCTTTCACTTATATTAGCCCTACTTTCCAAGAATCATTTTGGGCCTGAATAGCCTGGTGAGTCTGAAAAGAAATAGTATCTTGCAACTATTTGTTGAGGCTCTCTATTTTGTTATTCTTGGTATTGATTTCTATAGTCAACCACTACAGTTTGCCTTCTCTCTAGCTAGATCAGCCTCCACCTTATGTAGCTTCTTTGATATTTTCAAATAATCATTAGCTACTGTAGAAGTGGATTCATTTAGTAGCTCAACCCTATCTTGTGGTCTAAAAAGGGACATGTCTATATCCATTGCATTCATTATATAATCTTTGAGCTGCATCTACTCATTTGGTTAAACTACATTAGGTGACAAATGGATCACCATTAGTTTCTACTAGATTGGGTCAACTTTTGACCTTATATGTGGTGTAGCTAGGGATTTATTATCTTTGATCCTCTTTTTCTCCATTCGGGCTTTCTTAGCCTTCTTAGCAGCATTTGCTTGAGTTTGAAATGTAGAAGGAGAGGTAATGTGCCCACCCACAAAAGGATAACCTTGTGGTAAGCCATATGGAATAGCCAAATGTTAGCTAGGGGAAATTTGAGGAGGTAATTTATTTGGGATAGAGAGGTAAAAATGAGGCAATGATGTGGCCTGAGTATGGATAGATGGGGTAAAATGAGAAATGGGCACAATAGAGGTGGCAGGGGATATTATTTGGCTAGATGGAATCGTTACCCCTATTAGAGAAGAGAGATATTGAAAAGAAGGAGAAACAACACTTACCTAAGGAGCAACCAAAGTACTCTATGGTTGGTATTGTGAGGGTTCTTCCCCCTCCTATGAATCAAGTTGAAACCTTGGCCTCTTACATTTCCTTGGCATTTCTTCTTCTAGCTATGTTTCCTTTTATTCAACATTTATCACTGCTGCTAGTGGTGAATGTATAGAATTGGGAACCCCAAAGGCTAATACTGATGTAGAATCTTTTGGTTTTCAGGATACCGCACTCTTTTTTTCAATGGTACTGAGAGATTAGGGCCAAATAGTTATAGTGATTGTAGCTGAGGTTTGACTTGGGGTCTGTAATGTTTGAATAGATTCTACTCTGACTTTTGACTCTCCACCTTGTGTTTGCAAATTGATTGTATCAGCGCTAAAGACAAGAGACATATGACATTCATCCTAGAGTTCCTCCCATTTCTCATCTAAGTCCACATTTCCAAAAGAGTGAGTTGTCTCGCAAATCTCTTGCCTATATTTCCAATAGGCTTCTATTTTCTCAGAGTTCCAGTCTTTGTTCTTTAATGCTCTTCTTAAACCAGAAGTCATTCTAATTTTAGGATCAAAATCCCTTTGCTTAACATAAAAAGTTTCCCATGGCCTATCATCTTGAAAGGGCAAATCTATCAATTCTACATAAATATCAAGAATATCTTGCCTAGGATTTCTTCTATTTTCCCAAAAAGGATGGCCCTCATGCACAATTTTGGTAGCAACCTTATTATTCTTGACCCATGAAGTTATGAAACCATTTGGGTCATATCCCCATTTATCTTCAATTAGAAAGAAACCCAAGAAGGCTAGTTTTTTTAGCAACATGAGCTCAACATCTCTGACCTCTAGGGCCATGTTGTTTGTTACCCATGGAACATCATACATTTTCTTCTTTTTCTTCCCAGTGCTATATTCATTATCCACCATAGACACTTGCCTGTTGACCTCTAAGAATGCAAACCTAAGGGATAAAATCTTAGGTATCAACACTAGTTCTCCACTAAAACCATGGACTCTAATAATAGTATGATGGGATCCAAAAAAGTAATCACAAGGAATAGTGAAATTGGTCATAAGCCCTGAGACAATTGGAGTCAATCTATTTATAATCAGCTTTGGGCTTAGATGACAAAAATTAGGGGCAACAAAAAATTCCCAAAATTTGTATGGGTCACTAGTTTTGGACAAGATATGTGTCTATGCAGACATAGGAATGGTCCTATGTAGACCAGAGCTTGCGTCATACATATTTAGATGCATGTATTAGGAAAAGATCCCAAAATTTTGATACAATAATAGGTGAAATAGATAAAAGGAATACCTAAAAACCCTTTTAGATTTAAAATGAGTGAGTTGGTCAACCATTGAATATGCAATATACTCAGAGAAGTCCAACTGATACTCCTGAGACTTGTCAACAATTTTCAATCTAAATAAAATGTCCATTTACTCTTCATAGACAGTTATATCCTCTTTCATTCCAAAAATGAAAGCCATCATAGAAAGCACCTCTTGATTGGCTTATGCAAATTGTGCTCTTGCTATTGGTAGTGTCAGCATAGTGGTATCATTATCCCCTAATTACAATTCTAATTTCAAAAACCTCAGTTGATTATTGACGTTTGCCCATGTTTTTTGAATTTTGGCAATGGTAGGAAATGTTGTTGTCTTGTCATGATATAGGGCCAACATGTCTCTGATAGCCTTTGGTGTAATTTTCATAATGAATGAACCCTATTGTATGGTATTTGAGAGTGCATGAAATAATTTAGAGTATATTTCAACCAAGTCAAGGCATAGATGTACACTTGGAACAATGAATTGTGCCAGTCCATATCCTCATTGCGAATGTTTCATATTGTCCAACCTTGGCCCTTTGAATACAACTTTGATGTGCCCCTTCTCTTAGGATTTTTCTAGGATTTTGAAGAATTGGGTCCATGATTTCATCTACAAAATCTTTCACCTTTATTAGGTCATTTTCATAAACAACTTCAAGGACTCTAGTCCATGGATAGGTCTTTAAGGGTTGTGCAGGGGCCGAAGTATATGATTTACTTATGACAAACTTATCAATGGATTCATAAATCTCAGACCCTTATTATGAAGATAGTGTTCCCTCCATATTTATATCTATACTTGGAAATAGTGAACTATGGTAACAGGTATGGAGCTTTGCAATAGGGAAGGCACTTTCACTAAGTAGGTTTGCTTATGAGGTGAAATTATAAGTAACAGGGATTTTCTAGTAGATGCAAGAATGTTTGAGACATTTTTAAGCTTTAACTCTTCTTATGGGGTATTTAATAACCCATCAAGTCTCAAAAATAGCATTAAAACTAGATAACCATTAGTAAATCTTTATTGAATCTGTGTGGGATAGTGAGTCAGACACGTCATGAAAGTGGCTACGTAAGGTACCTTGGGGAATGTTTGAGATTTGAGAGAGATTTAATGTGTCAAGAGTTTTGAAAATTTTGAAAAAGGCTCTGAGCCATTTCCATGTGTTCAAATAACACTTATTTGAAATAAAAAATGGGAAAACAAAGCAACAAGGAAAGGGAAACTATCTAACTATAATACATTAACCAGGTATCTTTGCCTCCCTCTTGGATCAAAGGAATTTTTTTTGAAGTCTCCTTCATGGTGAGAAGACATATGGTGCCAGATAAGTGGCTAAATGGGATGAATCTCTAGTGACTTGGTCTTCTTGTATGCCACCTTGATTGGCCTACATTCGAGTGGATCAGAGTCAAATATGCTTCCAACATATACATACTCTGCTTCTTCTTGAAAGCTTGTCAAATGTTGGTTCTTCATACTAGCGTGTCTCATCAAGAAATTGATGGATATTAGCTCATCACCATAAGACCTTTGATAGACATCATTGATTGGCTTATCTCCTTCTACCTCAAACTTGAGTTCCATTGCATGGTCATCCTCCTTAATGACTTTAAAAATATCATCTTCAAATTCACCAACCTCTTGAAAGGATAAGCCTAAAAGCTTGTAGTAATTTTGCATATTTATTTGAGTCTCAATGTTGTCTTATCTATCCACAACTAGCTCACAACCTCTTTGAATAATAGTATAATATAACCTACCCCAATGACTTCAAACAAGTCATTCAAAACATGATCAAGGAAGTGTCCATGTTCCTCCATATCATCTTGCAAAGTGAGAAGAAAGTCAAAAATTATCTCGTCCTCATCAGAGATTAAGGCAAAAGCTTGTGACTTGTCCTCTTGTTCATCAAAGGGTGTACCTATGGTGATCTCCTTCTCATCTACACTCATGACATCTCCCTGACCAGCCATGAACTGAGCGCACTCCTCTTTTCTCCCACATGATTCCATTGTTTGTTTCCAACTCATGAGCTTGGAATTAGAACTTTTACCTTGGGAAGAGGCATCAATTTTATCTTCTTCAAGGTCCTGAGCTGGTTCATGATTTTCCCTCTTCTAACTCAGAATCTGGAATTCATGTTGAGAGACTTGAGGATTGGCAGAAGAGGTATCTTTTGGCATTTCTTCCCTTAAAAGATTTGGGATTTTATGATCTCCATCAAATATGACATAAGTGCCCAGACCAATAGAATCATAATTTCCATATGGGTCACTTTGCATAATAGCTAAAAAATGGTTATTTTCCTCTTCTTGATCATGTTTAGTCCAATCACCTAACTCTTCAACAAAAACCCTTTCTTCCTTATTTAGCATATTATGAGCTACCTCTAATTTTGAAGTTGGTTCATTGGTGATGTGATCCTTAGATAGTGGCTCAAATAGTATTTTCATCTTTGAACCATATTTGGTTCTTAGGATGAGGTGAGACCAATCAAGTGACATATAACCTCCTATCTTGGCTATGAAATCTCTGGATAAACATAGGCCAAATACAGGGGCTATATCTATGACTACTACATCTTGATTGACAATTGTATTAAGACAAGTATATAATTGTAATGGGAGTTGTTTATTTCTCCCTATTGTTTACACTAACTTTCCATCTAACTACATAACTCCTCTAATAAGTGGCTCATACTTTATTTTTAAAGCATCAGCTATTTGCTTAGGCATTACTGTAGTACTAGCCCCTGAGTCTATCATTAAATTATGTAACAATGTCTTTCCAACTATCAAAGTCAAATAAAAGGGATTTGGTTTGGATTTACTTACCTCTGGTGCATTGTTCACAAGGGCTATTATTTGTAGAGGAACTATGTCTTTGAACTTTTGTTTATTAGCATGTCCTTCTTTGGTACCAGTATATTTAGTCACTGCTTAGCCTTTTAGAGATTATTGTAATAGTGTCTTTTACTCAAGAATAGCTAATATGTCCCATATTGATACTTTTGTTGGAGTCCTCTTCAACTGATCCACCACATTCATTTGTCTTAATGCTTGGGCTCTTGGAAAATAAGGGTACCTTGCTTTTTCTTGAACTTGTCCAAGAATCAATTGGTTTTGGATTGGCTGAGGCACTTCTTATCTAATAGTTATGTTTATATGACCTTGAAATGGAGAATTCCCCATAACTTCTTTATTTGTGACTTTAGGCTATTCCATCATCCTTCTCTTTAATCTGGTGTACTATTTTGATTGTACCACGGGCTTCTTGGAAGTAGAAGCTTCATTCAAGAATACTGATTCTTCATCTTCAACCCACAAAAAAAAACATGCTTAGGTGTTATTTCTTCTTGATGTGAGGACATACCTTGCATCTTAGCCATCAGGACTGAATTTTACATACCAGAGGATTGGTAGGCTTGAGTGTTAAAAGTACTTGCAAATTGTCCATCCATTCTTCTTTACTCTACTAAATTTTGTTGTAGATTATCCATGGGACAATCTCTAGACATATGAGCATTATAACAAGGGAAACACCAGGCATTGGTACCATCTACATAATTATTATACCCTTGAACAATCTCTCTATTTAGATTAGTGGGAACAGTTTGTGAGGGTGTAGGGACTATAACTAATTGGTTTGTTGGCTAAGGGTTAGTTTTCCTTTATGGACCTTGATACTATTTTGGCTAAAGTGGAAATCTATTTCCTTGGTAGCCTTGATATTGGGGTTTAGGATAAGGATTCTACTATCTTTTTATGTTGATTAACTCATTAGAAAATGTCCTTAAGATATTCTTGATATCATCCATCTCAGATGACTGAGCAGGGACAAGTTATTTAGTAGGTTGTTGAGGATATTTATACATAGACACAGGTGGGGCTATGGGATTAGGGGCTTCTTAAGGCAACGGTAAGGTAATCTCTGGAAACATGAGCATGGGAGGCCTTGGGGGCAACTTTCTAGAATTTATTAAATTATTTTCAGCTCTGATTCCGTAGTCATAAGCCTCTGGTAGAGTATGACCTCCAAGTGACTGAATCATTACTGATATATCTGAATTTAAAGCTTTAAGATAAAATACTATAACCATACTTGGTAATGGTCTTGCTATAGCAGGAATCCTTTCCCAAGTCTTTTGAAATCTTGAATTGAAATCATTAATTGCTTCTTTTGGTGCCCTTTTGATAGTAATCAATTATTGTGACAAAGAATATTTATCACCCTTTTCTTAAAATCTTTCAAAGAAAAGATCTCCAAACTGATCCCATGTAGATATTGTATTTGGGGTCAAAGATCAGTACCATTCTAGAGCCTTCCCTTTAAAAAAAGCTGCTAACAATCTTATGGTCACATTCGACTATGTGACCACATGTATAGCACAGACATCAGACACATCTTAAATATGTTCTTTAGGTGTTTTGAAATCTTTCCCACTAAATTTGGGTAGAGCTTTTAGGGCATTTACTGGAGTAGGGTCCCAAGTGGCTAGTGGTATTGGTAGAATCAAAGAACTTCTAGTGTTCCAACATGCATAATTTCTTAGAGCTATAGGTGTTCCCATGTTTCCTCTTGGTATTGGTATAAACTAATTGACCCTTCTTCTTAGACTAGTTATCAATGGTGGAGAAAAAATACCTAGATTTACAGTAGATTGAGACCTTGTTACTGGTCCATAGCTCTGACTCTTTATAGCTCTCTAGTTCATATGGTCTTGAAAGAAACTTCAAGATGGTGTCCCATCAGGCATGCCAAAAACTATTGATGTGCAAAATTTGCACTATTTCCAACACCAATAATGGGAAGTTTCAAGAATGTGGGACTTGTGACCTGAAATGACCTCCAAATTTTAAAGAAGCTGGATCTTCTTTATCTCAAAGAGTATTTTGGGGAAAAAAGATAGAAATTAAATAGAAATACAAATGTAACAAAAGAAAATCTAACTATAGTGATGTGCTTGAATTTAATTCAACCCTTAATTCTAAGCACAATGAAGCTATCTTTAAGATTCAATTACATTAAAGAGCAATCAATGCATGATCAATGTAAACGATAAAAACATTAGAATCAAAGGCTCACAACTTAGACTAGTTTTGCAGTAACACAAAAAATTTCAATAAAGGCACATAACTCATTCTTATTATTAATTATTCAATCACATAAAAGGCATAGATACATGCATATTTATACAAACTTTCTAAATCAAGAAAATAAAACAAAGGCAAATGATATTACTGGCCACAGCAATAAAATCTAAAACTTCTTGATAACAATCTCTTGTAGAAAATTCTCTCTATCTTCTGATCATCCCTCTTTTTTGGTGATCTCTTCACCCATATTTATAACATTAGACTAGCTCTATATTTCCCACACATTCCTAATCTAACAGTCTAACTGAACTCTAACTGAACTGGAAGTGTCTAACAAAAGATATTTCTTGGATCTAAAATGTTTCGTCTCCTTACAAGTTCATTGGATGAAACAGATACACAGGATGTTTCCCATTATGAAATGGATGAGGACACTTGGTAGTATCTACTTTTTCACTTGAAAACCATCTCATTATTTAGGCGACATCAAAAAATGACACTTGGCATCTTTCGTGGCACTTACAAAAAACACACGACACTTTCTACGTAACTTATACTATTTATATATCTTTGCTCAGGAGTGGTCCATTTTTGACATCTATCACAGTTCAATGCTTCAAAACTTTAACAACTTATAGAAAGTGGGACCCACAACACTTCTCACCTAAGTATCTTCAAAAGGGAAATAGGGATAGGTGTCACTTTCTGCATATCTTTAATAAGGGATACGTGGCGGCTTCTGTTGAGCTTTAGCTAAACTGTAGAAACATTTCAGACTCATTTTATATTCATATGGATGGTGACGCTTGGCAGCTTCTATTGACTTTAGAAACAAAACCTAGGGCCCACCATAGTCTTTACTTTAACAATGAAACAAAATGAAGATATTTTAGATGTTGACATGTGGCAGCTTTTGCTTTCTTTAGCTAGGGATACATGGTGTCTTCTATTGCTTTTATAAAAACATATTGAAACCTTTTGTAGTTGCCACTTGGCACCTTTTTCTTGACCCTGAGAGAAGTTTATTGAAATAAGATTTTGAAACTCATAAGAAATTTGAAATGTGGATGACAACACTTATCGCATTCTACTGAGTTACCATGGGACACGTGGCACATTCTACGAAACTTATAGAAATTATAAAATGTGTCTCAACCGATGACACTTGGTAGCTTTCGCTAAACTTTGATACTTAGATAAAATTTAGGCAAAAGGAAACTTGTGCATGTACTCTATGTCAAAAAACTTCATTGCCTCGAACCAAAATGTGTAGGGACAAAACTTGGAGTGCACAACTGGCACTCAAAATAAAATGTAGAGTATTTTTTACTCTATATAAACCAAATGGAATAATTTTTCCCATCAAACAAAGGTGCCTTATTTGTATAAAAACCTTCATGTGATCTAGCCATCATTCTTTCTCTGATCTACCTTCAAGCTGTTAAACTCTTTCTAAAGAATCTACTTTGATACAAATTGTTAAGCATATATTATATTGAGAGAGGGGTGAATTAGTATATCATATATCTTTTAAATATTTTACTTAATCTAATTTATTTTCTTTAACCACTTAATCATACATACAATATATGTAATAAAAATGAAATGATAACATGCACCACACGAGAGAGAGAGAGAGAGAGAGAGAGAGAGAGAGAGAGAGAGAGAGAGAGAGAGAGAGAGAGAGAGAGCAAATTTTTACATGGAAACCCAATGTGAAAAAACCATGGAGAATAATATCAATTATATGAATGACCACCAACTCAAATTACAAATTTTTCAAGTACTAACTTACAATAGTATTAACCCCTTTGTTGAGCACTAACATAAAAAATCTTTGTGAGCACCTGTAATGTCCCTTACTTAGGGGCTCCTTTATCTGCACAAAAGCTCTGATACCACTGTAATGTCCCTTACTTAGGGGCTCCTTTATCTGCACAAAAGCTCTGATACCACTGTAATATCCCCTGTCAATAGAGATATATGAAAGACACAGAACTATGATACCAAAGACCAAAGCTTTGATACCACTGTAATATCCCTTACCAATAGAGATATATGAAAACTCATAAAGCTCTGATCACAGATACAAACTTGCAGAATAGATTCAAACATGCATAAACAAATCACAGATCTTATCATTCATCTAGCTGATTACAATAGATGTCCTTTCTTATGCAAACCAAAGAATATTACAGATATGGTCTTAAAACCCTGAAATTATGCAAACTGGGAATAAACTTGCAATTCTGGAAGTCTCGGCCTGCTGTGTCGAACACACAGTCGCCGGCGTCGGTCGATATACTACCGACGTCGGTCTCTGTAGGTCCTTATCTGCCGACGTCGGTCCTCAGACGGCTGATGTCGGTCACTGGGGATCTCTGTCTGCCGGTGTCGGTATCGGCGTGGATCTGTACGGACCTGTATGGACTTAGTACGGCTGCCAGCCTATCTGTTCTTAACCCCTGATTGCTGAACCACCTGATCTGAAGATATACTATTCTAATACAGAATATCTCTATCTGTATAATTTATTGGATCAAAACTAAATAAAGATAAATACCTAAAATATCTGTAATAACTTCTGTGTGAAGTTATCTCTCAACCTTGAAATTCTGTGATAACTTCTAGATGAAGCTATCTCTCAAATCTGTACCTCTGTGATAACTTCTGGATGAAGCTATCTCTCAATTTGGCAATAGATCGGCTGATCTTTCACAACCTCTGAATTGCACACAATGAAGAGTTGACGTTCTCCACTGCAAATGGAATCCTGGAACCCTTGGCTTAGTCTTCACAAAAGAATTTCTCCAATTTCAATAATCAATTCATACATACATACTCTCTCCCATGAGAAACTCTTATACCCTTCCAAAGGTGTGCTTGCTAAAATTAGATTTCCTCAAATTAGAACTTGGGGTTCTAAAATTAGAATTCCTCAAATTAGAACTTGGGCTTCTAAAATTAGAATTCCTCAAATTAGAACTTGGATCTTAAAATTAGACCAATTAATTAATAATTAATAATTAATTAATATCTAATTTAAAATTAGACCAAATAATTAATTAATTAATAATTAATTAATATCTAATTTAAAATTAGACCAAATAATTAATATTTGATTAAATCAATCAAATATTAATATCTCCCTCAATACATGTCGGATCCTCGAACCGTCTGAAGCTGGTGAATCAGGGAGTGATTCCGCACATAACCATACCACAATAAAGGCGCTCCGCTGCATATCAAATATCCCTAAATAATAGGAGCTCAGGCCCAATGTGTCTGAAATAACCGGAATGAGAGCCAACTATAGGAATTCTGTAAATCAAAACCAAGCCAATCTCCATCATGACCCTCTATCCATCCAATCAGCCTACGAAGGTCGCATAATAGGCTAATCATCAACCCTGTCAATGTCCACGAAAAAGGGGACATGACAGCACCAACCCATAGGAGCACTAACCCCTTGCTAAGATTTGTGAGAACCAAACCAAAGGAGCACCAACCCCTCTTCTATATAAAACACAACTATCTCTCAATGTTGCTTTCTCAATAAATGATAGAACTCTAGAAAATATCTTTCTCTCCTCTTTTCTTATATAAAACAATTACAAACCATGTATTCTCTTGCATATTATAAGTGGATTTCTAAACCTCTTTTTATAAATTTCCAAATGACCTTTGGAATTCACCCTTTGAGGCCTTTAAATTCACATATAAAATGGTTCCAAACTTGCATGACCCTTTGAATCCTTTCATTTGAAAAGTCACATGGTGACCCTTCATGAGCAAATGCATCCTTTCCCTTTTTCTCTTTTTCTTGGTGACTTTTCAAATTCATCAAGGTGACCCTTCATGAGAAAATATGCCCTTCCTTTTTTGTCTTAACTTGGTGACACTTTGAATTCCTCAAGATGACCTATCATGGGAAAATGTGTTCTTTCCCTCTTTTGTCTTTATGCAACCAAAAACATATTCATTAATATTTAATTAAATATCAACACACTTTAGCCAAAATATGAACATTAAAAACACCTTTAGACATTAAATGCTATGGAGCCTTTGTCACCAATAATTCTATAACTTTGACATCAGTGATAATATTTCCAACAATATATACCTCAAATGAGATGAGGACCATGCAAAACTAGGAAAGCACTCAAAGTTTGATAATCTTTGGAGTGGGATTTATGTTATCACAAGTTGCAAGGTAAGCAATGCCTTTGAGATTGATATATTGAATAGAAAGAGCCTTCCCATCCCTATAAATTGGAGGTATCTTAAATTTTTCTACTAATGTTTTTTCATGGTATTCGTACATAGGTAGATAGGTTTGTCTTTACCTCTAAGTGTTCTTCTACATTGCTTTATTTGTTGTTTTTTCAATTGTTTGATATGTCTTGTTGATTTATTATTTTTTGTGTGAATCCATTTGATTCAAATTGTTCCAAGAGTTAGGTAGAAATCCTTTTTAAGTAATACTTCATGTGTTTAGTCATCATGAGTAAGCTTGATCAAATTCTAGGTTCCATGACTAGCCGGCTAGTGAAGCCAACTGAGTTGCCAAAAATGTTGGCCAATTTGTACCACATACCAATGTTTATGGCTAAATGGATGAGATGAAAACTATTTATATATGTAATTAGTGGTATAAATATCTCATATTGTTTACAAAGCTTTTGAAACACTTTAAGCAAGCTTAAAGTGCAATTTGTTGATATTTGAGAAGCAAGTCTTGAAATAGGTCTAAAGTTGCAAGGGGAAAAAGATCAATAGGTTTTCATGATGATCATGACCTTTAATGGACATAAAATAAGTTTAATAGATCTCAAAAACTTATTTTGAGACTTAAAAGTTCTTTCACTAGAATAAAAGAGCCAGACCATCATCAAAACATCATGTAGAAATAAACAAGTAATTTTGGTTGCACATTTAATAAAGTCACCTAAAAATCCCCCAAAGACAAAGGATCACATGGGGTCAATTTTTTTATTTCCAAGATCATTCCTTGAAAATTTCATGTCTTGATGAGAATTTCATGTCTTGATGAGAGTTCCACCTCAAGAAATAAAACTTTGAAGTTAGACATGCAGAGTAAAATGTGTGTGGGGATGTCAAGTTAAATCTATGGCAAATAGCCATTTGGATTCAAATATTCCTAGGTTAAATGTGAAGATTAAAATGTCTAAATATTAGTATCTAATATCAAATATAATGTTAAGTAACCTAACAAGTTAGTGGGTCCTAAAGATCAAATGGCATGTATTTAATCGTATTGAAGAGATCATGGTGAGCATCAAGTCAAAATGTCAACATAAATAAGTTGATGACACATGTCAAGATATTAGGTACCTAAATAGAGATATAATTTTATGTGGTAAATAACAAGGTCAGTGAATCAAATAAGATCAATGGTGCATAGTTAATCATACCAAAGTAGATCAATAATAAGCTCAAGGTCAAAAAGTTAGAGGATCTTGAAGACTAATGAGAAGGAGACAAGTGTCTCAACAGTGTAAGACTGGTAGAATATTTATGAATCACCTTCATTCATAAAAAATTATATCTATAGTTTTCATGAGGTCAAAAATTCTAGGATATAATAGTAGGATCTTGCAGGACGAATGCAAAGCTAACAATTGACAAAATATGGGGATCCCAAATTAGGATCGATGGTCGACATAAAAAATTTGGATCCTAAAGGAATTCAATGGATAGAAAATTTAAATAAGGTTAAGCCATAGGATGTAATGAAAGTATAAATGTTATAAAAATTATCTCCCCACCCCAAGTAGGTAAAATACATAAATGCAAGATCAAACATGATCTGGATAACCGAGAGTAGACTCTGTAAAGCTATCTAATGTCGTTAAATCCCTATAAAGCTTTTCAATAGCTTTTAGATGTAGGTTTTACATCTTGTTCAGGATCAAAATACCCTAACCTATGGATCCCATATTACAATCATGACTATATGAAAACTAATAGGGTGATTGGTTTTCATCCATACTAGATATATATTCAAGATTTAGATGTAATGGTTGAATGGTGACTACGTACAGAATGTCAGAAAGTCACCAATGAGAAATATCAAGTAACCACCTAATAATATGAAAAAAATCAAAGAATGATTGAGGAAGATATTGAAGGGAATTAATGTAGAAGGCTCGAGAAGGATTCATATGGTGGTGGGGATTTTTTCTTACAACTAATCTTGATCTTCACATTCTCCATCATTCCATAAAAAGATATAGTGACATTAATGTAGAGGAAAGATAAAGAAGGATTGCGGTGGTGGTTTTTATTAATATAATTGGGATAATTAATGACCCCTTAAATATGAAATTTCTCTCTTACCTTCTTTATTCCTATAAATACTAGATTTCAGCTCTTGATTTGTATACCTCGGTTGGGTATAGCAAACCTTTGCTAAAATCACTATGTAAACTCTTTTGAAGATATATAAGACAATTTCAATTTTAGTTTAATGCTAAGTGTACTTTATTAAAGTTTTATTTATATAATTATGTTGTCTATTCATCATTTATAGGCCCTTCATGTACCTTACTTTAAGACTACAAGTTTCTTATAGGTTGTGTGAAGTGTTATCTAGTGAGCTTTCTCTTGGAGTGTCATAAGTCCATAGTGTCTTACATACACCTATCTCTTTCCACCTTTAATTTGTACATTTATTTTTTAACCTTCATAAAAAATACTCATGTTTGAAACCCTATCATAGAATCTAATCAACCTTGTCCCCATTGGATTCATTAGTAATCATGAAAGGGATTATTGAGAATTTTATGTATCACCACACTTAAATTAGGTTTTCATTCATTTATTTTCTCCCTTTTTCATCCCAATAGATTAAGTTTTAATAAGAGATATTTAAATTGTCATATCTAAGGATCTAGCCTTGTTAAAAACCTTGGAGGTCTGTCCCAAGTTTAGGTAACCCACAACATAAAGTCATTCCCATGTTGGACTAGGTTGAGAGTAGAACTTGAAAACTTATACTTTTAGATAGGGTACATCCTAAAACCTAAAAAACTTGCCTAATCATCAAACCAAAGTGAAGGAATAGGCCACAATCAGAATCAAATCCAAGGAATAGGCCAAAATAAAAAATAAATCCAAGTCGAAGTAAAAGCATTGGCAACATCTCAAGTTGATAACTATGAAAAATTCAAGCAATTTAATTGTAACAATAATGTTGTTGTAAATGAAGTAATTGAGTCATGCCATGTCCAAATGGTTCACACATTATCTCCTTAGATAATTTCATAAATGCAACTTATTCCTCATTAATAACTAATTAATCAATTGTAGAATTCATAGCAATATAGACCAACTCAACAAATATATCAACCATTAACATTGAAAATCCCTCTTTTAAAGAAAAATGTACCTATGTGTTGATTATTCAACAACCTTGGAAAACCTATTGAATTTGTGTTTCACAAGCTATCTACAACTAACATGATTAGCAGGCTAATTTCTAATCACTATCCTTAGGGGAATCCTTATCTATATTAGTATAGAAATAATGATTTATGTGAATATAATTATGTTCATAGACATAATATATACCATTGTGTGAAAATCAAACACCTCATTAAAAATATGTTTGAAAATGGGGAGATTATAATGGATAATAGAGCATCTACATATAATCAAAACTTGGGTATCTACCAAAACCCTTTTTTACAACATAAAAATAATAATTAATAACAATAACATTAAAGGATAAAATAATAGTATCAATAACTATGACAATAACAATAATTTTATCATCAACAACAACATCAACTAAATGGAAGGAACCAAGCCTAGAATGATACCAATACCCAACAGACTTACCATGCAATTACACACAACTATAACAAAGTTATACACCATATTGTAGGAGGTCATATTTATGCCATCACCATTAATCTAAGACCAAGTGCTAATATAAAAGAACTATTTAAAAATAATTCCACTGAATCCAATTATGCTAGTAATCCTTCCTTAAACTAGGACCATAAATAAACACACCAAAAACTAGGGATTAATATTTTTGGACCTTATACTGATAACTCATCATTTCCCTATGACCAAAAACAAGTGCACTGATAATTAAGACTTGTCCCATCTATCCCCCCACCAACATCATTTTCTATTCACAATGATATTATATCTAATCCTAATTATACAATTACAACTTGGTAGTTAAAGATTACCATTCTGAGCCCACAACCACTTGCCATTGAACCCATCCAACCCAATGTCCTAAAAATAAACCATATACCATTGTTAAGGAAAAGACATTGAAAATTATGGAATAACTTCATAATACACCCACACAAATCTCTATATTATATTTGTTATGTATATGTACTATACAAAAAAATATCCTAAAAAAATTCTTTAGACAATCCAAAGTTCCTAATGACATCACTCGAGAAAAATTTAAATCTTTAGTTGGATATCTAGTCCTAGTTTAACAATTGACCTTTGACCAAAGCAATATGTCATCCCTTAGATCTCTCCATATCAATATGTTATACATTAAAGTTCTCATAGAGCATCATAAAGTGAAACATGTCCTTATAGACATGGGTTAGGCTTGAATATTGTGTCTTTAAAGCTCATCAAGAATCTTGAATATATAACAACTAATTTACAACTAGAAATGATCACTATCAAGGCCTACAATAATGAATAATGGGAATCATAAGGCACCATCATCTTGTCAATTATTGTTGGTAACTTGACCCAAAATACACTTTTTCTTGTGTTAAACCTAGACCTATCTTAAAATTTTATTCTAAGAAGACCTTAGATACATTAAATTCATGTAATTCCTTCAACATTGCACTAGTGTCTCAAGTTTTATCATTCTATCATGGAGGTCATCATTAATGGATATGTATAGTCTTATGAATATTGTAAACATTTAGAGGCCTAGTATGAAAGTTATAACTATTGCTTTGGATTAGATCCAATTCCTAAAAAGGATAATGGAAAATAAATACTTATTGACTTGCTAGAGGCCAATTACATATACCCAGATAGCCTTGATTCTTCTTCCCATATGTCACATCCTAAACTATCTAATCATTTTACCATCTCAGGTAATGGCCTAGGAAATTATTCAACCCATTATACTTTTTAGATTTCCAAGATTCCACATAAACCTAATTCTTATGGAAGACTTAATGCCAATCCATTTTTCATGGAATGGAAACAAAAATGAAAGGCAAGCTTCATAGTCCATCTCCTATCATTTTTACACTAGCCACTAGCCAATAAGAGGACCCACTTAAAAATGATGAATCCTAGTTGTATAATGACAAACTAGCCTATTACTACAAAAATGCCAAGTATCCCATCCCTAACATGATCATGGATAACCAAGCCTATGAAGGAGGAGGCCTTGGGCCAAATTAGTAGGGAAATCTTGATCCCATCTCTATAACATAGTATATAAGAACCTATGGTCTTAGTTTTAAACTACTTTGGGGTGACCCCACATATCTTATTCATGTTCCAATACTAATTACTAGTGATGATGATGCCAATATCAAAGCAGAGTTTGATCACAATGTTTATGAATACTTTTCCAATACCAATCTAGTTAACACCCATGACATTTTACCCTCACTCTAATTATCTGATGTAATCTTTTTCCTCTATATCACCCTTAATTTATAATCTGGGACCAAAAAAAATCCATAGTGCCTATAGATGATTTTTAAAATGATGAGACCTTTTTTGATTTTCTAGGCCTAAGAGACAATGTTTGATTAGGAGACCAAAAACAAGGGTTCTTTATAAAAATGGATCCTGCAAACATTGAGGTCCCAAAGTGAAAACCTCTTTTAGGCAATTTTGGACTAGGGTAAAAGTAAAGAGAAAGTTTAGTCTCCTGGTGAAAACCAATTTTAGGCACCATTAGATGGGGGTGTTCACTTTCCTCAAACATAACTTAGGAAACCACCAATGATGAACTTACTTTCATGTATGAGTTTAGTTCTGAAGAACAACATGGTTTTGACCATATTATCCAAGATTTGACAATTAGGTTTATGACATGGCCATCCCTATAATTGGGGGACTCAGATTCATCTTATTTAGGAGAACTTGAAGAACCAATCCAAATAGAGGACTTTGTAGTTTTAGGCCAATTCAAATCATTAGAAATTATTTTGGAAGATGGATTGACTCTCCTCATATAAGATACTATATAATTCAACATCATCACTCTAAATGACCTAAAGTGGATCAAGTTAGGTGCATCCCTCACTGAGGAGGAATGTGACATCTTTATATCCCTTCTAAGGTAATTTATTAACATTTTTACTTGGGCCCACTCAGACATGCTAGGTTTGGACCCCATCTTCATTTTACACCACCTTGTTGTAGATCCTGATGCTAAACCTAAGAATCAAAACTTATGCAAGATGTATTCTCACATTTTTTATTAGTAAAGAGTTAGAAAAATACTTATAAATTAAATACATACAACCAATTGAATATTTAGAGTGGATCTCAAATATTGTACAAATTATAAATAATCCAAAAGGAATAAAAATTTGTACTTATTTTAGAGATATAAACAAGGCATGTCCTAAGGATAAATTTCTTATACTAGACATTAACATGATCAATAACTCCATAGTGGGGAATGAAATGCTTTCATTTATGTATGGATTTTTAGGATAGATCCAGATTACACCAAAATACTAACATAAGATAGTGTTCGCCACTCCATGGGGAATGTTTTGTTATTAGGTTATGTTATTTGGTCTCAAAAATGTTTGGAATATATACCAAATAAACATGACCATAATATTTCATGATATGATGAATGGCATTATTAAAGACTACATCTATAACATATCAAGTAAATCAAAGACTAGGGTTGATCATTTTTCACACTCTGAAGAATATTTTAGAGGTTTTCTAAATACAAGGTTAAACTAAATCCCAAGAAGTGCATTTTTGGTGTCACTTCATGTAAATTTCTAGGCTTCATCATCTCTCACTTAGTATGTTAAGTTGATCCTAACAAAGTATAATCCATTACTAATATGTTGCCACCTTCTAATTTGAAGTAGCTTCATAGTTTGCAATGCAAAATTTAGTCTATCAAATGCTTCATATCATAATTAGTCAATATATTCCATCTATTTACACACTTATTGAATAAGGGTATGACATTTCATTGGGATAAAGAATGCCAAAAATGTTTTTAATACCTAAAGTTCTATCTTGCTAATCCACTTATTTTTTACCACCAATCCAAAAAGCTATTTATATTATACCTATCTACAACCAAAAATTTTTAGGGGAACTTTTAGCTCAACATGATGACCATGGAGAATAACTTGTCATATACTATTTAAGTCAAACACTAGTTGCATATGAACACATCTATATTCATATTTAAAAATATTTTTTATCTATGGTCTTTACAGCCTAGAAGCTATGGCATTACATTCTAAACAACAAGACCATAATTATTTATAAAGCATATCTACTCAAGTATCTACTATCTAAGATAGATTTACAAAGTTATATGGCTAAATGGATCATGCTTCTAAGATAATTTGAAATAAAATACATCAACTAAAAGGCTATAAAGGGACAAGTACTTATATTTCAACTTGTTAAAACTCCCCTTAGAGATACCAAACCCCTTACTTTCTAACTCCTAGATAAATCCATCATGGCCATCATTGAAATACCTCCTAATGAGCAACATTAGAATCTATATTTTGATGAATGATTCACAATACATGGATCAGGGGTAGGCCTATTATTTATTACACCATAAGGGAATATTATCCCTAAATCATTCCCTATCATATTTTTTTAATTAACACCATCGATGAATTAAAAAAAATCATTAAAGGGATCCATCAAGTAGTACAATGGAATATTCAACATCTAACATTTTATGGTGATTCTAAACTAATCATCAATCAGGTTACATATCAATTTTAGACCAAGGATGACAATCTAGTGCCATACAAGGCCATGATCAACACTCTCAAATAATAAATTGCCAACATATAGTTTGGACACATACCTAGAGCTAGTAACAGAACAATAGATGTAATGGCCACCATCATCTCTTAGGAAAAAGAATATCAATTCCTCATTAAAAATCATCTAACACTAGCTCATGAACCTTCAATTATCATAATGATCTATGATATTATTATTCCTATCTCTATATGATATGCAGACCTATTTACTTACCTTCATGACCATATTATACCACTAGACCTATCACATAAACAACTAAAGTACTTTACCCATTAAGCCTCATATATACCTTACTTGGACCAACACTTTACCATCATATCTTTGATGGAAATATGCTTCATTATTTAAATTTGGTAGAAGTAACATAAATGTTATGAAAATTTCATTAAGGAGTATGTGGAGCCAAGACTAATGGCAAATTCCTATCCAAAAATGTTATATCTACTAGGTATTATTGGATAACTATGGATGTAGATGCAATTATTTACATCAAAAGGTGAAACAAATGTCAAAGGCATGCCAATTTGATTCAAGCCCTGACAAAGACTATAAAACCAATTCTTACACCATGGCCATTTTCCACTTGGGGACTTGATCTCATTGGGAAGATTAATCTAACCTCATCTGATTACCATAAACATATCCTTATTGATATTGAATATTTTACTAAGTGGTTTGAAGCTATACCCCACCCTTACATGATTGGAAAGAAAATTTCCAAATTCATCTTTAACCATCTCAATTTCCACTATGGTATCCCATCTAACATTATATATGATAATGATAGATTGTTTTAGAATAATGATGTAAAAATAATTTTTTCCAAATACAACATTTTTCTACCGCATATTAACCATAAGGTAATGGCTAGGTAGAAGCATCCAACAAAACCATTATAAACATCCTTAAAAATATTTTTAGTTATGCTTGCCATGATTTCCATCTGTAAACCTTTTATTCCCTTTAGACATACTACACTAATTACCATATCCTAATAGGAGCCATTTTATATTTCCTATTTTATGGCACTAAGGCCATTCTTCCCATAGAGGTCAAGTTACCTTCTCTATACATCTCATTGAAGCATGTCCTAGATGGTAAATATTACTAAGTATATCACCTATAAGATCTAAATTTAATGGATAAAAAATGCATGGACATTATCAATAACCTTTAAATATACCATAACAGACTTTATGGCCACTTTAACTAATGATTTAAACATAGATAATTCAATCTTTGGGATCTTGTGCTTAAATGAAACCAAAAAAACACCATGACCAAGAAGAAGAAGAAGAAGAAGAAAGTTTAAACCTAACTAGATAGGCCCCTATATCATTGTTTCAAATTATGTATCTAGAGTATATAGGCTCGTGACATTAGATGGGGATAAACTTGATGATGCGATGAACATCATACACCTCAAGTGTTACTTCACTTGAGAGACCTAAAATATTATCTATGGGGTTCATTTACATTGAATCATATTATTATCTTCTTTGTACCATATCCTATACCATCCTACCATACCTTCCCTATTGACAAATGTTGTTTTTAAGCTCCTTGCCTAACCCCTTTGACCTTGGTTCCATTACATTGGTTCTTTTGGCACTGCTAACATTTTGGCCTCATAAGACAAAATGTCAACCATTATAGTCTGAAGATTTGATAACCATTACCTTAACTCAATTTTAAATTCCCCACAGTGTCCTTGTTTTAAATAAAATATGACTAACTTAAACACTAGAGGAACTAGACCATCATTGAAACATCATGTAGGAGCAATTTGGTAGAAGGCAACATGCACAGGGACATCAAGTTTAAGCAATTGAAAATAGATATTTAAATTAAAATACCTTAAATATTAAACAAAATGGTGCCATGTGTTAAGATCATGGGATCTCAAGTTAGGATCCAATGGCAAACAATGATCAAAGAGGTTGGTGGGCCCAAACAAATAAATAAAGTGTGTTCAATCATGCAAATATTATCTAATGATGTGAGTGAAGTAAATAGGTTAGTAGGTCATTAGATTAAATGCAAATGCACAAAATGTCATGATCATAAGAAGCTAAAGGATAAATAGTGTGTGTTTGATCTTACTAATAAATATCAATGGCATCTATTGAGTCATGCAAATAAGATCAATGGTGCTTAGAATAAGGAGCCCAAATTGAATATGAGGGCACCATATGGTGAAATTGTGGAAGAAGATGAAGTCTAATAGTGGGATCCATAGAAAGCACATGAGAATTATAAATGTCACATTATCAAAGGCTAAAATCAGGATGAATGGGGAGCTGACAATTATCATAATCTAGAAAGTTGACCATAGATCAAGAATTGATGATGAAGGTCAAAACTAGGTGACTTCTATAGAAATTAATGAAGCAAATTTGATCAAATGGGATGGTGACACATGTCCAAAAATGATAGTGTAGTGTGTTTAATCTCTTGGCATGAAACATAGAGTGTGTTCTTAGATGGACTTAGATTAGATAAGAGATTTTTAAAGAACATAAATGCAGGGAGAAGTGGGAGAAAGAATGGTGTGACTATTGTAAGTTTTTTTTAGGTGACCCTAATCAATTAAGAGTTTTTAAGGAGCATAAACATATGGTGGTTATAACTATTATTTTGATTGGATTAGAGCTCATTAATGACCCCTTCAATGCCAAAATTTCTCTTCTTGGATTTTATTTCTTCCTATAAATATAGGCATTGAGATCTTGATTTTCATCCCTCGGTTGGGTATAGCAAACCTCTACTAAAATCACTTTTGTAAACTCTTTGAATTAATATAAGGCAATTTCATATTCTAGTTTAATGCTAAGTGTACTTTATTAAAGTTTGATTTATAGAATGTATGTTGTCTATTTATCATCTGTAGGTCCTTCATTTACCTTGATTTAAGACTATAAGTTTCTTATAGGTTGTGTGAAGTGCTAACTAGTAAGGTTTCTCTTGAAATGTCATAATTCCATATTGTCTTACATAGACCTATCTCTTTCTATCCTTCAATTTATAGGTCTCTTTCAATATTCATAAAAAAATATCATGTTTGGACCCTATCATAGAATCTGATCAATCTATATCTCCATTGGATCATTAGTAGTCATGAAAGTATAAAGTTTGAGAGTAGATAATTGAACATTTGGTGCATCACCACACTTAAAGTAGGTTTTCATTCATGTAGTTTCTTCCCTTTTCATCCCAATAGATTAATTTTTAAGAAGAGATATTCAAATTATCATATCTAAGGAGCTATCCTCATTAAAAACCCTAGAGGCCTAACACAAAATTAAGTAACCCATAGCCTAGGGTCATTACCATATTGGACTAGGTTTGAAAGTAGGACTTGAACACATCTACTTTTAGTAAGCGTGTAGCCTAAGTCTCTAATAGTTCTAGCATGCTTGATGGTACCTCAATCAAGGAATTTGGACATCATCTTGAGACAGATTTATAGCATGGAAGGAGATTTGAAAGTCTTGGAGTGGTCATCGGTAGATTAGAGGGAAAATTCATGTACCAAATCTCCACGAGGTTTGCTATAAAAGGTAATAAAGTTCACTTCTTTGAATTGCCTTTAGATATTTCATGGAAGAAGAGGGTACCTATTTCAAACCCTAACCTATCACCCACTAATTCTCCCACATCTCTAAAAATATATAATTTTTTTCATACTCAATCCAATAAAAGTCCACCAAAGAAAATGTAGATGGTAAAGCCTAGGTTGCAATCTTTTATACCCTTTAATGGTGGTATCCTTCTGAACCTTTAACAACATGATGATATCCTTGTTTCTTCTTTAAATAGTCTACAATACTTTACAAGAGAAAATTCTACCATTTGCGTAGAGCACATAAATGACATTGCAAACCTTTACTCAGTGCATAACATTACATAGGAGAATATAGCCATGAGACTACTAAACACATCCTTGAAAGTAAAATACCTGTAATGGTATAAGGGTATATTCCCTACCTCAATCAATACCTAAGATGAGTTTGGTAAAATCCTATGTAATCATTTTTAGGATAGAAGTGAACATGTGTCACTTGTTGAATAACTTACCTCAATTAGGAGGGCATCCCAAGAATCTATGGTTGATTTCAACTATAGATTCCAAAAAACATGGGATAGGATTCCTATCATCATTAATCATACACCTAATTATGCTTTTATTTACTATTTGAGAGCATTAAATTCAAACATTTCAGTCATGATCTAATCTATGGGTGGGATAACTCTACTTGAGGCTTATGAGATATCTATAAGGGTAGAAAATTATTTTATACAAGTAAGGAAACTCATGCCAATACTTTTAATTCTACTTTTTCCTAAGCTTCAACTAACCCCACCTACCATTATTATATTTCCCACTCCAAACAATCAAGCTCAACCTAATGATAGTTAAGTGGACAAATTTACAAAGATTGAGACCTTGTTAAAGGCACAAAACATCAATCTAGTGGCTATATAAAGACAACATAGTTCATATAGGCCATACCAAGGTCCCTTCCAATCCCAATACCCTACTCAATCCTAAAATAGATATCCATCAAATCAACAATCCCAAGGCCAAAGTACTCAAGGTATATCTCATAATAGATATAATCTTATAGTTGAAAATATCTCAAGAGCCTTGGTCCCAATATAAAATAACCCTACACAAGAGGGTCAATGGTAATTAGGGTGTAGTTTAATGAGATGGTAATGGATACAAGTGGAGAAATGTATCAAGATCCTAGTTGATATCATGTTTTTTAATTCTAAGGCCATGACACAAATCATCCTCCACCATAAGTCCCCCTAATGAATCAAGATAATATGCCTTCCATAACATCATTAGATGCTCAAATTCAATAGCAAGGGAACATGGGTAAGGTACCAGCTGAGACCATGTGTATAAACTTTCAAGAAAGAGAGAATATGTTTGAGCATACAAAAATAAAAATGGGGAAGACTACCCAATGGGTAGATGAAATAGTTGTAGCCCAAACAAGGGCTAAGAATAGGATGTTGGATGATAATTTGGCAAAGCCTAAGGCTTATTCAAAATCTCCACAAGTTAATCAGTAGCCTACCACTTCAAATATAGTTGTTAAAGCTCTTGAAACTCAATAAATACCTCAAAATCATGGACAACAATAAATGTCTCCTTTTTTTTCCTCATGTTACTCAAGTACCAAGTGATACTTCTACTTCCAAGGTGCAGTTCAAAGGTACTAGTCTTCTTTTCAATATTGTGGATCATATGAAAAAGGATAATGTCACTATGTCTATGTATGATAATATATCTATTCTAGGATAGAAATAGATCATTTAGTAAAATATCTCCAAGCTTTCTCATGTGAACAAGAAAGATTATAAGAAAAACATTAATTTTACCAATAGTAGTTAGCTTAGTCAAATTCAAGTTCCTAGTCACGTTCCTAGTCAAGGTCAAGTTCATAATGTTGTTCATTTTCCTAAGGTTACCAAATCCCCTCCATTCTATTTTTTAGCCATCATAGGGGATTATTTAGTGCATAAGTGTGTGATAGGTCTAGGTGCTTCAACCTCATTTATGCCTAAAACCTTAGTAGATAAACTTGAGCTTAAGTATGTGTTTAATGAAAAGGGTGTTCACTAGTTGGATGGATCCCCCACTAAAATAGCAGGTATCTTGAAATATATTAAGATCACATTGGCATCCTACCCAAGTTATGTCATCATTCAAGATGTAATGGTTTTATACCTACCACCATATTTTTCCCTATGCCTATCTAAGGACTTTACTACAAAAATGGAGGTTATTTGTCCTTAGACTAGTCATACATGGTTTTTAGGACCAGATATGGGACTAGGGTCACTATTAGGTCATAACCTATCTATATGTTTCATCTAGAACCCTATATGCGTAACCTTACAAATTTAAACTATACCTTATTTGAAGAGGATGAAAATGTTAGTGAACAAGAACCTCATGATCATCTTGAAGGCATTTTAGACCTATACCTAGATGAATGGGAAATTGATAATAATGGATTTGATCCCTATAGAAATTTTAAAGAAATAGATTTAGGGGTGTATTGTATGCATGATGAGGGTACTGCTATACTTTACTTAACTAACATCACTCAAGAGGAATATGGTCTATCAATTTTATTATTTGATGGTTCAAGATCAAATAATGGTAGTGGAGCTAGATTCATGTTGGTTTCATCCTTAGATCAAAAATATTATTTAGCTACAATATTTTAATTCAATTACACTTAAAACATAGAAAAATATAAATCCCTTCTATATGGTTTAAAAGAGGCAAGAAGAAGAGGTGTCAAACTTCTTGAAGTCAAGGGTGACAATGAGCTCAGTGTGAAACAAGTGAGAGGCATAAGTTCAGTTAATAACCATAATTTGAAATCTTATAATCATCATGTATGGGATCTCATAGAGTACTTCTTGGCATTCAATATGCATTCCATACCAAGAGAGGTAAATTAACATGCAAATAGGATTGCAACCATTAGATGTTAGTATGGGATTGTAAAAGGAGTCAAAGGCAACCAAATTCATGATAAGATAAAGGTCATATGTAGGATAGTTATACTTGATAATTATGTGATTTGGTAGGTGTTTGATAATGATGATCAAATTAAATGTTTTCTAATGTAGGAGGTATAATTATAACACAAGAATCAAAATAAATTCCAGCATCAATATGATGATCAGATAGTGTAACTGAGATCTAAAAAGATACCTAAGGGGCTTGTGACATTGGAAATCATATTCAATGAAGATGAAAAATTGAGAATAGGTAAGGCATATATCTTAGAAAAGGAGTAAAATTATGAGAGGATATAAATCTTTAAAGATAAATTATTAAAGTTAGGAAAAATCAACACAACAAAATAGAGAGTTGCATTTGTTGCTTTATGTCAAGAATTATTTGATGTATTTGTAAGTGGATACAGAGATTTTAAGGGCTTTCATCCTTAACTTGAACAACATACCATTGAAATAGAGAGTAATGCAAAACCATTCAGGTAAAAATAAAGGCTTGTCAATCCAATAGTGGAGGAGTTGATGAGGAGGGAACTATTTAATTTTATTGACTATAGGATAATATTCCCCATTAAACATTCCTAATGGGTGGCAAACCTTGTGCCAGTGAGGAAAAATAAATGGTAAATATGTTTGTGTGTTGACTTTAGGGACCTCAATAAGGTGCACCTAAAATATCATTACCCACTGGCCTCAATGGATTAAATTATTAAAAATGTGTTAGGTCCTCAAAGGTTTTAATTGCTTGATGGATACTCTAGTTATAATTGGATTATGGTTAAGGAACAAGATAGGCATAAGACTAACTTCACTACAAACTAGGGTACTTATGCATATGTGAAAATTCCCTTTGGATTATCATATGTTGGGTTAACTTTTCAAAGGGTAAGGGATGTTTCCTTTAAATTTTGATCAAGGACATGCTTATAATTTACCTAGATGATGCCACCATTTTATCAAAGGACCCAACTAATCACATTACCTAGAAGATGTAGAGAATTTGGTGTATCATTGAATCCTAAAAAAAAAAAAATTAGTGTTCATGAGGGTAGGTTATTTGTTCATGTAGTGTCCAAGGATGGTCTTTCCATAAACCTTGAAATATCTAATTAAATTTTATCCTTACCATTTCCCAATCATAATAAGGGTCTATAGATTTTCTTGGGAAATATTAATTTTATACGATTTATCCTAGGCTTTACAGAGCTAGTGAAGCCTCTTACTCACATGTTTATAAAATACATGAATTTACATTTACCAAATAAGATAAGAGGAGTTTTGAGGCCATATAAGAGGTCATATCTCATTCCCATACACTTTTTAATCTTGATTTTAACAAATAATTATACTTGTATGCCTTCTCTACATTGGATGCAATCTCTGCCATATTGATGCAATAGAATCAACAAGGTTTGGAATAGCCTATTGATTTATTTAGTTAGGACTTATATGGGTATGATGAGAGGTATGTATTTGTATAAAAACATGTGCATGTAGTAGTGATAGGTTTGAATATGTTTAGACACATGGTCTCCAATAGTAAGATCATACTCATGGTGGTACACCCAAGTATTAAAGTGTTTATACTCAATATAGACCTCAATGAGAAAAGAGATGGATGGGTGATAAAATGTATGGAGTATGACCTTGAGGTTAGATTTATGAATCTTGTAAGGGGTAGAGGGTTATGTAGTCTCTTGGAAGTAGAGGTAAACCAAGGTAAAGACCAAGTTTTGGTAGTCCATGATAGATAATAGGTAGCTGCAGACAACACACCTTTCTATTAGACACATGATATAATCAAATTTATTGAGTTAGGCCAATGTATTATGTAGATAAATAGATCTAAGAGAAGTAAATTCAAGTTTAAAAGTATACATTATGTCTTGATATATGGATTAATTTTCAAGAGAGATATAAGATACATGTTTTTGAGGTATGTGGAATCATGCCAAGTAAATAAACTACTTAAATAGTTCCATGATGGTCTAGCTGGTGGGCACATTGATTCCAAGACTGTAACCTCTAAGATCATTAGAGTTGGGTACTTTTGTTCCAAAATTATTATATATGTGCACTCTTAGGTAAGGAAATTCCCAAAATGTGTAATGTTCATTGGCAAGCAGAAACTAGTTACCCTTCCCTTACATCCCATATAAGTAGAACAACCATTCATGTAATGGGGCTTATATTTCATATGGATGATACACCCACTTTAATTAAAGGACATAAAAGGATCATTACATCTAAAAACTACTTTACAAGTTGGGTTGAAGAAACTTCCTTTAAGGAAGCTAATGAAGATTCTATTTTGGACTTTTGTGATAGCCTTACAACCAGATTTGGCATGCCTTATACAATCATTTATCACAATGAATTGGCCTTAAATAGAAACAAGGTATTATTTTCACTTGTATCTCACACTTTGATGATATTTATTATCTCTCCTCATCTAAGTGGCACAATTGAACCACCTCTAGGATTGTGGGTAGCCTAAGGATGAGGTGAATCTCTAGATAGGGCTAGCTCCCTTAATGTACCACAGTAGATCACTACTACACCTAAAATTTATGAGGGAAAAGGGATAGAGAAAAATAAAAGAAAAATATCCTAAGGGAGGTGATACACAAAATTTATTGATGACTACCAACCAAATGCATGTTACACATGAAACCAAAAGACTAACCAAACATATACTTCTCCAATCTGCATCTTCTCACATCAATATTACATTATGAGGTTTTGGATGAATGTTTAAGCTAGGAAGAATAGACAAAAGGCCTTGAATGGTACTATTTAATATAATAAATAACTCAACCTTGATACTTCCTAAAACATTTCACATGCCCTACAATAATAAGCTTTCCAATTGTAAATAGGTGAGAGAATGAAATAATAATGCTAAGGAAATAACGAGTCATCCCTAAGAAAAATAAATCATCCATGTAAACATACCTTGAATATTTATGGAAGAGGTAATAATAAATAGTCTTATTGGTGAAATGGTATGAAAATGAAAAGGTATTTCCATACTCAAGTGGAGCATAAGTTACAAAGGCCAAAATGGCTAGTTCTTATAAAACTTGAAAGAGTGAGGAGAAGAGAGAATTCCAAATGTCACAAGGATACTTGTCAAGATAATAAAATGAGTTAATTGTGCATGAAAAAGGAATTTTCAATGGACAAATAAAGGTTAGAATGAATGAGTGGTTTTCCAAGTCATGAAACTCTTGCAAAGTAGCATGCAAGTTATCATTCTAGCTCAAAAAACTACCTTCATTATTCACCTCTATTTAAACATCCCAAAACAAACTAGGGATAGGTTTTATTATTTTAATGATAAATAAGGATTTAATACATTCATTGGTTGTAGTCTTGGTCCTCTAGAATCATCTGAGAATGATCCATCATCAGCTATAGTCTAAGAAAACTCCTCTTCCACACACCTTGGACACTAGGCTTTCAAAAAACATCAATTTTGCATGAAAATTCATAAAATGGAGTGGATTAACTTTTAAATATCCTTAATTGCCTTATATTCATCAAGCATACTTTAAAGTTAGCTCACTTAAAGTTTTCCATCCTTCTCACTAGCTTGGTCACTATGTCAGTTTTGACTGGCTAAGATGAAGCTATTTTTAAACACACTTATGATTTTTTGTATAATATAAAATATACATAAGGAGTTATAATAAGTATATAACTTATTTTCAAACTTGTTTTCATCCATTTAAATTCCCTAGAACCTACACAACACATAAAATAGTCAAAATGCCCTATTTTTACCCTATTTGTATAGGTATGAAAACCTCAAGTGGATGGAAATGGTCTCCAGAGAGTAATATATAATATCCAATCATTTCCCAAGCCATTGTGATCCATTTTTATTCATCTATAACCATGTTTTCCCAATCAGGTCCTTCTAAGGGTAACAAGGGTTTTGAGTAGTTTTACCCTCTTAAGGTTTGTTCATGCAAATTTGAAGTTAAAATATCAAATAAATGTGACAAAATTATTTTCTATGACCCTATATAACTCATCCTAGATTCTTGGATCTCCATGCAAAGTACAAAGGTAGATGCAAGCACTTAATGTTGTCTTATCAAGCTCCTTTTCCATTTCTTATAGGCTTAGTGTTGTCTTTAAGATCAAAATGAACTCCTCATGTTTCCTATAAAAATTTAAAGATTTAAAAAAATTATAATTACCATAAAATCATGTTTAAATGGATTATAAAACTCATCTCAAGGTGGAAGTGGAAATGACTCTCCATTTGGCTCTTAGGCCTAAACCTTACCTATATAAGCCTACATACATACTTGAGAATCTAGGTCATCCTATTAGGTTTCATCTTGTTATGGGATTATTATCATGTTTTATTAGGTGAATTTCATACTCTCCCACCTTATTTAAATATGTTTATAGCTTTTGGTCTGCCCTTCTCACCCATCTTGTCCAACTTGGTAGTTTATGTATAAAGGGAAGTGCCCTCTATTTGAGATAAAATAGAAGGAACTTACCCTATTCACTTAGACAAATTGAAGATTGTGTGGTGTTAATTAAGTCATTATTAGGTTTTTTACCAATTTTTTACCCTTAATCAGGTCATTTGACCTCTCAACTCTCTCAAGATCAAAAACAGACTTGTGTAAAAGAGCATTGTGCATAGTGTTTTGATGTCGATTAAGTATACTTGCACAAGGTCCTTCCTTTGATTTTTTACATATCATGAGGGTTTATTTTTAAATTTTATATTCCATTATAATCATTTAATCCATTTTGACCCTCTCCAACTCTGCATTATTTACACCCCTCCTTTGTTGGCCTAGACTAAGTATCATTTGGCTATGTTCTACTTGTTTAGAGCTCTTGTAGGTGTTATTTGCATGAATTAGGCCTTGGGTATAGTGATTATAAACTTTAAAAATGTGTTATTTACCACACTAAATCATGTACATTCCAATCAAAATCATTTTCATACCTTGTTATGGTTCCAACCAATTTTGCTCAAACTCATTGTCCTACTCAGTATGTTGTAGGTGGGTATAGGGTCTTAATAGGTCTATGCAAGCATATTTCACATTGACAAGAAATCATGGAGGTAATAATGGTAATAAATAAGGTGTTTATAGGTTCATTTCATCATTTAAAGTTTCCTTGTACCCTTTATATTCACTTTGATCTCACCAAACTGAGTTCTCCCCTTTGACTCTAATACCCTATTTGATTCTTGTAGGTATGTATTTACCTAGTTGAACTTGGTCATGATGTGAGAAGACCTACCTTGAATCTTGAAAGCCACCTATCATTTTATCCTACCTATATTCACCTTGAAAGGAATAAAACACCATAAAAAAACCATAATTAGGTCACTATTTGCATGTTATTGTAGGTGCACATCTCCTTGAGAAGGGACACCTCTAGGTGTCTCTCAAGCTTAGAACATTATAAACTAACATCATAATAAAGATCTTCATGCTTATTTTCACACCATTAAATCATTAGGACCATTCTAGTCATGAAAGTATACTTTCATTTTCAAACTTGGGTGTCAGATACATCCTTTAGAGATCAAATCCTATAGGTTTTACTGCTTGTAAATAATGCATAAAAGTCTAACTATAGGCCTTCAAATAACCACCTTCTACTAATCATTTACATTCCAAAATTTTCAAGTTATTTATCCCATGATGATAATCAACATTTGATCACTATTATACATTAAAGTCTTTTTAAACCTTATATTAAGATGTCTACAAAGTACTAAGGTGCTCTATTTTACACTTTTAGAGAAAATTCTCTTGAATACACAGTCCTTGACTTTGATCATGACTTCCCATTATATCTACCAACCTAACCTTAAAAATAAGTATAACATGGTATTTTAATCATGATAATACCTTAGATATAGTCTTACCACATGTTTCAACCTCTCTATATGGATATTTAGATATATGTTTAGGCCACCTGTAGGTGGGCATTTTGATGCACATGAAATAAGTGTAAAATTATAGATAGTATGCATTATTTTGGCTATTTATTGAGTTTTAGTCCTATATCAAGGATTTAAAATAGCTTATTTACATTATAAAAGACCTTTACTAACTATAATACCTCTTTCAAACTTGACATCCTCCATGATGGCACCTATAGATGAAAATTTTCATGTATGCATGCAAATAGTGAACTAGAACCATGTATGGTGTATGGACCTTGAACAACCATATATCTTGATTTTATTGTGATTTTTTTTTCAAGCACCTGTAGGTGCACACTGTAATGGTAGACTATGTTTATGTGTGGTATATGCTTGTAAAATATGAATATTGCTTTAGAGAATGAAGTTTTAAGGTGAAGTGAATCAATATAACCTTGAAAAAATGGAAATGGCACTATCAAAATCCCTTGAAACCATTGTCAAAGCATTAAGATCTGAAAATGGTGGAAACCTAGCCTATCATCCCAATGAGAGAAGCTTAGAAAATTGAGATTATTTGCTCATAAAAACACATTATAACATGAAAAAATCATGTAAAACATTATAGGATGGAATTGACATCCTATGGAATGAAACTTAGCAACTAGATTATATGGAATCATCCAAACGAAAGCAAAACCTGTATGGTGTATAGATTGACAAACAAAAAAACATAGTCAATTTTTAAAAGATGATTCATAAATAATTTTAAACAAATCCTTGAAATCTTGTTATGGAAATGAATCTCTCCTATTTTAATACCACCTCTAAAACGTGTTTGACCTGGAAGTTCTTTAACTGACTATACCAAACATGAATCTATTGATCACTTCTACATGTCTAGAAGGGCAAGAAAGGAGCATAATGGTTTTTGGAATTTTTAGCAATTAAAAATAATTTAAATAATTGATATGAGTTTGAGTAATATTAACATTCATTTTATGACCTTCTCCCATGTGTCACCTTTCCCCATAGGCCATATAAGTGCCAGACTCTTCTCTTTTCCTAAGAAAATTGCTCTCCTTTAAAGAACATATCAATTTTAATTATGAATAGTTTATTTAGGAATAATAGGACACATGTCATGTGACATCACCATTATTACACCTTCAAACTTCCATAAGAAGCCATAAAACTCATTTAATGCCCTACTTTGACCCTAAAATGACTCAAAATGATATAAAGACTAATATGACTAAGGCTAATGTGATATGGAATAACATCAAAAGACATATAATAACCCATATGACATAATATTAGAACCCATATAAACCTCTAAATATCAATAATTTTCGTATAGGGGTCCCAATTTAACCTATAAGGTCAAATTTGGTCAACAAATTAGTGACTCATAGGGGTAGTATATTTGTTATACTAACTAGATCAGTATCATTACCAATCCATTGGGATTAGGGAATAATTTAAAGTCTAAGACACAAAAATATTACTTTGACCATGACAACAATATTTGATCAAGATAAGAACACTAACTACCCTAACAACACAAAACAAAAAACACACACAAAACACAAGCAAACACATATGTGATTCATGATCACTTATGGAACACATACACCAAAATAAACAAACTAAATCAAAAAATAACCAACCTAAGATGAAAAATCCATCCTGGGTTAAAGGGTAAGTTTGAAACCCTTCTTACTTCATGACATGAAGGAATGAATGAGACATATAATTTTTTGATCCTTGACATTAATGCCTCCAACTTTTTCATGATGTTTGCCAACTTCATTGGCATGATGTTCATTGAGAACCAAGAAGTTCCAAATAGTTTGGCTATGGAAATTATCTATTATTGCATCCAAACATCCTTAACTTTCTCATATGGATCCTCAATTACAACTTTTGATGGTGGTTCAATAAGGCATACCTTTTTGATTTCCATGATGCTCTCAATAAGATTAGGTTTTTCCTCAGCTTCAAGTTCTTCTAGCTCATCAAGGAAATTTGCATACTATACGTAATCTTGTTCATTGCCCTCCATGGAAGAATTTTTATTCACCTTGTCATGGACTTGACCCTCAACATGGAAAAGCTCTTAAAGCTCTTGAAAGAACTTCATTTATAGATACCAATCATCTTTATTCCCTTTATCATCTAAAACCACTACCTCTTCAATCTTCTCTTCTTGATGTATTATATCATCAAGTTGATTTTATTCAATATCCAATGCATTTGATGGTGATTCAAAATTATGATGAGGTATTGGGTCATGTTCAAGAACAACTTCCACCTTAGTCTTAAGAGAGTTTTCTAGGACTGCAACCTCTTTAATCATTTCTTCTTGGTGTATGAGGTCATCAAGTTGGTGTTATTTAACATTTAGGACCTATTGAGGGCTCTCAAGTTTCATCTTAGTTATCATATTCTAACTTTTCTTCTCAAGGGTTTCAAGATCTTCCATATCCTTCTCCTTCTTGGTGATGCCAAGACTAGGCATCTTGAAATCATGTGACCTAGCCCAATGAGGCTACCAAGGAGGTATGTTTTCTTTGAGTAATATTTTAGAATTATTATAAATAAACTAATCCTATTTAGTTTCCCTTACCATAGGTATATCAAGGAAAAGGGTGATGGGATGAGCATAATATAAACTAGTTTGTGGAAGTGGAACATAGAACTCAAAATTAGATTGAGAATGAATTATAGGGGATTGATTTGGGAGATCTTGAGGAAGGGGAGGTAGAAATTGGGATAAAATAGCTTGGTTTTATTCTTTCCATTTTAAAATAACTTCATTAACATCTGATTTATCTTGATCATTCTCTTTAGGGAGGTTATTGGGGTGCATTAGGTACAGGATCTTCTTTTGGGTCTAAACCTTCTATCACACCTTGACTTAATAATTTCATCCTTGAGTCTAACTCTTCAATTTGTTTGTCTAGGTTATCTTGGAAAAGTATTTCTTGAAGTTCATAAGAATATTCATGAGGATGAGGAGTATAAAAGGTTTGACATGGAACACTAGAAGCTTCTTTTGGAAGGGTGGGAGGGACTTGTATGGGATCAATCTCTTCCTCAAATTCACACTCCTTGTCAAGGCTTCTATCCTCTTTTTTTACCCATGACTCCACTATCTTATTCCATATTAGGATGTTAGTATTAGGAATATATTCTTAAGGTATTGATGTACTTTGAGGAGTGGATTAAGTGTTCAATAAACTTGGGATTTCTTTAGGCTTAGATTCCAACTTGGAATCTCATATCTAGAGGTCACTTCTTGAGGTGGGGATGTAATTAGAGAGTAAAATGAGGGTTTATATTCCACTTCTTTTCCTGATAACCTAGATTGTTTCATATGCATATTAGCCAAATCAATCTACCTAGCAATATTTTCTTCAAAAACAAGGTTTTTATTTTGAACTCTCTCTTCCAACTGATTGGGAAAAGGATGACTTTGATAAGCTTGATTAGGTTCATGAGTGGGAATAATGTAAGACTAATAAAAATCTTAGGGAAGTGGATATGAATGATGATGGGTTTGGTGAGGCTATTTCTCATGAAGTTTTAGCCTATCATTAGTCCACTCACATCTAGCATCTCACTTGTGATCCTTTACCAATTGGCTCTCTCAATAGGTGCCCACTCTCTTTTGATCAACTCTAATGCTTATCTCACCTTATGAATAAGATTTTTAGGAACATATTGACCATATCTCCTTAGTTTATCAAGATATAACATCTACTTCTCATATGCGAATAGAGTTTGTTTGAAAGTGGAAATGGATCAACTTGAGAAGTGACTAGGTCGACTAAGAGTAAGATATGGAAAAGGATAATTGTAGGACTAATACAACTCAAGACAAGGATAGTTACAGGGATAATAAAGACCATGATAAGGTTGACAATGGTCATATCAACACTAGAAACAATCACACCAAGGCTGATATGGAGTGCCATAAGCTTGATATTTGTCACCAACTTGTGTAAAATAGTACTAAAAACCAAAGTTAGCCATGAAACTTCATTAGGAAGCAAGAACATAAGGAATGGTTACTAACAATATTAAAAATGAATCCATAGACTACTTAACCAGCTAATGTAATTATTGACCAAATTTGACTTTTAGTCAAATTTGGCTAACCCCTATGTATTTAACTTTTCCAATGTTTTTATATGTCTAATAGGGTCTCATGTTAGTCTAAATATCTTACCTATCCTTCCTATAGCTTTGGTCTAAGCCCATCCTCCTTGTACTAGTCTAGCCAAACAAATTTACCCCTATTCAAACCTAGTCAAAGGCTCAATTTATTTTTAAAATGTCCCAATTTGGTCATTTAGGTGTTTTATATTGTTCTTAAGTCATAAAATTGAACCTTTACCATGTCTTGTTTGCAAAAGTGTCATTTTGGCATAATTCTAGCTCATTAAATGACATGTATGAACTCTCAAGGGAGAAAATTTTTCACCAAGCTTGATCCTAATGTGGATGAGGTTAGAATATGTTAGGATCAGTCAAAAGTCAGTCCAAGAAGCAATTGTATGCAAAAAATGAGGAGTTTTCCTTGATTTTAGGCCCTTATTAGCACTTATACAAACTTGGTGAGCTTATATTTATCAAAAATGTGATTTATATGCCTCTTCACCTCCTTAAATTATTTAACATGATTGGTTTTTATAATAAAGGTCAAAAAGTTTAGTTTCAACTTTTGTTTCTTCCTTCTTGTCCTTACAAGCCAAGAAAGGTCAATTTTAAATTCTTTGTGTGGGTTGTATAGTTGGAGTTAAGAGGATTTTTTTTAGCTTTTACAACTAATCTGAGTCTAATTCAAATCCATGGTAAGAATTTTGGATTCCATGGATTCTCCTTTATGAACCATCATTTAGATCCCAGGTAGCTTTTTATGGACTTTCATCTAAGAACTATTTAATTTTCTGAGCTAGTTTTAGAACTATTTAATTTTTTTGACAAGTTTCATGGTTTACTATGTTTTTCAAGACCTCCCCATGGGTTTTCCCATCTTAATCTCAGTTTTGGAGACATCAAAAACTTAATAAGTCTCTTCTAGGCCTATTTGGGTTTACCATTCTCTGCTCTTTTCATCTATAGGTGCCTTGAAGGTGTTTTTCACGTAGAGGAAAGTGTTTAATGTTGTTTGAAAAATGTTATTAATGAATTTTATCCAATTGAGGGATAAAAATTTCATTTAATGTGATTTGAGAGCCTCACCCTTGCATATTCTTATTCCTTTTATTCCTCTGCCTGTACAACACAGTTAAAAGAGTCACCTTCAAATTTTGTTGATGTTATAATGGTGTATGAAAATATGAGTGTTATTTTAAACCTCATGGTTTTGTTAAAAATACATTAACATATTATAGGGAAGCATAAAAAATCATGTTTATGAGAAACCTCCATGCTAGTTATACTATAGTTCATTGTAGTTTACCAAAATTTCCACCTATAGGTGGCTTATACAGGGGTTAGAGATAGCCATTTGGATTTTAAATAAAAGTAAGATATAATTTAGGATCTTTGCATGAGTAAATAGGCATGACATAATTTATGAGGTAATTTATGGCTGGGGAAAGTTGAAGGTCATCATAAAAAGGTTTGACTGAGATTTTAGGACCATTTTCCCAAAAAGGCCAAAATAATGCTCCTCAGGGTTTTTGGGAGTTTCCATGATGAAGGTGAAAAATATTATGATACATGGTGATGTGTTAATATTGTATCCTATAACATGGATAACACCCATTCAAAGTTTAGGGTCAAAATTTCAAGTGGAAGGAAGTCATATAAAGATCAAAAAATGATCTTGAAACCACTAAATTATGTTAATAACATCTATAGGTTTGGGGCAAAAAGAGGGTTTCATTCAACCAAAATTGAAAATTAAGTTTATCTTCAATATATTAGTGATTAAAAATGTTTCAAATAGAATACATGGACTGATAAATCAAGGTAATATGGTTTTTTGTGCTTTTGACCTCAGCAAGCTCATACCCTATCTATACATAGGGCAAAATGTGCACCTACAATATACCAAAGCTAACATTAAGTGAAACATGGTAGTCTTGTGCTAGAAAGGTATGAAAAGTTTGGAAAATGGAATAAAATAAATAAATTAGAGAGGTTGGAATCCTAAAGGATTCTTAATATACCTATCACAAATTTTTATAAATATAAATGACCTATAATATGGGTTTGAATGGGATTATCTCAGTCAAGTAATAAATAGTGAGCTAGAGCATGTGTTTGTTGGTGATTTAACATAGTCAAACTAAGTATAAAGTTAAAATTAAAAAAATTAGGGTTTTATAATCCTTAATTATTATTAGGATCATAATTTTTATGACTTAAGGTAAGTAATTAACACCTAAAAGATAGTGAAACAAAGTGTCTCAGTCCACCTACAACCAGATAGATTGACAATAGACTTTTGGCGTTTTAAAGGAAAAAATCATGATGGGAAGCCTAAAATAAAGAGGAATGATAGTATAATATTTAAATTATAGTTTTTAACACTATTATTAGGCCTCAAACCATGATAAATGGCCACCTATAGGGGTATGTCAATGCAACATATAGTCACGGTCTTATAGACCAGTCTTGTGTTTATAAGAGTATAAAGATGGTTCAAGAGGTCAAGTTACTAGAGAGAGACTTTGGAGGAATATTATGTGATTTTTAAACATATATAAATCATTTACACCTATAGGTAAATATCAAGAGCCTTCATTTTTCATGAAACTTAGTTAACTTGTTAAGATCCCCTACGTAGTCTACCTTCAAAAGTCCAGTCTAGGGTTTGGAAGAGTTGGAGGTATTATTGATAGATTTAGAAGATAATTTTTGGTATGGATATTAATTTGGAATTTTTTAATAACATATAATTGTTATTTTTTTATAAAATAAATGTAACATGCCTCTATTTTATCTTAGAGATAGGGCACTTTTGTCTTGCATGAAGAGGTAGTTTTAAGGAAAAAGGATGAAATTGGTGACCAAAACCTAAGGGGAACCTTAAATAAGGTGTTTAAATTTGGATCAAATACATATCAACCTATATAACTTAGATAGGATCTCTGAATCTAAACAAGATGCCCTAGGCAACAAGGGTTGTAATCAAATCCAATAGGCAAGGTTAAAGCCAATGGGACAAATAGGAGGTCATTTCCACTTATAGTATTTTACAAGAATTAAAATTATTTGATTAATGTTTTAATATGTAAAATATAAGTTTCTAAGATATAAATATGTAAGGAAAACATAAAAGGGTCATTTTTAGTCCTAGGTAGTAAGTAAACTTATGAAAATAAGGTCTAGGCCTAAGGCAAATGGTGAGTCATTTGCATTTGCAGCATGAGATGACTTTATAAATGATTGAGGACACATTTTTGGGATAATAATAGAGGTTATAGAGCCATTTTTTAATAAAAACCCATCAATAATCCATTTTTGTCTTGGAATAAACTCAAACCCTCACAAAATTCAAGAAAAGAGTTTGAAGGGTCAACTTGAGATGCTTGTATCTCTCATAACACTTTGCATGGGACCCTAAGTTATTTAGGGAGGATGAATAAGTTCCTTAATAAGCCCTCAGTGTAATTTTATTATAATTACAATGTATTTTATTCATAAACAAATATTAATACTTGAAACCACTCCAAAACCCTTGTAAACCCTCTCTAAGGACCCAATTGGGAAGATGAGATAAATTAAACATCTAGATTTAGTGGAAAGGCCATGAAACCAACTTGAATTATTAGAGGAATCCTTAATGACCTAACACATATGAATTAGGTTTACTAAACATGTAATTATGGTGTAAAATAGAGCTCTTTTTGACTAATTTGTGTGTTTTATAAGTGTGAAAGGGTTTCAAATGATCAAATCACTTTTGAGAGGTAGATTGAGACTTTTTCTAAGTCTCCATGGCCATTTTCTGAGGTTTATTAACTCCTAAGTGTGAATACCATCTATTTAATTTTATCCCAACTTGAATGAGTATAGGACTCTTCAGGGACCTAACACATGTGACTGAGGTGTACTACACTTGTATGGATGGTGTAAAATAGGGCTCTTTTCGACTAATTTTCATGTTTTATAGGTGTGAAAGAGTTTAAAATGATAAAATAAATTTTTATAGGTATATTAATACTTTTAATAAGTCTCCATGGCCATTTTATGAGGTTTATTAACTCTTATGTGTGCCTACCATCTCTTTCATTTTAGCCAATCACGGTGAATGGACAGTGAACACTTAGGAAAAGTGGTGAAACTCCATTTAAGAACCTTTTTAATTATTGTTTATTGAAAATTATTAAGTATACACTCTTTAAGAGTGTCATCCCTCATTTTTAGTGAATTATATTATATAATGGAAAGGTTTTGGGTGCGAAGTGTGAGAGACACATGTAAATGTGTCATTTAAAGCTATCAAAGATGATGGTGCGTGGCCAGAGGAATATGGATGATTATAAATTGACCCAATACATGTGAGGGATTTTTTATAACTCCTCACACTCAGATACATCATTATACCTAACCTTATTTAGTGATGAGGTAGTTTTGTGAAGGCAAATGGTGAAGGCAGTTTCTTATGTAAGCATAAGGGAATCTACACACATATGGAGGAGTTAAACAAGTTTGAGAGACATTTTTATTTGATTACCTTAATAAAATATCTAAAACATGATTATATGACTATTTTAACTCCTCATTTCTTTTAAATTATCTTTATTACTCTTGATTTTCTCCTTTTGTGTCTCCTCTCATAATTTCTATAAATTCTAGCCTTTGGGGCTATTGTATGGATCTCTCCACCTATGTATGGTGAATCCTTTCCAATTTTTTTCCATAAGATAATAAATATAGTTTTATTTTACCTCATTCAATATTTAACTAAGTTCATACAATGGTTTTTGGTCTTGTGTAAGTGTATTTTTGGATTACCTTCACATGTTACTCTTCTTATGCCTTGTGTGTTTTAGATTCTCTCTTTTGTAGGTCAACAAGATGTATCTAATTTGTATTATAGTTATATTTAGTATTATATTCAATAGTGTTTATTAAACTTCCTATTTTATAAGTCCTTCTAACCTAGGCTCTCTTCAAGACCCCATGCTTAAAACATTGATGTGAGAGAGAAGATTATTACTGGATGAAGTGTATGTGCAAACTTATTCTTAGTTCTAAGTGCATGTTAAGGGTGTTCTTATAAAAATTATTTGTTGTATCACCTCCCATTTATTATATTTTATTTTATCTATGATTATTAATTTTCATCCCCCAAGAGTTAGTAGTAGGATTGATCAAAGCAATACATCAAGGGGAACTAACCCCAAATCTAGAAATCCACCTCAAAGTTGGGTCAGCCATATCCCTAAGGTGGTTCCATTGTGCCAATTAAATAATGATATACTTTTAATATATTTAATGCGTTCAATTTCAAGTGATGACAATAGCTTTGGAGTCACCACTAATGCTTAGACAGATGCCTCTAAAGGCCAATTATTGAAACACAACCAAAAATATTTCAACTTCTTGGATTAAGATTCCAACCAAGCATGACAAAAACTATCATCACTTATATTTTCACCCTTTTAGGATATTTATAAACTCTCCTCATCCAAGTGGTACAATTGAAACACCTATAGGCTTTTGGGTGGCCTAAGGATGAGGTGAATCTCTAGATAGGGTTAGCTCTCTTCATGTACCACGTTGGATCACTACTACACATAACCTTTATGAGGTAAAAGTGAGAGATAAATTTTAAATAAAACTATTATAAGGGAGGTGATACACCAAATTTATTTATGACTACCAACCAACTACATGTTACACATGAAACCAAGAGACTAACCAAACATACACTTCTCCAATCTACATCTTCTCACTTCAATATTATGTTATGAGGTTGTGGATGAATTTTTAGTCTATGAAGACTAGAAAAGAGGCATTGAATTTAAATATTGAATATAGTAGCTAATTCAACCTTGAAACTTCCTAAAACACTTCACATGACCTATAAGAAGAATTTTTCTAATTGTAAATAGGTGAGAGAATGAAACAATAATGCTAAGGAAATAACAAGTCATCACTAGAAAAATTAATAATCAAAGTGAAAAAACCATGATCAATTATTTAATAGGTAAAAATAATTAGCTTTATTGATCAAATGGTATTCAAATGAGTAGGACTTCACCATACTTAGGTGGAACATAAGTTACAAAGGCCAAAATAGCTAGTTCTTATAGAACTTGAGAGAGTGAGGAGAAAAGATAAGTACAAAGGTCACAAGGAAAATTTTTAAGCTAAGAAAATGAGTTAATTTCACATTATAAAGTAATGTGTAATGGACCTGAAATTTTAAAAAATATAAGTGGCTTTCCAAGTCATGAAACTCTTGAAAAGTGGCATGAAAGTTCTCATTATGGCTCAAAAAATTGCCTTCATTATTCACCTTTGTTTGAAAGTCCCAAGAATGACTAGAAATAGGTATGATGATTATAATTAGAGGCAAGTATTTTATACATGCCTCTCGATGCATTATTTGTAGTCTTGGTCCTTTAGAATCATCTGGGAATCAATTATAACCATCTATAGTCTATGAAAACTCCTCTTCCACACACCTTACACACTTGGCTTCCAAAAATCATTGGTTTTCCATGTAAATTCATAAAAGGTAGTGGATGACATTTTAAAATACCTTACATGTATTTATAGTCATCAATCACACCTTAAAATTAGTGCACTTGAAGTTTTCCACCTTTCTCACTAGCTTGGTCACTATGCTAGTTTTGGCTAGCTGAGATGAAGCTATTTGTAATTAAACTTAAGAGTTTTTATGGAACATTAATTTTAGATAAGGAGTTATAATAATTATATATCTTCTTCCCAAACTTAATTTCATCCTTTGAAAGTCATTATAACCAACACAATACACAAAAAATTAAAAAATACCCTATTTGTACCTTGTTTGTATAGGTATGAAATGCCTCAAGTGGATGGAAATGGTCTTTGGAGAGTCTAATATAGGATCAAAAAATTTAAAAAGCAATTTTTATCCATTTGGATTCATCTCTAACCTTGTTTTCCCAATCATGTCCTAAGGGTTTAGCAAGGGTTTGAGCAATTTTACCCTTTTGAGGTTTGTTCATGTAACTTTGATGCTCAACTATCAACTCAATGCCACAAAATTATTGTATAGGACCTTTTATAAATCATAATATCTTCTTAGATATCCATGTAAATAAAAAATGGAGATTAAATCACCAAAAAGTTTCCTATTGAGCTACACTCATGTTCAAATGGATTATAAAACTAATCTAAAGGTTTAAATGGAAATGACTCTCCATTTGGCTTCTAGGCCTAAACCATGCCTAAATAAGCTTGCCTACATACTTGAGAGTCTAGGTCATCCTGTTAGGTTTCATATTACTGTGGGGTTCTTATCATGTTATATTAGGTGAATTTCAACTTCTCCCACATTCTTAAAGGGTATTTATAGATTTTAGTCTACCCTTATCACCCATATTCTCCAACTTGGTAGTTTATGTAGAAAGGGAAGTTCCATCTATCGGAGATAAAATAGAGGGCACTCAATTAGCTAGAGGTGGATATAGGGCCTTAAGAGGTCTATGTAGGCTTTTTTCACATTTAAAATATCTCATGGATCTCATCATAGTCCAAAATGTTTTTATATAGGTTTGTTTCATCATTTAAACTTTCCTTTTACCCTTTATATGCACTTTGAGCTCACCAAACTGAGTTCTCTCCTTTGACTATGATACCCTGCTTACTTGATCCCTATAGGTGTGAACTTACCCAATTGAACTTGGTAATGATGTGAGAAGACATGACTTGAGGCTTTAAAGTCACCTAGCATCTGATTCTACATTTATTCACTTGGAAAGGGCTAAAACACCATCAAAACACCATGCTTAGGTCGCTATCTGCATGTTCTACTATAGGTGCACATTTCCTTGAGAAGGGACACCTATAAGTATCTATGAAGCTTGGAACATTATAAACTAGAATCATCCTAAAGATATTCATGGTTTTTCACACCATTTAATCAATAGGACCATTCTAGTCATGAGATTATACTTTCATTTCCAACCTTGGGTGTCAGATACCTCCTTTAGAGTTCAAATCCTATAGGTTTTACTACCTATAAACAATGCATAAAAGTGTGACTTTAGGCCTTCAAATAACCACCTTCTACTAATAATTTTTCTTCCAAACTTTGCAATGTCTTTTTCCCATCATGAAACTAGAAGGTTTGATCACCATTCTACATCAAATTATTTTGAGACCTTATAATATGATATCTATAAAATATTAGGGTGATCTATTTTACACTTTTAGGGAAAATGTTCTTGAATACTTAGTCCTTGCCTTTGATCATGACTTCCCATTCTATCTACCAATCTAACCTTATAAGTAATTTTGTCATGGTATTTTCATCATGATAAGACCTTTATAAGGGCGTTACCACATGTTTCAACCTCTCTAAAAGGCTCTTTATCTCTTTGGTTCAGGTCACCTATAGGTGGGCATTTTAATGCATAGGCAATAAGTGTAAAATTATAGACAATATGCATTATTTTGACTATTTACTAAGTTTTAGTCATATCTCAAGGATTTCAAATAGCTTATTTACATTATCAAATACTATAATTATCTCCAATACCTCTTTCAAACTTGGCATCCTCCATGAGGGCACCTGTAAATGAACATTTTCAAGTATGCAAGTAGATAATGAATTAGAACCATGTATGGTGTATGGGCCTTGAACATCCATTGTAACTCCTTCCATTGTTAACATGGATCCTTTCCAAATTTTTAAGGATTGTATCAAGTCAAGATAGCCAAATTTAAACATGATTTTCCTTTTCAATCACCTACAGGTGCACACTCTAATGTTAGACTATGTGTATGTGTGGTATATGACTACAAAATATGAAGATTCCTTTGAAGAATTAAATTTTAAGGTAAAGATAACAAATAAAAACTTTAATACATGGAAATGACACTAAAAAAATCCCAGAAAACCATTGTCAAAGCATGAAGATCTAAAAATGGTGGAAAACTAGCATGTCATCCCAAATGAGAGAAATTTGCAAACATGAGATGATTTTATCATAACATAAAACTAGGCATCGAAAAAATTAGATGAGGGAATAAAAATATTATAGAATCAAACTCAATAGCTAGATTATATGGAATCATCCAAACAAGAGCAAAACATGTAGGGTATATAGATTGAGAAGCAAAAAAACATAGTCATTTTATAAAGGATTGTTCATAAAACATGGTTGACCAATCCTTAAACTAATATTATGGAAATTAATATCTATGAGTGTACTACCACCTCCCAAAGGTGTTTGACTTGGAGGTTCTCCAACTGATCATACCATGTATGAACCTATAGATCACTTTTGCATGTATAAAAGAGAAAGAAATGAGTAGAATGGTTCTAGGCATTTTTTAGAAATTCTAAAGCATGTAAAGAACTAATATGAGTGTGAGTAAGATGAAGAGTCATTATATGACATTATCCCATGTTTCACCTTTCCCCATAGGCCATAAAAATTACAAACTTTTCTCTTTTCCCAAGAAAACTACTCTTTCTTATGAAGAACTTGTCACACTTTTGCATGTATAGAAGGATAAGAAAACTAATTTTTCATGTATATAGGGAAAATAAAGTATAATAATGGTTTTAGGCCTTTTTTATCACTTCTAAATCATGTAAAGAACTAAGATGAGTGTGAGGAAGGTGAAGAGTCATTCCATGACCTTCTCCCATGTTTCACCTTTTCCCATAGGTCGTACAAGTGCCAAAATCTTCTCTTTTATTGATAAAACTACTCTTTTAGTTACAAATAATTGATTTAGGTATAATAGGACACATGTCACATGACATCACCCTTCTCACACCTTCACACTTCCTTAATAGGTTGTATAACTCATTTAATGCCCTATTTTGACCCCAAAATGACTCAAAATGATATAAGGAATAATATGACTAATTACTAAGGCTAATGTGATATGGAATAACATAAAAAGGCATATAATACCCCCTATGACATAGTATTAAACCACCTATAAACATATAAAGATCAAGAATTTGACTATAGGGGTCCCAATTTGACCTACATGGTCAAATTTGGTCAATAGGTATATGAGTGGGCTCTTTTACATGGAATTTATCTCAAGTCATCCTCTAACTATAAAAAATAGGGCAATGGATTAGCAGAGTCCATAGATAATAACTTGTTAAGGATCATCAAGAAAACTATGGAGGATAGTTAGAGGGAGTGGCATACCAGATTGAGGACTACCTTTTGGGTAGATAGAGTGACACCTACAAAAGCTACTAGACACTCCTGACACCTTCTTGTCTATGGTAAAAAGGCCAAGCTTCCTATTTATCTTAAATTACCTACATTAGAGCTTGCACAACAACTTTAGGTCTTTGAGGATGACATTATGTAGATAAGGTTGAATGAACTGAAGCATCTAGAGGAGATAAGGGACACTACTATGCACATCATGTGGTCCAATCAACACCATATAAAGATGTCTTTTAGTAGGAGAGATTCCTTGAAGATATTCCAACAAGGTGATTGTTGACCAAATTAGACTTTTAGGTTAAACTATGGCATCCCTAGGTAAAAAATGACTTTTAGGTGTTTTAAGGGTCCAAAATAGATGTCACAAGGTGTTTCATAGGTCATTTAATGTTTTTAAATGTTATATTATCCTTGGTCACTTGTTTAATTAACTAACATGTCTTTTTGAGTTATTTTATGGGTTAAATTTGAGCATTTAATGAGTTGTATAGATTTATTTGGAAGTGTGAAGGTCTTAAAATGTGATTTTTATGCCTCATGTGTCTATTTTATTCTTAACCAATTGACATAACTAAAAAGTGACATGTTTTTTAGAAGAAAAGGTAGTTTTCTAGTGAAAGGAGAAGAAAGTGGCATTTGTATAGATTTTTTGGGAAGTGTGCCATGTGGGAAAGGATCACAAAATGCCTCTTAAGCTTCCCAAAGCTTATTTCCATGTTCGGTTTGATTTGGAAGTGCCATTTCTTGATCAAAACTATTCTACTTCCTTTTCACCCTTCTTGGCAAGCAAAAGTGACCTTTTGGTTTTTGCTTGGTATGAATAACTCAGGAAGTTTTAGGTCAAATTAATTTGGGAAGTTTTTTACACTCAAATAAATTCAGTCCCACTTTCTTAAAAGGTGTAAAGTAGAGCACCTAGGACTTTGGTTGATGCTTCATAACATGATCATAGGATCCTTTGATGAATTTTGGTAATTTTGGCTTATATTTTCCATATAGGACATGGAACTTTCAAGTTTTGGAGGGAAGATGAGAAATGGAGATTATGTTTTAGGTGGCCCAAACTTGTCAATTTAAACACTGTATACAAATGGAATATACCTACAGTTAGATCTCAAAAGATATTTTCAAATCCAAGAGTTTAAACTCATACCATACCATCAGAATGAGGTGTTTCCAAAATCTCAAGGTGACATTCATGGCATAAGGATCATCATTAAATAATGGTACTTTGTGTTTTGACTCCCCAAGCATACACCTACAGTCTGTAGATTGTAGAAATGGGCACCTATAGTATGGTATAGGGAAATGATACTTACTTGATGACTCAAGTGGTGTTTAAGGGTTTTCAAATTTGATTTGAGGTTCAAACCCATAATTATATCATCATAAAACTTCAATGTAGGTACTCATACATCATAACCATGTTGTCATGATGCAATTTACACCTATAGTAGGTCCTAGAGGTAGAACATCTCAATCAAGATAGTGACCTAAAAGGTTGATGCTAAAGTGGTGTTTAAAGGTCTTCAAAGAAATATGATAGTTTAATAATGAATTTTGAGATAAATTGGGATTTATTGAAATAATCTACACATCTAGCATAAGTTATAAATTAACTCATAGTAACCTATAAGTAGGTAGAGAGCATAATGTCTTAGTTAGGTAGTGAGGAATCTTTCATAAAATAAAGTACATGTAGACACTTTTTCTCCATATCCATAATATACCTCATGATATAATTATAATGTAAAAAAAGTATATATTAACCTTTTGTGACCCCAAGTACACCTATAACCATTAGAGATGACTATATAGAATAGTGAGAATGATTGAAGTTCAAAGTAATGGAGAGAACTAGGCAAGTGAAATTTTGGGCTCAATAAAGTATAGGGTGATTAAACGTACTTAATGTATTTTTATAATCACCTTTACAAACCTAAACCAATCATATCCACATACATGCAGGATTCCTAAGGTAAAACATAGTCAATATTAGAACTCAGTCTTGAGGATTTCAATGTGTGGAAAGTATATGCAATATTAGAGTGGTGAAAATGAATGGGATAATTTTCCTCATGATATAATTAGTCTCATATAAACTTCATGACAAAAATATATAAATTATGTAACCCTAAACATATATTCACACAATCCACATGAGGAGGCAGTCAAAAGCTTACATACAGTTTACCTTTGAAGGAGTCTATTTTTGGTTTTAAAAGTTTGAGGGGTCAAATGGATAGATTAGAGGATAAATTTTTGTTTAAGGGATCATTTACACTCAAATAATACTCTATATTCTCAAAATTTTATAATAAAATAGGGTAAGTACCCCCTATTTTGTCTTAGATAGGGGGTACTTTCCCTCATGCATACATTGTTAGTTTGGGGAAGAAGGGTGATAAAGGGAGGTACAGAGATGAGTTGGAATTCAAAGAAGATTTTATAAATTGAATTAAATAAAATTAAAAATGTGAGACTAGGAATAAAGGAAGGAAAATAAACTAAGAGGTCTAAATTGCTAAGTCTGTAATCAACCCTACTAAACATGTTTTGGCCTAGAGCACATATAATTGGTCAAATTAAATTCTAGACTTAGATATGATTTTACACCTATTGGATCATGTTATTGTGGTTAATAAAAATGTGTAAAAGATTTTAGAGTGAAAAAAAAAGCAAGGAAATCCATTTTTAGACCTTGAACTAACTCAAATTTGTGCAAGATGAGGAAAAGAGCTCAATTGGCTAGATTCAAGTGCTCACATTTTTTGGAGGGTTTGTATAAAAGCTAGAGGAGTTTAGGGATATTTGTGGAGGTATTAAACTTTGAACTTGTGGTATTATTTGGAAAATTAGATGTCAAAATTGTATGAACAAATGTTAAGAGGCCAAATAGGCCTAAAAACCCTTACAAACCCTCAGCAAGGACCAGTTTGAAGAAATGGAGTTTGATAACTGACCTAATGGCATAGTTAGACAATGAAACCTATTTTAAATTTTATAGGACTCACTAAATCTCCATACCTTGATTTTTTCTTTTTATGGAATTATATGTATGGGGTGAGAAACAAGTTATTTTTAACCATTTTTTGTGTTGTGTAGGTTCTAGGAGGAGTCTAAAGATGAAACTAACTTTGGGAGAAATATTAAGAATTATAATAACTATCCATGTAAATTTCATACCTCAAAACAAATTATAGGTTCCTCAATAGGAGATCTCATCATAGCCATTCAAAATTGGCCTATTGGACATGCTAGTGAGAAGGGTGAAAAACTTCAAGTGAGTTAAGTTTAAGGTGTCAATGATGATTATAAGGCCATGGAGGGTATTTAAAGGTGTAATTAACTTCCTCTCATGGATTTTATTGAGAAACTAATGCTAATTTTGAGGCCAAGTGTGTGGGGTGCATGAAGGAAGATTTTTCTAGATTGGAGATGATGATAGCTCCTTTCTAGGTGATTCCAAAGGACAAAACATACAACCAATGCATGGATAGGAACACATGAGATCATTACCATTATTTATAATCATTGTATCTAGTACTAATTAGTTATGAGGTATTAAATTAGGGTCAATCATGAAGGTAGTTTTTTTTAGCCAGTAAAGGAATTCACATGCCACTTTACAAGAGTTTGATGACTTAGATTGACATTTATACTTCTTTGCCTTGCATGGTTCATCATATACCCTTTTTTCAAGAAAAATTAACTCCTTTTATCAGCTTGACAAGTGTCCTTATGATTCTTGGACTTCTCTATTCTCCTCTCTCTCTCAAGTTCTATAAGAACTAGCCATTTTGGCCATTATACTCATGTTCCACTTGAGTATGGAAAATACGTACTCATTTGTGTATCTTTTGATCAATAAGACTATTTATTTTTACCTTGTACATGAATATTATTAGTGTGTTCATTTTTAATGTTTGATTTTGCATAAGTGAAGACTATGGATTCCTTAACATGTTGTTTCATTATGTCATCCTATTTTCAGTTAGAAAGCTTCTTCTTATAGGGCATATAAAGTGTTTTAGGAGATGTCAAGGATTGAGTGAGTTATTATTTTCATTAGTGTCATTTAAGGCCTGTTATCTAATCCTCCTAGTTTTTCACATTGATCTATAATCTCATAACGTAACACTGATGTGAGAAGATGAAGATTGGTAAAGTGTATGTTTAGTTTGTCTCTTAGTTTTAAGTGTAACATGTAGCTAGTTGGATGTCATCATGTTATGTGGTGTATCACCTAACTTAGGTTAGTTTTATTTTATTTATCTCTCTCCCTTTTCACCCCCCAAATTTAATGTAGTTGTGAGCCAAAGTGGTACATCAAGGGAGCTATCCCTATCTTGAGATTCACCTCATCCTTATGCTGACCAGAAACCTAGAGGTGTTTCCATTACACCACTTGGATGAGGAGAGACTTTCCATATCCTCAAAGGGTGTACATTCAAGTGAAAATAGTGATATAGTCCTTAAATAGGATGAAGATCATTCAAACATAGGAAACCACTCTAAGTTTGATAGTCTTTGGAGTGGGCCTTATGTCATCACAAGTTATAAAAAAAGAAATGCTTTTGAGCTTGCTAAGTTAAATGGAGAGAGCCTTCCCATCCATATCAATGGGAGGCATCTTAAATTTTTCTACTATCTCATGATATTTGTACATAGGTGTATAGATTTATATTTACCTCCAAGTGCTCTTGCACATTGATCTATTTTTTGTTTTTCTATTCTTTAGGTATTTATTTGGTGTGTTTTTGTTTCTTTATTATGTCTATGTGTGTCTTTTTTATACTGTAAGTATCTCACGTGTCAAGAGTGCATTTTAGTCTAGAGAGTCATCATCTTATGCTTCTTTATTGAGTCACCTTATCATAAAAGTGTTTGGGTTCCATGAATGGTAGGAGAGTCAAGCCATCAACATCACTAGAAATGTTAACATTTTGTTCTCACAAGCTAAAATGTCAACCACTATCATCTAAATATTTGGTGACCATTGTCTTTGATTAATTTTATATGTCCCATAGTGTCCTTATTTTAAATAAAAAAATGACTAACTTAAACACTAGATGAACTAGATTATCATTGAAATGTCATGCATGAGTAATTTGGTAGAATTCAACATGTATGGGGATGTCAAATTCAAGCATCAATAAATTGGCATTTAAATTAAAATTCCCCAAATATTAAATGAAATGGTGCCAAGTGTCAAGATCATGGGATCTCAAGTTAGGATCCAATGGTAAGTAGTGATCAATGAGGTTAGTGGGCCCAAATAAATCAAAAGAGCATGTTCAATTATGTAACAAATATCTAATGATGTGAGTGAAGTCAACAAGTCAAAGGGTCATCAAATTAAATGCAAATACACCAAGTGTCGTGATCATATCAATCTAAAGGATGAATGGTGCATGTTTGATCTTACTCATAAATATCAATGACATAAATTGAGTGATGCAAATAAGATCAATGGTGTGTAGGAAAAATAACCTAGATCAAATATGAGGCCACCACCTAGTGCAAGCATAGAAGTAGATGAAGTCTGATAATAGGATGCATATAAATTATGTGAGATTGAAAATTTTCACATTCTCAAAGGCTAAAATCAATATGAATAGGGAGATAATAATTTTCATAATCTGGAATGTTGAACATAGATCACCAGTCAGTGATGAAGGTAAAAACCAAAGACTTATAAGGAAATTGATGGAGCAAATTTGATTAAATGGGATGGTGATACATGTCCAAAATTGATAGTGTAGTGTGGTTGATCTTTTGAAATAAAACACATAGTGTTTTCTTCAATGGAATTAGATCATTTAAGATCTTTTTAAATAACATCAATGCAAGGAGAAGTGGGAGGAGTGGTGTGACTATTGCAACTATTGTTTTTGAGGTGGCCCTAAATAATTAAGAGTTTTTAAGGAGCATAAATGTAGGGTAGTTGTAACTACTATTCTAATTATATTTGAGATCATTAATGAACCCTTCATCACTAAAATTTCTCTCCCTAGATTTTTTTCTTTCTATAAATGTAGGCATTGAGCTCTTGATTTGCATCCCTCAACTGGGTATAACAAACCTATGATATAATCACTTTATAAACTCTTTGAAGCAATATAAGACAATTTCATATTATATTTTAATGATACATGTAATTTATTTAAGTTTTATTTATATAATGTATGTTGTCTATTCATCATCTATAGGTCATTCATGTACCTTACTTTAAGATTGTTAGATTATTGTAGGTTGTGTGAAGTGTTAGCTAGTGAGGTTTTTATTGAAGTGTCATAAGTCCATAGTGTCTTACATAGACCTATCTCTTTTTTTCCTTCAAGTTATAGGTTTATTTTTAACCTTTATAAAAAATACTTATATTTGGAACCCTATTATATAATTTGATCAATCCTTGTCCCCATTGGATTCATTAGTAGTCATGAAAGTGTCAAATTTGAGAGTGGAACATTAAAAATTTGGTTCATCATCACACTTAAATTAGGTTATAATTCATGTATTTTATCCCCTTTTCATCCTAATAGATTAATTTTTAAGAAAGATTTAAATTTTCATATCTAAGGATCTAGCCTCATTAAAAACCCTAGAGCTTTGACCCAAAATTAGGTAACCCATAGTCCAGGGTTATTCCCATGTTAGACTAGGTTTGAGAGTAGGACTTGAAAAATTGTAATTTCAATAAGGTTGCAACCTAAAAATCCAATATGAACCTTTAACAAGAGGATTTATATCTATTTTTAGTAGTTCATTTATTATTCTAGACTAGGTCAATATCTTGGACTAGTATAACCATGGTTTGGTAGTTGCATCTTTCATTTATTATTTCATTTTATTTTGAGTCTTCCTAATTCTAACTAACTTTGGGAAAATTAGTATCTAAATTTGTGCTACTAAGTATAACCACCTTTGGTAAAATTGGTATCATTGACCTATGTCATTGCTTCCTAATTATAATTACCTATGTGCAAATTAGGAGCAACACCTTATCATACCTTGAAGTCCTACCTTGATATTCCTATGCCATATTTTTTAGAGGTAAAAACCACTAGGGGGTGAATTAGTGGTGGAAAAAAATCAAATTCAATTTCCAAACCTTTCAAACACTTAATCAGTCAATACAACCATTGTTGAAGCATTCAAGATGTTTATTGCAATTAATAAATAGATAATTCAAGATTACACATGCAACACAAGATATATGTGGGAAACATTCTTGGGGTATAAAACCCACTTGAAACAAGCTTTGGACTACTATCCTATAAAGTTATTAATTTAATTTAGATGATCACCAACTAATCAAGGAGCACCCACGTTTCAGTTTAGTCAAGGACCCACTTGACCTTTAACTAGCACCAACTAATAAGGAGGATACAAACCATTAGATGATGAAAAACCAACTCAATCACATAAAAATCATCTACACCTCTAATCTGATGTCTTACACACCTGATGATGGTCTTCTATCTTTATAACACCCAAATTACCCTCATATATACACTTAGACTTGCAAATCCTTTTTCTATTTGATTCTCTCCCCAATATTCAAACCTAAAAGAGTATTATCTTTGACATCGTAAATATAACCTATAGGTCATACACATAGTCATCAACCTAATGTTATTTATAACCCATCCACTAGGCACACACTCTTTCTACTTTCCTTCACTCTTCAAATCTTACACTCACCTCTTCTTCCAAGTCTAGAAATCACCACTTTTGATTTCACCTTTTATAGAGCCATAAAGAATATCATTTTCATAACCTTCATTGTTAGACATAACACATGACTTCACTCTTTAAGAATATAAATGTGTCACCTTTAATAAATACACTCTTTCAAATAGGCCTAAGTGTCCTTTTAGGTCTTATGAAAACACATTCACTTCTTTGACACTTCTTCAAGAAAACTTAGAACACAAGAAAACTTTAAAAATACATAGAATCATGCCACATGGTCTATAAGTCCACTTTAAGTGATAACATCCATCACATCACCCTTCTGCTATATCACAATTAGCCCAAACATCATTTTGTATATACGATCACCATGAATGAAGACATAGTCAACTTATAAGCCTTTGGTAATACATAATTTAGATTGGTCAAACCTCCATAATATACACAAATGGTCTTAATGAAGTATAAAATATTATCCAACACTTAGTTCATCTTAAAACATTTAAATACCATCAAGAGAAACTTAATTACCCTTTCTAGGTTACTTGCAAATCATGAACACATACATAGTCAACTTTGGAGTTCCATATCTTTGATTGTACAAATAATTAGACCTTATAACTAGGTTATATGGATGTAACATGAAGTCCTATAAAAAATTTATTTTACACCATGATTAAATTATACATATATCAAACATTATATCAAAAAAATATAGACTATTTTTCCCTCACAAATTCAAATATTTGAATTCTAATGGTCACTAGTTAACTAGTAAATTTTGAACACTTTGCCATCATCTCGTGTCCTCACATCTTAGATCAAATACACAACATCAATATATTTATAAGTAGCTAAATATTTAAGTTTACTTACTATTAAAAATTGAGCACTCATCGCCATATCTCTTCTTCCTAATAATTTAGAACAAATACACCATATCGATCTCTTCTAAATAACTCAATCATTGACTTACAATGCTCACCATTAGATTGAAATAAGGACTCCTATGCTTATGACACTTGGCACCCTCACATGCCTTTTTAAAAATTTGTTTTTAGTCCATGCACATGTTTCACTTAGAATTCATGAATGATTTGTTGACTCTTTGACTTGTCCCACACCGTTTATCTTCATAAGTATGAATTGTCGCTCACCATTCATCTTTTATTAGATTAGTGAGGTTGTGAAACTTGTCACTAGCATAAGCAACCTTTGAAATATTGAATTAATATTCACCATTGATATCAATATGTATGATTTAAAACTCATGATTTTAACTTTTATACCAATGATTCTAGACTTAAATGCTATTAAACATGACAGCCTTTGGCCCATCACAATCTTCTAAAGTAACTTTGAAACTTTATAGCTTGAGCTAGAAATCACTTTAAGACTCCAGATTTTTAGGGTGAATTCTTAGTACTATAGATAAAATATCCATGAAAATATTTGAACTCAGTTAGCACTCTAATTTCCTATATTAAATACATAAACTTTCTAGTTCATTCATATATTCGTGGTATGCAGTGATGGTCTGACTAAGTATAGAAACATAGTGAATTTCAGTTTGAGAGGCCAACTTTTCACCCACATATCTTTAGATACGATCAACCTCATGACATAAAATTTGAACCATATGATCTCCTTACATAGAGTAATCCATCCATATATCAATATACTCTTATAACCTTCACACATGTGTAATATAATGTCATCAATATGTTGACTCAAAGTTTTTCATCACAAAACCAACTATGCCAAGATGAACATAATAAAGAACTAGATGAATACCATGAACTTCCACAATCTCTTCAATCATCCTTGACCTTTGATAAGAGCCCTCACACATGATCAATACTTTAGACCCATCCCTAATCATGCCAAAACTAACGATCAACCTAGACTACTTCAAGCATATTAGGACAAGCACATTGTACACTTTTTCATTGATACTTAGATTATCAAGACATTTTATTCACTCACTTGGATACCTCCATGACATAAATGAAAAATCTCTAATAATATTTTACCATTTTTATACTTTAGTAACTTTTTATACCTATTCATATTCCTATGATCTAAGGTGGAACTATAGTGACTTGAGGTTCCATCCTGGGACTATGTAGGTAGCACTCAGTTTACATTGAGGTCAAAGCAGTCACCCTTTGCCATGCTCTCACCATTTTAAAATAAATTTTAGATTGCATAATTTATCCATTTTATCAATTAGAAAATTTTGTATCCCATCATTCTCAATAGAGTTGAGATGCATAGAAATTTAAAAAAGCATTTGTAAAATATCTACAAAAATTCCTAAAAAATTCTAAAATCATTTGTTTAAGATCTACAAAAATTAATTAAAATTACCCTATCAACCAATTATTTTCCTTAATTATTCTAAGACACCTAGATAATTCACAAAAAAACCACTTGTCATTTAGTACCCCATCCTTATTTTCCCCAAGCCTTATGCTCTCTCCATTTTGTGAGTTTCTATATTATGCATTATGTATTCAACTTTGATACATTAATGATTGTTAAGCTTCATCTCACATACTTGTCATTTTGAGATACCATTTCCATTATTACTCTACAACATAATCATCTTTTTCTTATCATTATTTCCTTCTATCCCATATGCTAGGAGAAATACATTTGGCCTAAAGTTTATATCAAACCTTACATCCATGAAACTATGTAGGTAGTGTCCACTTGTCTAGTGCATCTAGATTCAGCTTGGATACCCTTTTATTTTCTTATTTTCCCCCATTTTTTTTATTTCATTACCTCCTATAGACTAGGGGAATTGTATATTCTTTTATCTATGTCATTTTGTTGTTTACACTAACATTGTGATTAACCATTGTTTGAGTTTGTTTCATTATTTTTTTATTATTTATTTCTTTTTCATTTCTTGGTGTTTTGTCTTCCTATTTGTTTGTTTTCCTATTTTTTTGATTTCATTATTTTTTCTTGACTTAGTATATTTGTGTTCATTATGTGATTACTTATGCATTATACTTAAGGCCATCCATATTCATACATCAACATGGTCATCACATGTTTTTTATCATTGGTGCATTATTTTTTATTATTTATTGGATCACATGTCCATATTTATACACATTTTAGATAATTTATAATTTTGATTTATATCATTATGCCTACCATCACATGTTATATTAAGAATTATCTTAGGAAATTTGATGAGTAATGTGGCTATGGTACTTCTCTTTGGTACCTAAAAAATTCTTGATTTATCCAACACATTTCCTACATATAGAGTAATTAAATCATGAAATTATTTTAATACTTACTAGTTAAGAAGTGCATCTCCATACTATAAGGTTGACCAAATTCATATGTCTCCTTTGTATTGGCTTACTCTTACTCTATGAGTATGAATTTAGTGTGTAAGCCACCCTTTCCAGTTTTTCATAAAATCCTACTTGGAGTACCTATGATTCTAACCACCTTTAGATAAATCATTATGTTTGATCCTAAGTCCCTTGCCAATAATTATAAACACCTTTGGGTAAATCATTATGTTTTAATTGATCTATATGTTCATTGTTATAACTACCTTTGGGCAAATCATTATCATTTTTTTCCCAACAAGGGCACATTTTCAAGGTGTTAATGTTTATAACTACATGTAGGCCAATAATTATCTCTATCCACCCACCTAGGGCATATTTTTATCCTATTAGTGATTATAACCACCTTTGGGCAAATCATTATATTATTATACTTATCCTTTGGCTAATGATTATAACCACCTTTGGGAAAATCATTATCTTTTTACCTTACTAGGTTGGTGATTATAACTACCTTTGGAAAAATCATCCATTTTTATTTGCCCAATTGGGGTAGCTCACAATGCCACTGATTATAACTACCTTTAGGAAAATTAGTCTTTTACACCCCTTTTACTATTTGTTCCCATCATTTCTTTATTTTGAGAGACTGATCACTAACCTTATATGTTGATTTCTCCTTTGAAGGAGCGTCCAAGGCTTATCTATTACCTATTGGGGAATTAGGCATACAAGACCTTTTCATTATTTAAGATTGTATTATTATGCCTCTATTTTGCAATGCCTTACCAAATGAGAGAAAACTATATACATCCAATTTTAGCCACATCTAGCTTCTAACCGAATTTAAGACCTATTCCTACCAACCATTACAAATTAATCCTAAGAATCACTAAATGTCCCAATTTTGGATGTGAAACATTAATCAATGCCCAAATCATGTTGACGCATCCCTAATTTGGATACTAGCCTATATGAAATAATAAACACTCATGGATTCACCTTGAATCACTTTGATACATAATAATTATTAGTTTGGCCTATGGACCTGTTAAGTGGGGCATTTGATCAAATCTTAAAAGAGATAAAATACTAATCAAATTAAATTATGTAATTAAAAAAGATTAAATTTTTACTTAAATTATTCATTTTTATTTAATGAATAACTAAAAATGGAAATTTGAAAAATCAAAATATCAATCCTTTTCATCATTGCCTTTATGAGTTATCAAGCTCTTCCACAATACCTCAAAATATCTAATTTGAGAACCATGCCTAATAATTAAAAATAATAATTACATGATAAATTTTAACTTAGCTGGAGCTAATATCAACTCACTTAGGGTTATTTTTAACCTATTCCTTATTTATACTTAGCCTTAACTCACCTTGGGTGAGAGTTAATTCTTTAGTCGATAAATACAAGGCAATTCCTTTTTATTTATAAGTTATTTTGGTTAAAATTTATTATGCACAAATATCTTCAACAAGCTCTCTTGGTGTAAAGTTATTATGCTTAGATGTATTAAAAACCTTTGATATTGTAGTGGTGTAATTCTAATTTGAATATAAAATCTTCATGTAAGTAGCATTACCATGCTCAAATCTTAAGCCAATCGATAAATCTAAGGTGCCATAAAAAGGTGAAGCCAAAAAATCTCTATTAATGAATATTTATTGATGCACAAGCTAAGTAAGATGTATACACATAATATTTTCAAACTTTATCAATTACTAAGGTTTTCTATCTTACAAGAACCCACTGAGTCTCAATCTCTCTAAGTGCATGCCCTAAGGGGTGCATTGAGAAAAGGGTGGGCAAACCATTGGTGCTTTATAGGATTTTTGTCCCTTTTTTCCACTTACTTTCTACATACTTATCTCTAAACACTATTCCCCTAATCTTTGCCTCCTATTTTTCACCATCCTCTAGTCATTTACCACATACATTACCCCTTCCCTAACCTAATACCATTTTGTTGATGGTTTACATTACACAATTGACCCCATAGACCTTTTACTGTTATTAATAGAACTTATTAGGGTATAGGTCATCCCCTAACTAACTTAGTATATGACCTAATTTATTTTTATCAGTTATGCTACTAGGTTAACTAGGTGGACCTTGTCAGCCTAAACTTTTAGAAGGGTTTAGGTTTAGATCTGCCCATATAAACATATATATTTCAGCATTATTAGAAAGACAAAAACAATTAATTATTCATTTGTTCTTCTTTATAATATGCTCTTTCACCATTTTAATTAAGGAGTCTTAGCTTAGGGTTTATATTTGGAGAAGAACATTATCTTATGGAGAAGTTTGATATGCTTTGTTCTTTTGTAGTGATCCTTACAAACCACAACAATAAATTGTGAAGCACCTTTGGCAAATGGATATATTGAGTCTTGAAAAGTTCATCTTCAAGGTAAATATCTCTAAAATTACTCATCTGTCTAGTAGATAGAAGTAACACAAGTAATGGATTTTGAATATATTGCTCTCTCCATGTATTAGGGTTTTATGTATAAATATATTAATTAGGATTATCATATGCATGTTTACTTTTAAAGTTTACTAACTCCATTTTTTGCCTTAATATTTGGTGAGTACTAGATTAGACATTTACTTGTTATTAGTTTAATGAAAATGAAAACATAGGACCTAGTTAGGGTTATTGTGTATTTTTGCTTGACTGGAGGATTTGGAACCCTCCTTAGTGAATTTATTATGGTAAGAGATACCTTGATTAGGTCTAGCAGATCCATCGTGGTCATGACCTTAATTCTCTAATGTATCCCTAAATAGAAGTGTAATTAGGATTTATCTTCTCTGAGCTAGGATTGATTTATATATCTACTACATTTCCCATTGCATACATTCTAGTGAACCTGATGTGAATCTAACCCTTGTAGATTTTATTCATGCTTTCATTTCTACCATATTATTATTTTTCTATATTATAAATATTGTATAGAATTAGTTGGTATAGATCTAACTTTTTATGCACAAGTTTAACACATAGTTGCATCAAAATGACTTTGTTCTATTTGTGTAGGTCTTCATCAAATATATATTATTGGATCAAATAGGTCAACATAGTAATTATTTTTAGTCACAAATAATAATATAGGGTCAAATAGGTCTAAATTTTTATATTATTCTCTCTGCCAACATCTAGATCAACAAACTAGGTCAAACAGGTCAACTTAGTCATCTTATTCTCCTTTAGCAAATAGGGTTTTGTATAACTGTGTTGAACTAGTCAACTTAGTTTGTAGAATTTAGAAATAAATATTCAAATCACTTCAACATAAAATTTTCAATCCTAATCATCTTATAACCCACCAAGGTTATTCTCTTTCTATATTAATCATTTCATTATTTCTTTTCAGTTTTATTTTATGCAAGTTAGCAATCTTCAAAACTATAACCCTACAACAAACTAAGTTGACCTATTTGATTTATTTCTATAGCCTATCTTCTATCTAAAATATATATTCAATCTATTCAACTCTATTCTTTAAGACTTTTACTTTCCTAGAATAATAAAAACCTCGTCAACTCTATTATGTACTATTTTCATATAGTGTCATCTAAACTAACTCTATACTATTCTAAATTTGGGAAGTAATAATTATATGCTAGTAATTAATTCAAACTTTCAATTTAAATTGTTTGAATGCTTAGAATAGTTTACATATTATAATTAGGTGGCTTTTCAATATACCATTTAGTTGCACTATTTTTCTCTTTCTTGCACACACTACCAAATCACATAATTTCAAAATGCATTTTAATATTTGTCTACCCAAGGCCTACCTACTTGGATTTCATCACTAAGAGGAAAGCTATCTTGGTTTTCTAGCCAAATATAAACACATGGTTAATGGTATATATTGTTAAAAAACCCAACAACCTTATCATTATGGTATTGTGAAGTGAGGGGTAGGCTCTAATACCAAGCTAGTACTATTGCTAACATAGATCCCTTTCAGCCTAAACATCCTAAAAACATCATAAATTATTTTTAAGTTCCATATTTTCATCCAAATTTTCTATCACACATAAATCAATAATTTATAATAATCTAATAACACATAGGACGAACACTTAGCATTTAATTTTCAAGTGGCTACTTTTTCTTTGCTCATTGTGTGTTGTATTATAAAAACTTGTATTAGCTAGCATTGGTGTAAGGTTTTGTGTTGTGTGCCCAAATTGGATCAACCATATTGATACAATTATTTATGTGTTTATTTTCACTTATTACATCATTTATATCACAAAATTTTACCCTATTTCAGAACACTTTCATTTTAGTCAATATAGTCTCTTATAAACTCTATCTTTCCTCTTGCCAATAGTACACAGTCAACCAACATGACTGTCTCTTATCTTTCAATTTTTAATTATGTCCAATAATACACAATCAATCCAATCAGCTCTATACTCTTATTATCGCTTTCTTAGTAGTACACAGTCAACCTAGCTGAATATCTACTCTTCTTATCAACTTTTCAATAATACTCTATTGACCTAGTTGACTTTATATCAGATATTAATCTTGCTCTTTTATCTGGTTGATCTAGTTCTTTATTTGGTTGAATTCATTCTCTCTTTGGCTAAATTAGTTCTTTATCCCTAATTTTTCTCATTTCTTGCTTAAAATTCTATTCATTTCCTTAAAGCATCATGAAATCCCCCTTTAAAATCTTATTTGACAACTTGAATCCATTTAGACATTATATGGGGTATAATTTTATCCCTTTATTTACCTCCTTAGATAACCCTCACTCTTGGAGTACCTCTTCCCATCTTACATCTATGAATTGTAACATGGTTCAAATCACACCTCAAAATGAAGTAGGTGGATCTGATCCTTTTCGTACCTATCAATATAATTCTCATATTGAAAATTTTTAACATAATGTGGGAGCAATCGACACAAGTCTATCCAATAATTCCACTAGTAATCCACCTCCCAATAACCCTCCCCTAATACCAATTGAGGGAGTCCTCCTACAAAGACCAACCCACCAATTGATATAACTCAACTTGTTTCACAATTAATAAAAAAAATGAACATAATGTAAACTTCTAACACATCTAAAATGATGCAATTACAATGTCATTTTATCAATATGGCTAATCAACCTTCGGTTCTAATTCCTCAAACTAATCCAAAATTTATTCCTCCATCTCTTATAGATGCTTCAATAAATGTTATTCCTCAACCTATCATGAATAAAAAAAATTCTTCAAAACATCTTAAATGATATTTTAACTCCTTTCATCATTTTCATATATATTGGTAATATATCTCCAACTATCAAGTATAATGGGACTAAAGACCCTAAATCCTTTCTTAAAGAATTTGGAAATCTTTATAAAGGGTGGATCCAAACTAATACTTTCACCACAACTAACCTTCTAGTTAAAACCTTAACTAATGATGTATTATAATGGTACAACAAACTTCCACAACATTCCATTTGGCAACTTGAGGATCTAGTCAATCCTCTAGTTAAAGAATTTAAACATACCTTCCCCAAAATTGCTTTAGCCTTTTCATCACTACTAAGCAATCTCCCATCAAATAATCTCATGATTTTATCAAATTATGGAAATCTATGGCCCATAAGGCTGACCATAACATGACTAATTATAACATATTCAAACTTTTTACAAATACCTTAACTCATTTAATTGAATATAAGGTTTAAACTTTTACCCCTCAAATTCTTAATGAAGTGCTTGACCTAACTAAACATCAAGACTTCCTCATGAAGTAATTTGTACTTAATACTAAATTCTTTAAGGGATTTTTTCAAACTTCTAATAATTCAATCACTAAAAATACTCCTCAAACTAAACCAGGAGTTTCCAAAGATAAAAATCCCCCCTATTCTCACCTATACCACTATGTAGAAAATGAAATAATTATTAGCATTCTCTAAACACTTTACTTATCCTAATAATCATCTTAAATGGTATGACCCTAATAAAAAAATTTGGTTCCACACTAAGAATGGTCATTACCTTGAACCTTGTAGAGGGATTATCAAATTTGTTATCCCTCATATGCTTGGTGATTCCTTAAATCATTAAGCCATGATCCAACTCCATCATTAAGAGTACACCACTACTTCTTAAAAATGACAAGATCCCAAAGCTTCTTCTTCTAATAACTAAAATTATTTTCCCACATCTACTAATCAACAAAGTACAAAGGCTGTTTGTGTTATTAGTTCTGATTATGACTAATATTATAATAATTATCAATGTGTTAACATAGATAAGGTTGACTATCATTGTAAAACAACTCACAAATATCCTATCACTAAACCTAAGCAACCATATTTGGAATAGAAACTTATCAAATATAATAAAACTACTCATTTAGCTTTGGAAGCAAATGAGGAACCAAATCCTTCTTCCAAATCCCCAACCACTTCTCTTCCTTCAAAATCTACCTTACCTTCTAAACCATATAATGGTTCTTCTTCTAAATCCCATTGGAAGTTCATTTAAGAATTAAACCCCATTCCTTTCAAGATTCCCCTTATGGATTTAGTTCATACCTCCCATTATCATCTCAAGTTCCTCATGTAACAATTAAAATAAATTGAACATCCATCTTTTATATATGAATAACCACCCTCTATTGATCATCAACCTAATAACATGCATACCATTAAATCTATTTTTCCTTATTCCAAATCTTTCATTGAATTCTTTTAAGAGGTCATGATTAATAAAGAGATCTTTTTTCACACTGATGATCCACCACTATTCATTAAAATAGCCATTAATACTACCCTTTTTCATAAATTTTTAGTTGATGAAGGTTTTGGTATTAATGTGAAATCTTTGTAACTCATTCAAAAACTTGGATATAATAAGGATCATCTCAATGAAACCTATATAACCTATTATGGATTTGATAAAAATATTCAAAATCCATTCGATTGTATTTGCCTTCCCCTTAAAATTAGACAAAAAAATATTTGAAATAAAATTATGTTCCTTGATTTTCCCCTATCTTATAACATAATCTTAGGTTGACCTTAGGCTCATTGAATGAGTGTCATCACCTATTCTATTATCTAATGAATCAAGTTCCTACAAAACAACAAATTGTATAAACATGAGGCTGATCCTAACCCTTGGAGTATTTAACTTCCCAATCTTAAATCACAATATCACATTCTTACCACTCTAATGATCAATAGTATTCCCTTACATGAATTCATCAAAATTAATCCACACTTATAGGTCACTCTTTTTGATTTAAATGATGATGAACCTAATGAATTGAAACATACTTGTAATACTACTAATCTACCTCCTTATATCTTGGAGTGGATTACTCTTTATTTATTATCTCATGATCGCACATTCCTCTCATTGATGAGATCACTAACTTTCCCCTCTGTGTAATACCTAGGATGTTTATTACCTAGAATATGCCTTCACATGCAATGATTATGGAGTGGTCAAATTATTCCAAGATCCTTTAATCATGTCTCCATGTAAACTCAGTGATCTAGGAATCTCCCTTTCTAAAACTCCTAGTATGATGATAACTATATCATGGCCCAAGCTCAATCCCAAGACTTGGATGTCTAGAATTTTCAAAAATCTTTAGCTCAAATACATTATTTCAATTATGATGTTCATACCATTTCCATGGATTTTGAATTATCTCCTAAAGGTTGTGTACCTCCCATTAATTATTTGATTGTTGATACTCCTTGGGTGGTAGAACAAATCCTACCTTTCAAACCTATATAAATTCCTACATCTTCTCTACCACCTATAGATCCCATCACTACATCTGATTATTCCCCTATCAAAAACTAATGATACACCAATCTCATCCGATCAACCTAATCCTTTTACTCATGAGATTACATTAGACACTATAGCCATAAATGTATGTTAGATACACTCTGAATATGATGTCTATAGTATTAAAATTCTCTATCTCAAAATCTATGTTGAGTATTATGGTCATATTCCCACTCTACCTAATGATGAATCCATTATTGAACTGATTCATGCCCAAGAACATAAACTTTCTTAGCAATATCAAAAAATTGGGAATTTTAAAAAATAAAGCCCATTTTTTTAGCAACTTCATCACTATCATTGACCCTAAAATATATATATATATATATATATATATATATATATATATATATATATATATATATATATATATATATATATATATATATATATGCTTTACCTATTACACCATATCATTTACTATATGGAAATGTTATGCTTATCAAATAAACCACTCACATTGAATGCAGTACTCCATTATGACCTCTACCAATTATAGTCTCTTACGAACTCACACTAATTAAACATGATAACTTTAACCTATTTTTTGGTAAATATTGTCAGATATTTTGCTGGTCCTATGAGAACATGTTAGGTATTGATCCTAGCATCATGGTGCATAATATTATCACTTATCTCAATGTCAAAACTATGAAAAAAAAAGAAAAAAACATTTCCACCCAAAGTTTCCACTTTATGTCATAAAGAAATTATCAAGATTCTTAATTCTAAGTTTATCAAACCCATGGACTATTTTAAGTGGGTTTCTAACATAGTCCCTATTTAGAAAAAGGTCACCATGGTCATTCACATTTGCATTGATTCTTGTAATCTTAATCTTACTTGTCTGAAATATAATTTCCTTCTACCTTCAATAAGTATCACTGATTCCATAGTTGGTTATGAAATGTTGTCTCTTATGGATGGTTTCTCTAGTTATAGACAAATTCACATTACCCCCAAAGATCAACATTATACAAATTTCATCATAGAATGGGGTACCTATTGCTATATAAAAATGTTGTTCAGCTTCAAAAATGTTGTGGCCACTTATCAATGGGAAATCTCACATATTTCATGATATTATTCATAATATTTCCAAGACTTATGTGGATAATCTCATTAGTAAATCCAAAAATTGTAAGACTCATCTCTTTTATAGTTCCATCATCTTTGATTTCCTCCTTAAATATAAAGTTACATTAAATACTTAAAAATAAGTTTTTAGTGTCACATCCAAAAAATAATTAGGATTCCTAGTCTCTCTTTGTAGCATCGATGTCGACCCTTCCAAGATTAACATTATCATCAACATGCCTGTCCATCAATCCATTTTAGACATTCACACATACCATGATAAACTTGGGTTAATTAGATGTTTCATTTTTGAACTGGCTTACCATATCTATTAAGTCCATTCTCTTCTTAATAAAGGTAATGCCTTATAATGGAGAGATCTCTATCAAAAATCATTTGATAGTATGAAAGATTCATTTATTCACCCACCTACTCTTAATCCCCATGTAAATGATCAACCTTTGATCTTGTATACCTCTTCCACACCCATATCAGTTAGGGTAATGCTTACCCAAAAATATGATACTATAAGGGATTATGCCATCTAGTAGATTAGCTAAGGCCTCATTGATTATGAAAAATGTTATACCAAATTTGAATGTGATTGCCTTACCATATACTTTGATATTGAAAAACTTGAACATTATATGCTTTATCAAACCACTTATGTTATCATTCATTCTAATCCCATTCATAACTTATTTTCTAAAGCCTTTCTCACTAGAGATAGAATTTTCAAGTGGATGGTATTCTTCATGGAATTTGATCTCTAAATTATTACCCAAAAAATTGTCAAATGACAAACCACTATTGATCAACTCACTATAGCTCTTGTGTTAGTGACTGATCACCTTCAAAATAGTCTCTTTGATGATAATATTCTCTATATTAAAGGTCTCAACTAGGCCATATCCATTAAAGATTACTTACATAACTTCACTTTTGACCTTGAATCAAGTAATTTAGATGAGTCTATTATCTTCCCTGATACTACTAAACTAAAATTAGTTATCAAATAACTTCCTAAAATTAATGTCATTTTACATGAAGATACTTGGACCCTTAATTTTGATGGAACTAAATGCCTTCAAGGAGTTGGGGTACATTGTATTATTACAAGCCCTCTTGGAAAAAATATCCCATTAGATTTTATCCTCATCTTTTATGTCACTAAAAACATGGTAGACGTATGAATATTTAATCTTAAGCATGCAAGTAACCCTTGATCTAGATATCTAATATTTACATGATCGAGGTGACTCCCTACTCATTACTTCTAAGTCAATGGTAATTATCATTGAAAAAGTGAGAATCTCATTTCTTGTCATCAACTCATAACTACCCTTGGTAGATATTTCATTTCTTTTACCATTGATCCTATCGCTCAAGATCAAAATTCTATTATTGATTCTCTTGCTTCTTCAGCATCTCTTTTTCATCCACACCAAGTTCTTATCAATCCAAATTTTATTATCCTAATAAGAAAATTTCCATCTTATATTCCACAAAAATATTCACTTATCTTCCATATTGAGGCCATCACCATTTGACAAAGCTCATGGTAAAAAGATATCATTTAATTTCTAGAACATCAAACTTATCCTCTAAACCTAAATTCTTAGGAAAAGACCTGATTTCATAAATAGTTCTTTAAGTATGTCTTTAGATATAACATCCTATATTATCATAATGTTAAAGTCACCCTACTCCATTGTATTATGAAATACAAGGTTCTTTCTCTTATTTAACAAGAACATGGGGGCATTTTTGGTGGCCAATGTAGTGGACATGCTACATCCTATAAATGAATATGTATGGGATACTTTTGTCCCACTATTGAAAAGGATTCCATTAAATTTTATGAAAAGTTTACTCCTTACTAGCTTAATGATGATATAGTTCATTCACCTCCCACCAAGATTCAAACCATATAATATCCCTAGCCATTTTCTATGTGGAAAATATATCTAATTGGCAAATTACCTTGATCTTAAGATGGGCATGTCTTTATCATCACATCCACATAATATTTTACCAAATGGGTTGATGATATGAACCTTGTAAATGTCATTAGTACCACCATATCTAAACTCATCCTAAATAAAATCATATACCACTTTAGTGTCCCTCCTACTATCATTTTAGATAATAGTGGTAATTTCAAAAAAAATATGTCAAACAACTTTGTGCTAAATTTAAAATCAATCACAAATTATCCACACACTATGATCTAAAATGTAATGGCCAAGATGATTCCACCAATAAAATTATTAATAAAATCATCCAAAATATCATATATGACACCTCCATAGGTTATAACCTTCATCTATATCCTACTCTTTGGACTTATCACACTACCACTAGGGAAACATCATTCTCTCTAGTCTAGTTTCTAAATTAGTCCTTCCAATAGAAGTTGGGATTCTATATATATATATATATATATATATATATATATATATATATATATATATATATATATATATATATATATATATATCACACCACCACTAGGGAAACATCATTCTCTCTAGTCTAAGTTCTAAATTAGTCCTTCCAGTAGAAGTTGAGATTCAATCTTTATATATATATATATATATATATCAATATCATCATGGTATCATACTTGATGAAGAATTATGTGAAGCTTGCCTTCATGATCTTGATCTCCTTGATGAATACCATCCTTTTGCTTTACAAAATAATTGCCAATACAAGGCTGATATTTATAAAAAAAATAACAAATGAGTTAAAGTTCACATATTTAGTGTTGGTGATATTATCCTTAAATTATAATAGTCTTATTAAAAATATGTTAAATACACCCAAATATGGTGGGACCCTTATTTAGTCAAAGATATTCTTGGTCTAAGTATCTATCACCTTCAAACCAATGAAGGTCATATTTTCAAAGATTCCACCAATGCATAATTCCTCAAAAAGTATTTTGTTTAGCTCCTTCCCTTCTTCTCATACTTTATATATGTTATTTATCTATAAAAAATTGTAGGATAACTACATAGGTCTCACCCTCTATGGTAGTTCTCTCTTTTTACAAATCTTGGTCATATTTTAGTCTTTTATTCTTTCCTTTTTCTTCATCAATTACATTATAAAAATTTGCATAGGAATCAGTCTTCCTCATGATTTACCACTTCTTATTTTATCACTTTTCAAAATTATACCTTTTGACACCCATTTGGTTTGTCTTTTGTGAGTTACAATGTAAGACCATGGATAAGACCTAGCCTTCCTCACAAATACCATCTTTATATTTTTTATTTTTCACATGATTTCGACACCCATCAAGGTTTCTCTTTTAGGAATTGTAATGTAAGACCATGGATAAGACCTACCCTTCCTCATAAAATCACCATCTTTTGATTCCTTATATATATTGTGTTTTGAAATGGTTATAATTTTTATATCTTTGTTCTCAACTTTAGCTTTTAATTCTTTTTATAGATAAAATTTGCATAACAATCTATGCTAGCATGTTTTCCTAAATTTCCCTCATTATTATGAAAAGTAATCACACTTTACTATCATTATATCCCTTTTTCACCCTTTGTCACATTTTTTTAATGATTTAAATTAATTTAAATTGTTCATGTTTCATTTTTCTTGATTTCCTTTCCTTTCAATCCGCATTGGATAAAACAATTTCAAATTCAAGATAACACTTCTATTTCACCTAAATTTATGAGACTCTTAGACACCATACTCTCTAATTTATCTCTCTTAGCAGCCATAGATTAAGTATTCAAATTAAAGTCATCTTTAGGACCCATGTTTGGTCTTCCAAATTTGTATCAAGGAGGAATATAAATATTTCAAAATTCAACATATAGGAAACATAATAATTTTAAAATTCAACATAACACCAAATTTTATTATTAAAAGCACGTCTCCTATCTCCAATCAAAGCTCAAACTCCATAGTTGGCCTCATGATAGAGCCAAGGTCCATTGGGGTGTGGTAGGCCAATATATTAGAATAGGAGAATTCAAAAAACTATATGGTTCTACCTAATTTTTCATGGAAGTACCCAATATTCATAGTAGACTGATGACTCTATAAGGTGTCCTAAGTGATGGGGAAATTATTGTGGTAAGGTATGCTCATTTTTACTTTTCATGCATACAACCTTCATGGGATGATCTACATACTTCATTTGTTAACCTACAAACTTGTGTGGCTAAGAGAAGCTCTTTAGAGTCCTTAAGGTTGAGAATCCTCTTGTTTTGACAAACCTCATTTGAGTGCCTTGAATTTAGTAAAGATTTCCTCTACCTTAGTTTTTCTTTCATTCTCCCCTCCACCCATCTTAATTCCCCCCTTGACAAGCACATGTGATTCTAAATCTATATTTCCTTTTCTATACTTCCCTCTTATTTACATATTAAAAACATGATAGCATGATTTTTCTTAAGTTTATCTATCTTTATAACAAAAAAATATTCTTGAACAACTATGGATTACTTTATTTATACCATGGATTTACATTTCTAAACTGACCTCTTTTTTACCACTTGTAATTATTGTATTACCCCCTTTTTTTGGGCACTTGAGTCTATTTATACTTTCATGTACTTTTTCAATTATTTAGTGAGTTTGGCTTGTTACTTCTCACTCATCAATTTTGTTTCCCATTTTTTGCACCTCTTTCCATTGCTGATTGAGTAAGGATTATCACTTCTCACTCATCAATATTATTTTACCATTTTTTCTTGCCCATCTTTGTTTAATTAAGGATTGTTATTTATTTTAAATTGATGTTTGATTACCATCCTTTTTGACATGTATCTTTGGTTTGACTTTGTGATTTTTCCTTTCTTACTTAAGGTTTACTTGTTTGAGTTTTTTAGTCTTTAATACCATGGAGTTTTGGTTACCTGATTTACTCTAAATTTTGACTTAGTCATTTGGTCTAAGATATCACTTGTCACCCCAACTTTCCAAATTTCCAAATACATCGCATCCACATAACATCAATTATCTTGTCTTTCCTATGTTTGTTTATTTTTTCTCATTAGTTTTTTTATCCTTGGGTTTGTTAAAAGTATTCTCTCCACCCTCCATGATTATAACTACAAACATGATAGACAACCATTTAGTGATAAAGTTAAGTCAAGGTATGCACTAAATTTAGTTTTTTAGTTATTTCCCTTTTAGTCATTTACTTTCAATTATTTATACTTTAGAATACTACAAGTTTTTTTTGCCTCAACATTGTGTGTTGCTATGTTATTTCTCAAAGCACCATTATTTGTTGCACCTACATAACACATGATGATTTTAGAGTGAGCCATATGTATATAATTAATATTTTCAAACTTTATCAATTATTGATGCTTTCTATCTTATAGGAATACATTGAGTCTTAATATCTCTAAGTGCATGACCCAATGGGTGTATTAGGAAATGGGTGGGTATAAAATTGGTGATTCATAGGATTTTGTCCCTTTTTACCACTTGTTATCTACACACTTGTATCCTAAAACCATTCTCCTAATCTTGGACTCTTATTTTTCACCTTCATCTAGTAATTTACCACATTCATTATCCCTTCCCTAGCTTAAAACCCTTTCTTTGATGGTTTACATTACACAATCAACCCCATAGACTGTGTACTATTATTGATAAAACTTATTAGGGTCTAGGTCATCCCCTAGCTGACCTAGTCTATAACCTAATTTTTTTTGTCGATTATGATACTAGGTTGACTAGGTTGACCTTATCAACCTAAACTTTTAGAAGGGTTTAGGGTTAGATCTGCCTATATAAAAATATCCATTTCACCATTCTTAGAGAGATAAAAATAGTTAATTATTCATTTTAAATTCTTTACACTATGATCTTTTTCCATTCTACTTGAGTATTCTTGGCTTAGGGTTTCTACTTTGAGAAAAATCTTATCTTGTGGAAAAGTCGTGGATGTTTTGCCATTTCCTAGTGATCCTTACAAACCACAACAACCTCTTGTGAATAACCTTTGGCAAATAGAGAGATTGAGTCTTGATAGGTTCATCTTCAAGGAAAGTATCTCTAAATTTTCTCCTCTCTTTAGTAGATAGAAGTAGCATAAGTAATGGCTTACGGTTTTAGTAGAATATATTGCTCTCTACATGTATTATGGTGGTACCTATACATAAATTAATTATAATTATATTATGCAAGTTTAATTTTAATGTTTAATAACACCATTTTGTGCTAAAATATTTGGTGAGAACCAGATTAGACTTTTTTTTTACTTATTATTAATTTAGTGACTATGAAAACATAGGATCTAGTTAGGGTTCTTGCATAGTTTTGCTTGATTGGAGACTTTGTAACCCTCCCTAGTGAATTTATTATGGTAAAATATCCCTTTTATAGTTATAATGGATCCATATTGGTCATAACCCCAATTTTCTAATGTATCCTCAATTAGAAGTGTAAGTAGGATTTATCTTCTCTGAGCTAGGATTGATTTATAGATTTGCTACATTTCCCATTGTATACACAAGCGACTTCAAGAATCCATTTGGAGCTCTAAGGAAGGTAAAAGAGTGTTTTATTTTATTTTTTATTTGTTTTTTCATATTACTTATTTTTACCTATTCTTTCCCTAGTGTCTACGCTAAAGGTGTTAGGATTTTAATGTGTTTATTTGAGTTTTATTTCTTAGACTAACACAAGACTAACCTTCGTTCTATGGATTCCTTGATCACAATAAATAAAATAAGTGGATATTTTAAAAGGGTTTTTGTATGTCCTAAATACATGAATATTGAAGAGGAATAATAAATAAACTTGGTCTTCATTCTTTTGTCCATGAACCAAGGAAATACTAGAACTGTGTGTCTTGTTTTCTTTAATGGGTATGTGATTTTATTATGTTAATGTATAATTCACTTTTAAAATCACTAATTGAATTTTAAATACTATAGTATCTAATTATTTTATATTTTTATCATTATAAAGTGGATGAAATATGCATTTTTTTACATACTCATAATTCTTCACCTTCTTTCTTTCTATTTTTTTTTCAAATCAATGTTACTGTTGACCAAATTTGACCCTACAAGTCAAATTAGGGCCCCTATAAGTATAAAATTGATGTTTATGTGTTTTATGGGTCTAATATATATTATAGGTTATTTAGTGTGATTTCATGTTATATTAGCCTTGGTCATTAGTCATTTTAGTCCTTATATCATTTTGAGTCATTTTGGGGTCAAAATAGGGCATTAAATGAGTTGTATGACCTCATAGGTAAGTGTGAAGGTTTAATAATGGTTATTTAACATGAAATGTGTCCTATTATTACTTAATAAACTTTTAATAATTGAAAGTGATAGGTTCTTCAGAATAAAAAGTAGTTTTCTTAGGAAAAGAGAAGAGTTTGGCACTTATACGGCCCATGGGTGAAGGTGACACATGGAATAAGGTGATGGAATTTATATTAACCATAATCAAACTCATATAAGTTATTGAAATTATTTTTATGTGATAAAAAATTCCCAAAACCATTTTACTCCTTTCTTACCCTTTTAGATATGTAGAAGTGATCAATAGGTTCATGCTTGGTACAATCAGTTGGAGAACTTCTAGGTTAAACACCTTTGGGAAGAAAAATTATTCACATATTAATTAATTTATATTAAAATATTTTTAATAATGGTTGATTTTTATTTATGAATCATCCTCGTGATGTTGATTCTATTTTTTTGCTTGTTAATCTATGCACCTTGTAGGTTTTGCTCTTGTTTAGATGATTCCATACAATCTAGTTGCTAAGATTGGTTCTATATGAATTTTAATCCCTTATATAATTTTATGAATTATTGTTATAATGTTTCAAGGTGTTTGGATATGAAAATAATCTCAAGTTGCAAGTGGATGCACCATTCTATATTACAAGTAGTTTTTCACCTTTTTCAAGTTTATCATGCTTTGGTAGTGATTCCAAGGGGTAAAAATAAGTCCATTATCATGTGTTCAATGTTATATTGTTCTATATTAATTTAAATTTCATTATCAAAAGTAGTATTCCATGGGTGTAGTTAATGCACTATGGATATGCATGTAGCTCCTTAAATATATAAGTATCTCAGAAGGATTCCATAATAGAAAGGGAACACTGATAGGTGTTTCAATTTTTTTCAATTTATAAAATTATATTTTTTTACTTGATTAATATTTATAGTTAATCTCAAACATATATCTCTTATATACTACCTATATCACTATCCACTACCTATGCACACAGTCTTCTACCATTAAAATGCACCTACATGTGCCCTCATGGAGATATCATGTTGAAAAGGAGTGTCTATGTTTATAATTTGTTTAATTGTAGGAAGAGTCTATTTAAAACTTTTTTAAAAGGACCAAACTTCATGAAATCTCATATACCTTGTATACTGCCCAAGTTTGCTTCACTACTTGTGCATGAAAAAGACTCACCTACAAGAAGATGAAATATGAGAAAAAACATGTTGGAATGGTTTTTATCCCCTCAATTTTGTAATAAAATAGTTTAAAATTATATAATGGTATTTTAGAGTGATCAAATGGTCAAAACCATGCTCACTACCATCCTCATCTTCACTGCTTGCAAACATGAGAGTAACCACCTATAGGTGGCTTGACAGAGATATAAGAAGTACTTATACATAGAATTTTGGACAATTTGAAACTTTTTTGAGGTCCTAATGTGTTATGAGTAGTATGGTAGGCATTTTGAAAATTTATGTTGACAGATATAAGTAGAACCATGTTCAAAAATTCAAATGACTTAATTCTAAGACTTAATCCCTAAAAGTGCTAAATAAAACACCTATGCCATTTTGGTAGGGTCATATGGTAGGGTTATCAATGGGTTTTATGATTCTAAATATTTTTTACTAGTATTATCTACATGGGAGAAGGAAAATGCTAGGTTTGGGAGGCAAATGAAAAATGAAAGGTATTTTTTGGGAAGCCTAAAAAGGCACTTTCATGCACTAATTTTAGGTAGTGAAACCTATAGGATTTTGAATTTTTCGGCAACCTTATTTTGAAATTTGATAAAATATACCATGAAACTATGTTTTAATATTCCTACCAAGTTTTAAAAGAACATTAATGACTTGGAATAATCCTAATGTGTAATGTCATGGTTAGATGATCATTTATAGGTATAGAATGACATAGATAAGGTCACCTATAGCTTATCTGTAGGTGCTCATAGAGGTCTTGAGGTGAACTTGGAGGATAATGAGTCATAAAATTAAAAACCTCCCATGAAATATTGATTGTAATTTTAAAATTTTATTCAAAATAGCATAACATAGTTTCTAATTTTAAAATCTTCACTTACAGGTCTTGAGACTCCCACACAATCAATTAGAGGTGACTGAGATAGATAGTGCAATGAAGCATGACATCTATGTATTTGTATTACATGAACTCAAGGAAATTAATGAGTCCAATTAGTTTTAAATGACTGTATATTATTGAATAAATTTTCTATATACTATCCTCAAGTCCAAACAAGAATTTTCAACTATAGGTTCCTATCTAACACACAAAAATATAGCGAGCTACCTTGACTAGTTTTAAGAATAATCCAACTTCAAGGTGAAAGCATGGGTGATAAGGTTTTGAAGGCATGATTAAAATCCTACAAAATTTTAGTGATCACCATTTGACACTCCAATAACAAAGAAACAGGGGAGGAAAGGGCTCCAAATAAAGCACACATAATCCATTTGGGAGAGGCCTGCACATAATCTACTTATAACAAGTATTTTTTGGGTCTTAAAGGATTTGGTAGGTCAAATAATAAAAAAAGGGATAAAATTGGTACATAACATGTTTATGGGTTGGATAATCCACTAAAATATTCACTATTATTTGAGGAAATAGGGAATGCCCTCTATTTTGTCTCAGACGAAGGGTACTCCCTTTATGAATAAAACTTACAACCTTGAAGAATGAGAGAAAAATATGGAACAAAAGTTGATTTAACATTGAGGATAGGTGTATAAATTTAAATGACACCTATGTTAAGATGAGGATCAATAACTAAAGAGTGAATCTCAACAAGGTATCTTAAACTCTCAATTATGCAAGCAAACCTAGTAGGCAAAGTTTAGGCCTAGAAGCCAAATGGGGGGTAAACTTCCTTTTCATGTTTGGGTAATAATTATAAACACATATAACATGTTAATAGGGTTATAAAATATGCGTTTGAGCTATCTGTATGTAGGGGAAAACCATAAAAATTCATTTTTGGCTTTAAAGTGTAGACAATCTTATTAGGTAGGTTTTAGGCCTAAGGTACAAAATGTAAGGTCAAATCCAATTTTAGCATGAAGTGAGTTGTATACCTTGTTGAAACACGTTTTAAAGGTCATTACAGACATTTATAATCTTTTATAATGTAGATAAACCCCTAAAAGGTCACTTTTAGCTCAAATACCATTTGAGCATGCAAGAAATGAGAAAAGGAACTTGATAAGTGAAGTTAAAGTGCTCACATATTTCATTAGACTTTTCATGGAGGCCAAAGATGTTTATAGGTGTTATCAGGGTCCTAAATAACCTTATTGTGTATATTTTTATAAGTTAGATGCCCCATTTATATCAATGAATATTAATAGGGTAAAATAGGCCTAAACCCTTGGAGTGACTAGTTTGAGGAAATGGAGATGGAAACATACTCTAATGGCATATTTTAACTAGGATGATGATTTGATTTTTTATAGGACTCTCTCAAGATACTCCCCATCAGGATGAGTTGTACAAAATTGTACGTACATGGTACTTTTGACTATTTTATGTGTTGTGTAGGTTTTAAGAGATTCCAAGAGATGACAATCACATGGAATAGAAAATTAGGAATTAATATAACTCCCCATGTAAATTTAATTTCATATACCAACTCCTACTTACATCAACTAGCTGATTCATCTTAACTAATCAAAACTATCATAGTGACCAATCTGGTGAAAAGGGTGGAAAACTTCAAGTGAGATAATTTTAAGGTGTGTCTGATACCTCTAAGGCAATTTAAGGTCTTAACACATTCCATTCACTCAATTTTAATTATTTTCATGAGTAATTTATTCCTTTTTGGAAGCTAAGTGTGTAGAGTGTGTGAAAGAGGAGTTTATTAGAGTGTAGGCAATGATAACTCATTTCTAGATGATTCTAGATGACCAAGACTGAAACCAATGCATGGAGAGGCATGTATGAAATAATTTACTCTCATTTCAATCATCAAACCTATCCCTATCTAGGTTTAGGACGTTCAAATAAAGGTGAATAATGAAGGCAGTTTTTTAAGTTATAATGAGAACTTTCATGCCATTTTACAAGAGTTTCATGACTTGGAAAGCCACTTGTTCCTTATAACCTCATATTTTCTATTCCAAATTACTTTATCATCCACAATTTAGTCATTTTATCAGATTTACAAGTGTCCTCATTACCTTTGGACTTGTTTCTTCTCCTATCTCTCTCTCGAGAGCCATTTTGGCCTTTGTAAATGATGATTTACCTAAGTATGGTGAATCCCTTATTATTTTCATACCATTAGATAAATAAGAAAATTTATTTTTACCTCTTCCATAAATTTTCATACTTTTTTTACTTAGATGATTTATTTATTTTAGTGATGACTTATTGTTTCCTTAACATTATTGTTTCATTCTCTCATCTATTTGCAATTAGAAAGTTTCTTCTTGCAAGGCATGTGAAGTGTTCTATGAAGTTTTAAGGTTGAGTGAGTTATTATATTAATGAGTAAAATTCAAGGCCTCTTTTCTAGTCCTCATAGCCTGAACATTCATCCATAACCTCATAATGTAACATTGATGTGAGAAGATGTAGATTAGAGAAGCATATGTTTGGTTAGTACTTTCTTCTTATGTGCAACATGAAACTAGTTTAAATTCATCAAATTATTTGGTGTATCACCTCCATTAGGATAGTTTTCTTTCAATTTTCCCTCTTCCTTTTCCCTCACAAACTTTAGGTATAATAGTGGTCCAAAGAGGTACATCAAGGGAGCTAGCCCTATCTAGAGATTCACCTCATCCTTAGGCTCACCCATAGTCTATATGTGTTTCAATTGTGAAACTTAGATTATGAGAGTTGAGACATCTTCTCAAATGGTCCAAATCCAAGTGACAACAATTTTTGGCACACTTAGTGGGACTGTTAGTCTAATAATTTGAAAGATTTTTGGTGTTGTATTTCATTACATAATTCTTTAGAGGCATATATCTAAACATAATTGGAGGCTCTAATATTAAATAAGCTAGTCAAGTAGCCTAGGTATTCATTTTTTATATTTTTGATGATCATTCCTTGTGTCCTTGCTTCTTAATGAAGTTTCATGGCTGACTTTGGTGTTGAGTATTATTTTTTATAATTTGGTGAGGTTTATCAATCTTATGGCATTCTATATCAATATGACTTTTATCAACTCCAGTATGACCCTTTTCATCCTTTTCATGAAGTGTATCTATCCTACAATCAACATCATCACTATATTGTTTCTCTTAGTCAACCTAGTCACTCCTCTAATCAATCCATTACAACTTTTAATAAAAATATTTTTGGGCTATGAGAGGTACATGATATATATTGACATGCAAAGGGGATAAGGCCCAGATTTTTGTATTCATCTTATTTATAAGGTGAGAGATGCATTGGATCTTGTCAAAAGAGATTGAACACCTATTAAGAGATCCAATTGGCAAATGCTCACAAGTGAGATGCTAGATGTGAGTGGCTTAGTTTATTACTTAGAGGATATGATAAGAATTTATGAAAGTTAGCCTAAAAAAACCTATCAAACTTAATATCTAGCTCCCCAACATTGATATCAGTCATAATTGACCCCTACTCATGAACCTAATCAAGCTTACCGAAGTCATAGTTTTCCTAATCATTTGGAAGAAAATGTTGAGAAGAAAAACATTGTTTTTAAAGTAAATTTTGATAGGAAAATTGAGTTGGCTAATATGAAGATGAATCAATCCATCTTAGTAGAAAAATAAGTGGAACCTAAGCTCTTATTTTCCTCTCCCATTACATCATCACCTCAATAAAATACCTTTAGAAATGATATTCTAAGTTGGAGACAAGGTGGAGAATCTAAGCCTAAGGAGATCCCAAGTTTTTTCAACACTTCATCCACTCCTCAAAGTGAATAAATACCTCAAGAAGAGACTTATAATCATAACATCCTAATATATTATAATATAGTGGAGTCATGCAGAAAAAATAGGATAAAATCATAGATAAAGTGTGTGAAGTTGAGGAAAAACTTGATCCTATGCAAGCTCTTCCCACCCTTCCTCAATAGACTCATTGTCTTCCATGTAAACCCTCTTATACTCCTTATCCTCATGAAAATTCTAATTAAATTCAAGAAAGACTTTTCCAAGTGAATCTAGCTAAGAAAATTGAAGAGTTAGAGTCAAAGATGAAATTGGTAAGTCAAGGTGTGATGGAAAGTTTACACCCAAAAAAAAATCATATGCCTAAACACACCCCATATAACCTCCCTCAAGAAAGTGTTCAATAAAAATTAGTTGTGAATGAAGTGATTTTCAAATTTAAGGAATAAAATAAATCTATTTATCTCAAGGTCTACCTCCCCTTCCTCAAGAGATCACAAAAGGATCCCCCACAACTCATTTTCAATCTAATTTTGAGTCCTATGTTCCACCTCCACCAACTAGTTTATCTTGTACTCACCCCATCACACTTTTACTTGATGTACCTATGGTATGGGAACCTAAAGAGGATTATTTGGTTGAGGAAAATTAATAACTCTTCCTTGAATAAAGTGTAGCTCCTTGGAAGCCTCATTGGGCTAGGTCACTATATTTCAAGATGCCTAGTCTTGAAATCACCAAGAAGGAGAAGGAGATTGAAGATATTTCATCCCTTGAGAAGCAAGATCAAATTATGATAGATGAGATATACTTTGAGATCCATCAATAGGTCCTCAGTGTTGAGAAAGAGGTGAGTCCTCTTATTGAGTCTTTTTTTGGTTAATAATGAAGAATTCCTTATTTGTGGTAAAGAAGAAGATGAAAGAGCTTCTCTTATTGTTCCCCTTCATGATGCTAATCAAATAGAATATGAATAATTGTGTAAATAGTTTGAAAATATTTGAAATGAGTTTGAGTCTCTAAAATGGTCTAAAAATTATAGATGATTGAAAGTGATGGTAAGAAGATGACATTTTTCAAAATGTCATAGATGAGAAAGAGTAATGTCCACATCAGCCTTTGGAGGTCAAAACAAGCTTCTATTAGACTCAATCTTCCAAGGAGAAAGAAATCATTCCTCTTGAAATCATGTCTACAAAGAAGATGGAAGTTGATCATGAGATGAAGAGTGGGTATAAATATGAGGTATATGTACAAGGAAAAGAGGAATAATTTTACATTAGATACCTATTTGAAGATGGTCTACTTGAGAACATAAAAATTTAAGTGCCAATAAATAGATTTGATCTATCAATTATCCAATCCAAAGAGTAACATGATTAGCACCATGATTCATCTCATGAACAAGGAGATGCAAGAAAATTTATTTTTTATTTTAAAAAGGGAGGTATGCTTAGTTTCTAGTTATATATAGTTGTTTTATTCTTGTTTTTTCCTAAGTGTCTTGAGCACATAGATGTATGTGTCTTGTTAGTTTGTTTACTTCATTCAATGTGTGCCCTTTGTTTTATGTGATTGAGGTAGTCAAGTGATCTTTTATTGAACAAATATTGTGGTTAATGGTCAAAGGTATCCTTATTTTATTTCAAACTTTAGATGACTCCCTAATCTTAATGAACTGATAAGGCTAGTGGTCTAGTTAGTATAACAGGCATACTACCCCTATGAGTCACCAATTTGTTGACCAAATTTAACCCTATAGGTCAAATTAGGACCCCTATAGGTATAAAATAGATTTTTAGTTGTTTTATTGGTCTAATTTATATGTTTTAAGGTGTATTATAGGTCATTTAGTGTGATTTCATGTTATATTAGCCTTGGTCAGTAGTCATTTTAGTCCTTATATCATTTTGAGACATTTTAGGGTCAAAATAGGGCATTAAATGAGTTGTACAACCTCCTATGAAATTTTAAAGGTGTAATAAGGTTTATTTAATGTAAAATGTGTCCTATTATGCCTTAATAAACTATTCATAACTAAAAGTGACAAGTTCTTTAAGAGAAAGTGTAGTTTTCTTGGGAAAAGAGAAGAATTTGGTAGTTGTATAGCCCATGGGGGAAGATGACACATGGGATAAGGTTATGGATGTATATTAATATTAATAACACTCATAAAAGTGATTGAAATTATTTTTAAGTGCTAAAAAAGTCCCAAAACTATTCTACTCCTTTCTTTTCCTTTTAGACATGCAAAAGTGATCAAAAGGTTCATGCTTGATATGGTCATTCAAAGAACTTCCAAGTCAAAAAAAATTGCGAGGTAAAAATAAAATAATATATATTCATTTAAATGATAATATTTTTAATAGTTTTGGTGTATACTTTATGAACCATCCTCATGAAGTTGATTATATTTTTCTAATTACTAATCTATGAACCCTATAGGTTTTGCTCTTGTTTGGATGATTCTATACAATCCAATTTCTAAGATTATTTATATATTAAATTTAATTCCTTGTCTCATGTTGTATATTATTGGTTTTTTTATTCAAGGTATTTGGATATGCAAATCATCTTAGGTTGCAAGTGGATGCACTATTTTATGTTATAGGTAGTTTTTCACCTTTTTCAAGTTTCTAATTCTTTGGTAGTGATTCCAAGGGGTGAAAATATGTAAATTATAATTTTTATAATGTAATATTGATATATTTTCATTTAAATTTCATTGTCCAAAGTAGTATTCCATGGGTGTAGTCAATGCACTATGCAAATGCATGTAGCTCCTTGGATATACAAGTATCTTAGAAGGATACCATGATATAAGGGGAGATGTGATAAGTGTTTAAAATATTTTGGAGTGAGAATATTGTATATTATCACATGGTGAATATTTATAATTAATATCAATCATATATCTCTTATACACTATCTATATCACTATCCATTGCCTATGCACACAATCTTCTACCATTAAAATGCGCCTACATGTGTCCTCATGGAGATATCATTTTTAAAAGGATTGTATAATTTGATAAATATTAATATGTTAGGAAGATTATATTTTAAACTTTTTAAAAATTACCAAAATTCATTAAATATCATAAACCTTATATACTACCCAAGTTTACCTCACTACCTGTGTGAAAATACTTACCTATAAGAAGATGAAATATGAAAAAAAACAAGCTTGAATGGTTTTTATCCCCTAAAGATTGAAAAAACATAGTTTAAGAGGTTATAATGGTATTTTATAGTGATCAAATGGTCAAAATAATTCTCACTTCCATCCCCATCTTCACTACCTAAAGACATGAGAGTAACCACCTACAGGTGGCTCGATAGAGATATAAGAGGTACTTTTATAGAGAATATTAGACAAGATAATTTTTTTAAAAGTAATAATGTGTTATGAGGAGCATGGAAGTAATTTTTAAAAGTTAATTTAGTATATATAAGTATAATCATTTTAAAAAATTCAAATGACTAAATTTTGGGACATAATCCCTAAAAATGCAAAATAGAGCACCTAGGACATTTTGGTAGGATCATATGGCAAGATTATTACTGGGTTTGATGTTTATAAATGTGTTTAAATAGTATTACCTACATGGGATAATTAATATTCTAGGTTTTGGAGGTATATGATAAATGGAAGGTGGTTTTTGGGAAACCTAAAATGCACTTTCATGCACTAATTTTAGGCAGTGACACCTACTAGATTTTAAATTTTTGGGCAACCTTATTTTATATTTTGATAAACTAAACCATGAAACTTGTTTGAATATTCTTAAAAAGTTATAAAATGGCATAAATTACTTGTAATAATCCTAAGGTGTAATGCCATAGTCAGATGCTCATTTATAGGTATAGGATGACCTACAAAAGGCCACCTATAACATATTATAGGTGTTCATGGAGCTCTTAAGGTGAACTTGGAGGATAATGAGCCATATACTTACACATACCATGAAATGTTGACTAGATTTTTCAATGGTTATTCAAAATGTCATAAAATAGTTTCCAATTATAAAATCTTCACCTACATGTCTTGAGATTTCCACACAATCAAATGGAGGTGACTAGGACAAACAATGAAATGAAGCATGACATCTAAGTGTTTGTATTACATGAAATAAAGGAAATTAATGAGTTAAATAAGTTTTAAATGACCATATATTATTTAATAAAGGTTTTTTATACTTTCCTCAATCCCAAACAAGCATGGTCACCTATAGGTGCCCCTCTAACACACAAAAATATAGTTAGCTACCTTGATTGGTTTTAAAAACAATCCAACTTCAAGGTGAAAACATGGGTTATAAGGGTGTTAAGGCATGATGAAAAATTATAAAATGGTAATGATCAACATTTTACACTATAATAGAATATAAATATGGGAATAAAGAGCTCCAAATCAAGCACACATAATCCGCTTGGGAGAGGCCTACACACAATCTGCCTCTAACAAGTCTATCTCAGATCTTAAAGCATTTGGGAGGTCAAATAATTATAAAAATTGATAAAAATTATTACATAAAATTTTTATTGGTTGGATAAGCCCTTAAAAGATTCAACATTTTCTAAGTAAATAGGAGAGTGCCCTCTATTTTGTCTCAGATAGAGGGCACTCCCTTTATGAACAAAACCTGTAACTTTGAAGAATGAGAGAAAAAGATGAAACAAAAGTTGATATAACATTGATTAGAGGTGTATAAAGTTAAATTACACCTATGAAATCATGAGGATCAATAAATAAATATTTAAGCTCAACATCGTATCTTAAACCCTCAATTATGTAGGTAGATGTAGTAGGCAAGGTTTAGGCCTAAAAGCCAAATGGGGAGTCAGCATCCTTTTAAGCCTTGGATAAGCCTTATAACCAGATTTAATATGTTAATAGTGTTAAAATATATGTGTTTTAGATATTTATATGTAGGATAAAACCATAAAAAGTCATTTTGGGCTTTAAGGTGCAGATAGGCTTACTAGGCAAGTTTTAGGACTAAGGTACAAATGAAAGGTCAAATCTAATTTTAGAATGAGGTGAGATTTATATCCTATTGAAACATGTTTTTCAGGAAATTAAAAACATTTATAATCTTGTATAATTTAGATAAAACTTTGAAAAGGTCACTTTTGGCTCAGAGACCATTTAAGCCTGCAAGAAATGAGAAAAGGAACTTAGTAGGCCAAGTTAAAATGCTCACATATTTCATGAGACTTTTCATAGAGGCCAAATAAATTTTTATGTGTTATAAAGGTTCCTAATAAACCTTTTTTTGTAATTTTTTTTCAAGTTGGACATCCTATATTTATGAATAAAGCTTAAAAGGGTAAAATAGGTCTAAACCCTTGATATACCCTTATAGTGACTAGTTTGAGGAAATGGAGATAGAAAGCTACTATAATGGAATAGTTTTATCAAGATTATTATTGGAGGTTTGAGAATACTCTATAATTATACTCTCCATCAAGATGATCTAAAAAAATTTGTATGGATAGGGTACAAAATAGGGTACTTTTGACTATTTTATATGTTGATAAGGTTCTAAGAGGTTCCAAGATATGCCAATTACATAGAAGGGAAAATTAGGACTTAATATAACTACCCATGTAAATTTAATTAATTTTAACAAACTCCTAAGTTCCTCAACTAGCTAATTCATCTTAGCCAGTCAAAATTGGCATAATGACCAAGCTAGTGAGAAGGGTGGAAAACATTAAGTGAACTAATTTTAAGGTGTGTATGATGCCTCTAAGGCAATGGACGGTATTAACACATGTAATTAACTAAATTTCATGGATTTTAATGAGTAAATAATTATGGGTGTTGTTATTCCCTTCATTTAATCAACTCTTTGTTGATGTCATATTCAACCAGGGGTGTGTCTAAAGCTATATGCAACAAGAAGAATCTTAGCAATTTAGTAACTGATTGAAGGTATTTGTATTTTTTTATTTTTATTTTGTTTGGGGGGGGGGGGTATTTAATGTCTTAATTAATTTTTGGTTAAAACCTTATTGGAATAAAACTATAAAAATTTGCTGGAAGTAAACACACATTATAGAAATAAATTATTGGAAATAAACACACCTTGCAAAAATGAATTTGTTAGAAATAAACACACTTTGCAGAAATGAATTTGTTAGAAATAAACACACTTTAAAAAAATGAATTTTCTAAAAATGAACAAACTTTACAGACTTAAATACACAATTTAGAATGCTTGGAAAATGATTGTAAAGAAATGAGAACTTAATCTAGAACACCTACAGGGACAAATCTATAACAAGTTTTAACTTAAGGAATTGAAAGCAATTATAAATTTAAGAGATATACATATTTACTTTTGAAAATAAAATATAAATACCAAAATAAATGAAGATCTTAGTTCTTGGAGAAGTGGGCCATTGCTCTACCTAGAAATAGGATTGAACAACTTAATTTTTTCTCAAAACAGAAATGGCTATTTTATTGATAACATGTTTTGCATTACAAAAATGTACTAGATCTATATCAATCTATATCTATCCTTATTCCTCTATTGTTTAATTCTTTTCCTCTATTCCTATATTCTTTAGGTTTGTATATATAATCTTCTTCTTGTGGTGCATTGATGGCCATAACTATTTCATGGATATGATGGAACTAAATCATGCCCAGAATAGATGCTGAATTAAGATATGGTTGGATGTACAACTATGTGATAAGTGTCTTGGATTTATATGTAAAAAAAATGGAAGTCTGCTACTGATTAATAATACCATTTATTTGATATATTTTTGGCCTTTTGGAATAGATTTTTATTAGTTCTGGATCTTTAGAAGAGTTCCAAAACTAAAGGAAATCATTCCATGTCTAACCGTGAAAGTTCTAGAGCTTATCTGTAGGAATTTTAGAACTAATTAAAATAATTTTGGAACTAAATATAGAATTCTAGAATTAAATTCAAAAGTTCCAAAACTAAGTTTGAAATTTCCTGAACTAAGTGACACAACTTGTAATATTGTGGTGGAGTTCTGGAACTAAGCTATATTGATTCTAATGCTTTCAAAAACATGTAATCTGCTTCATATTTGTTCTTCAGCTTGATGATGACCTATTTTATTACAAAAAATGAATTTTCCAAAACACTTTTTTAGGAATTGTAGAGCTTTTAAATGTTAGAATCACAATCTACAAAAGATGGACAATTACATCCTAACTCATATTAGATCAAATAAAAGTCACAAAATGCAGTCAAACTTAATAAAAAGAAAAAGTAAGATGAGGTCATTTATTGTACATTTAACAATCATATCTACGACTCATCATTTCCCCCATACTTATTTTTAAGTCCCTTTACAAACTTTACTTTTCAAATTTAGGATTGTGCATTCTGCATTCCATTTGATTACTCAAATCAAATGACCAAAATTGAATATTCTAGTGCTTTGATTCAGAGGTACTATACCCTTCTCCTGCTTCTACTTTTCTCTTGCATTCCTCAAATTGAGTGGGATCTTGAGGTTCTCTATGTTTCCAAGGAGATATGGGGGTGAGAAGTAGAGGTGGCCTTGTTTGCATTCTTATCCATATGTGCCTGTGAGCTTCATTGATCTGAGGAATTATTGTGCATAAAGCTTTTGCCCTTTCTAGACTCTAGATCAAATTTGAAGGGGATATTAATTACCTTATTTTCAATGCTACTGGGATAAATTCCCATCTTTTCAAGCATGCATCATAAATATTATTAAAATTTTAATTTTCATAAGAGGTGAAGGCATTAATGCACTAACCCATGATGTCTAATTGTTTCTACACCCCAAGAATACATCTAGGCCATTGTATGGATGGAGTTAAAAATAAACCCTAGAAGGTTTACTATATATTCTAGTTTTTGGTCTCCATATCTAAGGTATATGAGGATTTTTACGACTTCTCTTCCTACTGACCCAAATTTCCCATCACGGGTTAAATACTTAACTATCCAAAATGTTACTCTGTCAAAGGTTTTGGGCAAGCTGACCCTTCTCACTCCTTTGATGAATTTATTTGTGTTGTAAATATATTGGGGTTAGGCTTCCCCCTATTTCAATAGGGTTTCAACCAGGTCTTTTAATATCCTTTGACAGGGTTTGGGACATGCACCACTAGTACTCCAAATATTTCATTTCTTACATTCATAGAAAAAAGAATAAAAACCTTCCTAATATTTGTCCTTGTTTGCTCTAAATTGATAACGAATTATCTTACCAATTCATCATTATATTTAGGAAATTTCCTTAGAAACTCTAGCCATACTGCCTATTGAAAGATAGTTTCCACTTCTTCATCTGCAAGGAATTGGGTATCATCATCTAGTTCTAACTTTTTTTTAATCCCCATGATTCATTCTTCTTTAATATTACATAGGTTACCTAAAGAACTATTCTCTTAGTGTCAGAAGTGGCAAATTCAGTTGTATAACTACTGTGCTTAGCTATGGAACTAAATAATTTAATTCACTGTATCTTTCTTAAAGTTTTTCTACAGCTAGTTTTTACTTTGTTGATTCAATAATAATAATAATAATAATAATAATAATAATAACTATGCCACCAATTTATTTCATCAATATCTTTCTCATGATTTCTCACTTTTAATCATGATGTACAATAGATGACTCATCATACTAATCTTTTAAATCAAGTCTAATCACACATACAAACTTTAAATCTAACCTTTAACAAGTTAAAAATATAATTACCATCCTTAATGATGTAATACCTTCATCATGATGACTCATTATTCCTAAAAAAGTGAAACAAAAAGGAAAATGGTTAGAAAATAGTTAAAATTAGCCATTTATTTGAGAAGATCCACTGCCATCACTAGTTTTCAATTGAGAAATCAACTGCCACTACTGGTTTTGAATTGATTTATATATATATATATATATATATATATATATATTTTGGGGATGAGAACACCATTTACTAGTTTTCATTCTCTTCCCTTTATTCTAAATCTATTCATCTGATTATTTGATCATTTTGGAGATCAAATTATTTGTCTAATTTAATATGATTCAAGAATTCATCCTTGTTAGGAGGCTTCCTATATATTTTTATCTTGTGTCCATTGACCAAGAGTATTCATCTACTACCATCAATGGGAAGTAACTGGATAAAACCATTGTCAAATATCTACTCAATCTAATAAGGTTCCAACCATTTGGTTCTCAATTTTCCTTTGAATTATTGGTACTTACAATCAAACACCAATGCCTAGTCTCATACTTTGAATTGCCTTTCCTTGATATGTGAATCATGCCATTGCTTCCTTTGATCTTGGATTATCTCTATTTGGTGAAGTGTTTCCATTCTCAATTCATCCAAATCATTGAGTTGAAGGATTCTCTCCTTTTGAGCTACATCTAGTTCAATTCCCACCTCAGCTATTGTCCTCAATATCTATAGTTCAAACTCAATAGGAAACAAGGACTTTTTCCCATAGACTAACTCATATGGTGAAAACCCTGTTGTAGTTTTCCAAGTTGTATTATAAGCCTAAGTAACTTCATGTAGTCTATTTATCCAATCTCTTCTTCTTACTTCAACTATTTTAGTGAGGATGTTTTCCAAATCTCTATTTGTTACTTCAACTTGTCCATTTGCTTGTGGGTGATAGGGAGATGACTTCTTATGATTGATCTGATAATACATTGTGAAAGCCTAGATCATATTGGACATAAATTATGGTCCCTAGTCTAAAATTAAGCTTCTTGGTGCTCCAAACTTTACCATAATTTTGTGTTAAAGGAAATCATCAACTGCTTCTTTAGTGGCATTTGTTAAAGCCTGCACTTCTACCCACTTTATCACATAATCAGTACACACAAGAATGTACTCTTTTCCCTATGAAAGAGGATTAAAGGGTCCAACAAAATCTAATCCCCATCTCTCAAATGGTTCAATCACTACTTGAGGCTGTAGAGGCATTTCATTGGTAAAGGTTGGCTATCCCATCCTTTAACAAGGATCACACTGCCTGATATATCTCTTCACATCTTTGTACAAAGATGGCTGATAGTAACCAGTGCCAAGTATCTTGTGAGTTGTTCTTTTCACTAAATAGTGTCCTCCACTTGGTTCATCATGACATACCTAGAGGATGTCAAAGATTTCATCTTCTCTTACACACCTGCATAAAACCAAATCAGGACCACATTTAAATAGTATTCCATTTAACCATTTGAACTATGCACTAGTTTTGATTAACTTCTTTATTTTTTTTAGTGAAAGGAGGAAGTTTCCCTGTTGCAAGATAGTTTTCCATCTCAGCAAACCATGGTGTATTAGCTAAAATAACAAGCAATTGTTCATCTAGAAAGTTGTCTTTGACTGGATCTTGCTCCCCTGTAGTGGTAAGTCTTGACAAGAAATTAGCTACCACATTAGATTTACCTGGATTGTCCACAATGGTAATACCAAATTCTTATAGAAATAACAACCATCTAATTATTCTACCTCCAACCAGTAGTTTGTTCATTAAATATTTAATTGCTAAGTGATCTGTATGTACAAATATTTTATACCTTGTAATGTAATGTCTAAATTTATTAATTGCATAGATCACGGTCATAAATTCTTTTACATTGGTAGTGTAATTTATTTTAGTGGGAGTAAGATTTTTACTAAGATAGTAAATAGCATACATTTTTTTGTCTTTATCTTTCTGTCCCAAAACTGCACCAATTGAGTTATTTAAGGCATCAGTTTGGATGTGAAAATGTTTCTCCCAATTAGGTACTCTCAATATTGGGGTAATTAATAATTTCTCTTTAATTTCTTCAAAAGCATGTTGACACTTTTCATCCCAAATAAATTCACAGTCCTTGGTAAGCAACTTAAACATGGGGGTATAAATTTTACTAAAATCCTTGATAAAGCACCTATAGTAACCAACATGCCCTAAAAATGACTTGATATATATGGGGGTTTGAGGAATAGACAAGTCTAAAATAATCTTGATTTTGTTTTATTCATCTTGAATTCCTCTTTTTGAAATATGGTTTCCTAATACAATCCCTTCATTAACCATCATCAAACATTTTTCATGACTACGAGATAAGTGATGTTGTTCACATCTTGTTAATACTCTATCCAAATTGTTTAAGGCATCATCAAATGTATCTCCATGCACAATAAAGTCATCTATGTATACCTCTACACAGTCATTTATTAGTTCTATAAAAAATACTAATATAACTCTTTGAAAGGTTGCTAAAGCATTACATAGTCCAAATGGAAATACCCTATAAGCAAAGGTACCCCATGGACAAGTAAATGTAGTTTTGTCCTGATCCTTAGCAACAAATATGATTTGTCTATATTCACTAAATCCATCCAAAAAGGAAAAGTACTATTTACCTGAAAGATTATCTAAGACTTGATCTATGAATGGTAAGGGAAAATAATCTCTCAAGGTGGCTTTGTTTATTTCCCTATAATCAATAAAAATTCTCCATTTTCCATTCTTTTTAGGGATAATTACAAGAGGAGACACCCACTGGCTATCTAAGATAGGGTAGATAAAGCCTACTTGTAATATTTTTTTTAATTTCTTGTTTGACTATATCCCTTAAGGCTAGATTAATTCTTCTTTGAGGTTTCTTAACTGGTCTAATTTTTTTAGTATAAATGTGATGGGTGAAAATACTTGGATTAATTCCCTTCATATCTCTATAGTCCCAAGAAAAAGCTTTAGTATGATCCTTCAGAGTATCAAACAATTTGGCTTCTTCATTATTCTTTAACCAGCTATTAATATTCAAAATTTTACCTAGTTGAATCTCAACATGTTTGGTTCTAGTATATGATGAACTAACTTATTGAAAGGGTTTCGTTAAGGCATTTAGTGGACATGCATGTGGTAAAAACATATGATATGTAGCAACATATCCAAAAGTTCCTTGAGATAGAATGTTGGACAAAGGACAGTAGGAAGAGTTATGATACTTATTTGGTTGTAGGTTGAACTCCTCATTACTACTGTTTCCCAAAAATTCTTCATCATCTCCTGATATTTGTAAAGCTAAAGCTATAGATTCTTCCTCTCCCCAAGAGAAATCTCATTCCTTTAGAGTAAAATTTTCTTCATTGATAGGAAATTATTGTTGGTGTGGTTTCAAAACTAACTGTGATGATTTTGGAATAGAGTTTGCAGGTTTTGGAACTAATCTTGACTGATCTAATGACAATTGATGTACATTCAATGGAGGATTAACCATATCATCTATTTCCCATACATGATCTTGAAATGTTATCATATCCAAAGAAGATAAATTTTACTCATTAATATCAAGATTATCAACTCATAATTTCTCTTGATTATCAATAAAAGGTCATGCAGAGGGATATAATGAAATTTTCTTAAAATTCTTACCATTTAAAATAGTCATATCACCTAACCTGCAATCAATTAAGGAAGTAACTATATCTAACCATGGTTTGCCCAAAATAATGGGATAACCTAGTGTTTTTCCTTTTAGCTAAAATATAAGGAAGTCAACTGCATATTCCCATGACTCCACCATTACTGTCACATCTTCAATAACTCCTTTTGATTTTGCTATAGATTGATCTGCCATCTGCAATATGGTGTTAGTAGGTTATATGCCTATTAATGATAATGTTTTCAAAGTGTCCACTACCATTACATTGATAGTTACTCCCAAATAAATCAAAATGTTATGTACATCTTTATTACCTATAGAGATAGAAATAGAAGGGCTTCCAAGATCTCCATATTTGGGAAGTAGAAGTTTTCCTACTAATAAATTAGCAAGTTTCCCATCTACCTTAATAGTCCTAGGGTACTACTTATTTTTTCTAGGTTTTTTAAAACATAATAGTTTGATTAACTTGTTCAACTCTAGAATATCCTTGATTGCTTGTAACAATGGTATTTCAATAGTCAATCTTTTTAGTTCCTACACCAATTTAGACTCCTTAATTTCTATGGCTTTTTTAATTCTTTCTGGAAATGGAATCTCAATAGTGTTTCTTTCTAGTTCTTTATCTTTTTATTTTTCATCTACCTTAGGTGCAACCAGACTAGGGGTTTCAACTTCTTTTGTCATCTCAGTGATTATAATAGGTGGATTGCTAACTATTTTTCTAGATCTAGTTTGATTGTCTTTACAATCCATTGCATTTAGATCAACCAATTTTTATGGTTCTGTTCCATATATAGGATTTATTTATTTATTTCTTAGGTTTGCTACTAGTTGTGCTAGAGATCCCATTATGGCTTATTGGTTCTAATTTAGATATATTTTCCCTTGCACATAATTACTACGGCCCCATCTAGGTTGTAGCCAAGCATAAGTTCCTTGACCAGTCTAAGGTTGTTGATGTCCCTAAGGATACCATGATTGACATGCCCAATCATGAGTATGACATGTTGGTTTAGGGGCCCAAGGTGGTTGTACCCAACTTTGTGGTACTATTTGGGCTACCCATGGCATCATCCAAGGATTATTAGCTAGTCTTGGCATAAACTATCCTTGGTTGGGTTGTCTCTAAACAAAATTTAATTCTTCTATGGTGGATGATGTACTGGCTTGTTTGACCTAATTTTTTATGAGTGTAATAAGGGAAAAAACATGATTATCATGTTCTTTATATTCAAAAACAAAACATACTTCTATTTTATCTAAAGGACATCCTCTAATTGCATGCTTCTTCTTGCATCTAGGACAATATATGGCTAATGGTTCAGTTTTGGCATCTAATTTAGCTTGTAATCAATCCATGGTGGAGGTTAATTGAACTAATATGTCTATTTTAAATTTTGATAATTCATCCATCGGTTTGTTCATATCTAGATTTGAATTTTTAACCATTTTTCCCTTTTTATGTCTACCCCTTGTCCTTAAATAGCTTCTACAAATTTCTATGATTTCATCCTTTCTTAATTGAGTAATGTTTCCACCACCAATTAAATCAAGGGTTTCCCTAGATTCATTGTCTAGAACTTTAAGAAATATGGTTTTACTTAACTCTTCTTGAAGTATAAATCCACATCTTCTACTCATAAAGAGGAATCTATCCAAATAATCTTCCATATTTTCATCTTCCTCTTGTTTGATTCTAAAAAATTCTTCCTTTCGATTTCTTCCTCTATAACAATCTTGATATTTGTATAGGAAGATAGTTTCCATTTGTTCCTAATTGGTAATAGAATTAGATGCTAATCCCATAAACCATCTCATTGTTGCATCCTTCAAGGTAGATGGAAACAACTTAAGTTTTTGATTATCTATCTTGTAATCATATGTCTGACATAGTAATTTAAATGTAAACAAAAATTGGTCAGGATCCTCAAATGATATTCCTCTAAATTTGGGCAAGTGTGTAGGTGAAATGTTCTTCATAGTGGTTTCATCATCCTCCAACTAAATGGGATAGGTAAAGGTTCTCTCAAGTTCTCATCCAGCTTCTCGTGCCATCTCCCTAGTATTTTCTAGTCCCTTCTCCTAGTTAATGTGGTATGTGGTCTACTTTGGGGATGGTGACAAGTCAAGAGTAGGAGGTTGACTACTCAATTGAGCATCAAAATTATCCCATACTAGATCATGAGAAATAATCCTCCTCCCTAAAGTTCTACTTGGTTCTGGTGATTAATCCAAAAATTCTAAAGGTGGCAACTCTGCTTCTTGTCTTGTAAGAGATAATGGTGCCTCCAATTCTTAGTCAACATCCTTATTTAAACTAGAGGATGATGGAAATTCTTGTTTAGATATTTTTGGGAGAAATCTACCCTTGGAGTCTCTTGTTCTACTCATAAATTTTGTGATATCTTAGGGAATATTACTTTAATTACTAAATGTACGATTGTTGCTCTTGTTGACACCTAATTAGAAAATTCCAACTAGTGTTCCCTGACAATGGTGCCAAAAATGATAGATGCCATTATTCCCTTCATTTAATTAACTCTTTTTTGATGTCATATTCAATCAGGGGTGTGTCTAAAGCTATATGCAACAAGAAGAATCTTAGCAATTTAATAATTTATTTTAGGTATTTATATTTATATTTATATTTTGTTTTTTTTTTGGGGGGGCGATCTTTAATGTCTTAAGGAATTTTTGGTTTAAACCTTATTGAAATCAAACTATAAAAATCTGCTGGAAGTAAACACACATTACATAAATAAATTGTTGGAAATAAACACACCTTACATAAATGAATTTACTAGAAATAAACACACTTTGTAGAAATGAATTTGATGGAAATAAATACACTTTTCAGAAATGAATTTGCTAAAAATGAATAAACTTTACAGACTTAAATACATAATGTAGAATGCTTGGAAAATGATTGCAAAGAAATGATAACTTAATCTAGAACACCTGCAAGGACAAATCTATAACAAGTTTTAACTTAAGGAATTGAAAGCATTTATAAATTTAATAGATCTACCTATTTGTTTTTGAAAATAAAATATAAATACCAAAAAAAATGAAGATCCTAGTTCTTGGAGAAGTGGGCCCTTGCTCTACCTAGAAACAGGATTGAACAACTTAATTTTCTCTCAAAATAGAAATGGCTATTTTATTGATAACATGTTCTGCATTACAAAAATGTACTAGATTTATATCAATCTATATCTATCCCTATTCCTCTATTATTTAAATATTTTCCTATATTCCTATATTCTTCAGGTTTGTATATATATTCTTCTTCTTGTGGTGCAGTGACGGCCATAATTATTTCATGGATACGATGGAACTAAATCATGCCTAAAATAGATGTTGATTTAAGACATGGCTGGATGTACAACTATGTGATAAATGTCTTGGATTTTCATGTATGGAAATTAGAAGTCTACTCTTGATTAATAGGATCATTGATTTGATAGATTGTTGGCTATATGGAATAGATCTTTATTAGTTCCAGATCTTTATAAGAGTTCCAAAACTAAAGGAAATCATTCCATGTCTAACTACAAAAGTTATAGAGCTTATTTATAAGAATTTTAGAACTAATTCTGATAATTCAAGAACTAAATATAAAGTTTTAGAATTAAATCCAAAAGTTTTGGAACTAAGTTTGAAAGTTCTAGAACTAAGTGACAGAACTTGTAATGTCATGGTGGAGTTCTAGAACTAGGTTGTATTGATTTCAATGCTTTAAAAAACATGCAATCTACTTCATATTTGTTCCTCAACTTGATGATGACCTATTTTATTACAAAACTTGAATTTTATAGAACACTTTGTTAGGAATTATAGAGCTTTTAAATGTTAGAATCACAATCAACAAAAGATGGACAATTACATCCTAACTCATATCAGATCAAATAAAAGTCACAAAATGCAGTCAAACTTAACAAAAAGAGAAATTAAGATGAGGTCATTTATTGTAAATTTAACAGGCATATCCAAGCCTCATCAAATAATTCCTTTTTGGATACCAAGTGTGTAGGGTGTGTGAAAGATGATCTTTTTCGAGTGTAGGTAGTGAAGCTCATTTCCATATGATTTTAGATGACCAAGATTGAAACCAATGCATGGAGAGGCATGTATGACATCCCTCCCTCTCATTAAAATAATCATACCTATTCCTAGTTAATTTTGGGATGTTCAAATAGATGTGACTAATGAAGGCATTTTTTTGAGCTAGAACAAGAAATTTGATGCCACTTTACAAGAGTTTCATGACTTTAAAATCCACTTATTCATTATAACATTGCATGGTCCATGTAAAATTTCTTTTTCATGCACAATAAACTCATTTGATCATCTTTACCAGTGTCCTTGTGACCTTTGGACTTCTCTCTTCTCCTCTCTCTCTCTCAAGTTCTATAATAATTAGCCATTTTGGCCTTTGTAAAGGATACCCCACCTAAGTATGTTTAATCCATTATCATTTGAATACCATTTGATCAATAAGAATATTTATTTTTACCTCTTCCATAATTATTCATGGTTTTTTTTACTTGGATTATTGATTTTTGTTAGTGATGACTTATTTTTTCCTTAACATTATTGTTTCATTTTCTCATTTATTTATAGTTAGAAAGTTTCTTTTTATAGGGCATGTGAAGTGTTCTAGAAAGTGTCAAGGTTTAGTGTGTTAATATATTCACTAGTTCTATTCAAAGCCTCTTTTCTAGTCATCCTAGCCTAAACATTGATCCATAACCTCATAATGTAGCATTGATGTGATAAGATGTAGATCAGAGAAGCATATGCTTGGTGAGTCCTTTGTTCTCCTGTGTAACATGTAGATCATTGGAATTCAACAACTTATTTGGTGTATCACTTCCCTTAGGATAGTCTGCTTTCAATTTTCTCTTTCCCTTTTCCCCCACAAAGTTTAGGTGTAATAGTGGTCCAAATTGGTAATCACGGGAGCTATCCTTATCTATAGGTTCATCTCATCCTTAGGTTCACACATATACTAGAGGTGTTTCAATTGTTCTACTTAGATGAGGAGAGCTGAAACATTTCCTCAAAGGGTGAAAATCCAAGTGATAATAATTACCACTAAAAAAACCCAATTTAACTTATAAATATTATATAATATATTAGTTTTTACTACTTTCAATAAATGGAACCTACCCTTGTAATATAGAAAATAATTTTCATCTTATATAATTTTATGAAACTCATATTTGTCACAAAGGACCTAATATTTCAATAAGAATTTGTAGATAAAAATTATACTTCAACTAAAAAGGAAGCATTGACAATGGTGTTTTCACTACATAAGTTTAGACATTATCTTCTTGAAACATCATTTAATTTCTCTACTAATCACCAATCTTTGTGATACTTGGTTAAAAAACCTATGTTGGGTAGAAGGATATCTAGGTGGTTAATGTTATTCCAAGAATTTTAGTTCAAGATCAATGTCAAACATAGATGAGAAGATGTGGGACCCTACCACTTGATAGGGATATGAAATGGAGAAGAACCTAAAGAGTTTCAAGATGAATCACTAGATTCTCATATCTTTAGAATCTCTATGATCCCTTATAACATGGAGAATATATCCAATTGTCTGGAATAGAGAATATTTCTGGAAAAATAGGTGGAGCGAGACAAAAATAAAATGATAACATAAATTATTCCTTGTACCATCATAAATATTTTTTAACAAGATGGCCAAAGATGAGGTATTGTACAAAGTGGATTTAGAGTATGAGCGAACTCAAATTATTAAAGAGGCATATCAAAGAATATTTAGAGGAAATTTCAAATGTGAATCCACTATAATTAAGATCTTTCAAAGTGGTTTATGGTGGCCTATTCTATTCCAAGATACATATCAATTTGAAAAACACGATGATGTTTTCCAAAGGATGTAAAAATATAAATAGATAGATGAGATGCCTTTGAACCGAATACTGATAGAGAAATATTTTGCTAAGTGGGGTGTTAATTTTTTGGTGCTTATAATTCCAAAAAACAAGTGTACTCATACAAGGTATATCATCACTGTGACATATTAATTTATAAAATGGGTTGAAGTTGTTACAACAAGTTGCAGTGTTAAGGATGAAGCCAAGTTTTTGTATGAAAATATCATTATAAGATTTGGATGTGTGATCAAATTATTCAACTATAGGATAAAACACTTTCTAAATAATACAATCAAAATTCTCATAGAATAATTTATTATATTACACCATAAAATTATTGCATATCACCCACAGGAAAATGGACGATGGGATGATTGGGAGAATAAGATTATTGAAATTATTTGGGCTTAAAAATCATGATATAAATGTGCAATAGGCTTTACTCCATTTCACTTGGTATATATAATTGAGGCCATAATGTGCATGGAATATATATTTCCTAGTCTAAAACATTATTATGATAATGAGACTCAGGGATCGAGACTCTCTATAGACACACTTGATAGATTTAACCAAAATAGAATTAAATAATAAAAGGCATAATATACACATGAAGTTAATAAATTAAGTCATAAATTATGGCATGATTACAATATATGTTCTAAATAATTCTATCTATAATAAGTGGTCTTACTGTATGATAGTAGATTTAGATCATTTTAGGGAAAGTTGCACTTTGGATGGAAAGGACCTTATATCATTCATGAGATTTTGTAGTAGGTAAAATTATCCTAAAATATTTATAGGGAACCATTTTACAAGTATGTGTAGATACTTGTGGATGTAATCCTTATCATTAATAATCTCTAACATTTATCATAGTAATTGTGAAAGGGTTCTAAGTAACTCCCTATACTCTAGGGTTTTATTTAATGTTTTATTTTTATATTCATTTTAGGTTTGTGTGTGTTTGTATAGTTTTCTTTATATATAAAAAGATATCAAAATTGTAGTGGTTACATCAAAGTCATAGAATATGATTTAGGAATAATTTTTATTTGAAGGAAAGATAACTTACAATGGGTATGCAAGGATTATCAATTAATTCCAAGAATATGTCACTGATAATCCAAGTATGGAGAAAAGATGATCAACACTCATTCAAAACTATTAATTATGATAAACTTGAAAGATTGCATCTTTCCCAAATTATATCGTTTGTTAGAATGTCAAGATGTACAATAAAGAAAAATGGAGAGTTGGGAAGATGAAAAGTCACATAAAATATCTACTATCAAATGGATGAATGTTTTTAGATGTGTAATGGTAATACTCACATAGAAAATAATGAATTGACATTAATTATTGAGGTAAAATCATGTGCAACTATATCAACACATTTAAACCCATCATCCATAAGGATTTGAGTGGTAAACACTATATAAAAAAGGGGGAAAAGAACACAAAGACATTACACACTTTAAAAATAAGAGAGCTCTATGATTTACATCTAATTTATCTAATTATTAATAAAATTTTAACAACACCAATATAGTATAAAAACTTGTTCAATTATATCCACACTTACAAACATGGATCATGCATAACTCTTAATTTCACTCATAGATGTGTAGAAGGAAGAAATGGAAATTGGATTAGCACTTAAGTAAACCAAGTACCATAATCCAAATCCTTTTGATTTCATTTATGCTATAGAAGCCACTCTTTTCATCCCTAATCAACTAGAACCAATAGAAGTAGGAGCTTTATCTTTTACAAACCTACTAATAGGTTCTAACGCAGAGTAACTTATAAAGCTTCCTACTTTTGATTAATTATATGAGGTAATTATTAAATTAATTATTATATATAATGAGGGCAATATTCATTTTTCCCATGTTGTTACAATTTTTATCAACCCTATGATCATGGCAAGAGTAATGTGACTTCCATCTTAGGGAAAATCCTTTTTGCCTTACAAATATAAGGCTCCATGTATCCACTCAGACACAAAGGAAAAACATAGAAGGGTAGGTTGGGCAATCCCAATCAACTTTATGAAAGATAATTTGGTGCATATTATCTATGAATGAATCACTAAATGGTTTTAATAGACCACCATAAATGCATGAGGATTTTAATTGGCTCATGTTTTTGGCTTTAGATCTGATAAAAAGCATTAAAAAGGTTCTCACTGATGTATTGTAGGTGTTTAATTATCAATTCTTAGTCTTGATAATCTATTTTACATAGTTTAAGTCACTAGAGGGACCAAAGAATCTAGATAAAGACTTTTGGCCAATAATTATATTTTCCAACATCTCTTAAACCAAAACAGGGTAGTAATATGAGTAGTTAGGGAGATTGAATGCATGGTGTAAGATAATTTAGTGCACTTCTCTCTAAATTTATCACCAAATGGTTTTGGCAAATCAACAAAGGTATCAAGTAGGAAACCAAAGGTATTGTGAACATTGTATATCATATGATATAGATGTAGGAGGATTTCAATTGTATAGAGTTTTTGTTTTTATATCTAATAACAAATACTAAGATGATTCTCACTAGTGCATTGTATGTGTTTCAATATCAATTATTATCCTTGATCCTCTATTTGACATACTGAAAGTTAACATAGGGACTAGTGAATCTAGATGAAGACTTTTGGTTGACAACTACATTTGCCTACATCACTTCGAATAATACATGGTAATACTATGAGTATTTGGGGAGATTTAACACATGGTAGATTTAGATACAAGTGATGATCATCTAACACCCTAGAGTACCCAATTAGGTTATGTAGTACATAAGTCATCATGCATCAGAGATAAAATTACATAATGATATTCAAATCAAAGTTCATGAGTTTCCCAGAGAAACTGTAACTCCACTACCCTTTTTCATCACTATGTTGGATGCCTAGATAGAATTTATATAACATAAATACCTAGATTCAAGGTCCATATAACCTTTGAAGCCCATACCTCCAAATGCATAATAATTTTTTCCTACATAGTCATAAGCTCAACCAAAGGTACCACAATAAGTAGAAAAACTTCATAATAGGATGAAAAAGGTAAGAGGAAGGCACCAGTGAAATGAGACTCACCACCACCACCTAAGAATAAGACACACCATACATATTCAAGGATGGATAATAAGTATGTCTAAAATATAGTGGTGGAGTACAACCTGGTAGAGTTAGGTGTTGAGTAGTAGGAATTTATAAAGTCTACACTTGCATACATTAATAATTATGTTTATGAATAAGAAGAGAAAAAATAATTACTCTTTTATAATATAGTATGCACCTACCAAGTGCAAAACTAGGTAAGAGAAGATTTATGGGTAGATATCACTCAACCTCATCCATCCATCCATCATAGTAGAAATTTTTGGATAAGATGTAATACACCAATGGTTATAAGCATAATTTTTAAAAATAAATATAGAATTAGAGTATTATTGTTTAGGAAAGAAACCTTTAGGCATAATAAATTCCACCTCTAGCCCTAGTGCATAGGATAAGGACCCATGTTATTCCTAGACCCTATCCAATAATCAAAGAAATTATGGTATCCTTTATAGACCCAATAGAGTAGGACAAAGTGCAGTAAGCATAGGCACCCCAACAATAGGATCATGAGTTAGTCTATACTAAGAAGAGGCCAAATAATACCCTTAATCCCCCCATATTATATAAATAAGGTTATCATATGAAGAGGTATTATTTTAAAATCATCCTCTTTAGAAGATTCATAATGATCTAGAGTGATTAAATCACCAACTTTCAATGAAATATACTTAAGAGATAAATTTCCCATAGCTTGAGTAGAAAGTTGAGAAAATAGATGTCTCAACACAACACAAAGCCACTAAAGATAAAGAAGAGTAATCAAAGGCATAAAAAAATGTTGAGAAGAAGGTAATGAAAGAGAAAAGTAAAAATAAAAAAGAGGCAAAGTGCAATGTTGTAAAGTATTAGGAGTAGCAAAATAAATAGGATGAAGAAGAGGAGTGAATGCAAACATTTGAGGAAGAAGAGGCTTAAAATAAAAGTTCTAAAGAAGTGGAGATCCAAAATAAACAAAAACAACAACAACAACAACAACAACAACAACAACAACAATAATAATAATAATAATAATAATAATAATAAAGTATCTAGGAAGAAGTAAAAAAAATAAAACCAATGAGCGCAGGTAGAAAAATAATAGAAAGATGAAGCAATGGAACTTATAAAGGCTCAAGATGAGTAAAATGTCAAATAAGCTATGTAAATCCAAGAGGAATAAACTAAGAGGTAGGATGAGGATAACAAATCCAAAGCTAAAGCTAAGGCTAAAGTAAAATCTAAAGCCAAGGCTAAGGAAGTGGCCAAGTCCAAGGCTAAAGTGGATACCAAAGCTAAGGTTGAGGTATAAGTTAAGGCTAAGGATAAATTTAAGGCTAAGATCTAAGAAAAACCAAATAATAAGTATAACATGTAGTTTAATATTAATTTTTAGTATAACAAGTGATGGGACCACAAAAATGGTGAAAATAACCAATAACTAGAAGCCATTGCCCATACCTCAAGGAACATAAGTTTCTCAAGAAGGTGTACAAGATGAGGCCTCTTGATATAACCCTTAAATGACTAACTAATGGATATTGAATTTCCCTACATCATCCACCTAGTACACAACCTTTTATCTTCCCATGGCATATATTAAGAAGGCACTTATCATAGATGTAACTTCTACCATGGCTCTATCCACAATAGTTCACAAAGTATCTCTTTATTTTTATCAACTTATATTATATAAATATGCATCTATTTTTTAGGATTCAATAGTGCATAAGAATCATTATATCTATGGGATGACAACATCGACCTATACCTTTACTTCTCCAATGCATGCCAGCTCATTAATAACACTTTGCCTACATTGGTCACTCAAGCCTTAGGTGACCAAGCCATGTCAGAAGAGAGGAAAATTTTTGCCCTCTTTTCCTAATTAATAAAGGAATGTATTACTACACAAAAGTTATAGTACCTTCATAGTCAAGGGAAAAACATCAAATTAGAAACATAGGTAATTTATGAGATATTGGAAGAACATGATCAAGTCTTTGATATGGATGTGGTTCAAACTAAGGACGTCACCTAAGGAATGTTTAATTAGAAGCAACATCTCATCAATTTCATTATCTAAATCCAAACATAAATTTAATATGGAATACAAATCCAAAGATATAATGGAATACCATTCAGCTACCTCTATATTAATAGATAACACACTCAAGAAATTGCATGATTCATGAGATAATTTCATGCAAAAATTATAGACATGAAAAATGATATTTTGTGAAACACGTTTGTTGTCATTAAAATGTAGAGGCATGTAGATTAGTTTAGGATATTTCTCATGACATAAAGGTTAAAGTATCAAATTTCAAGGCATTCATCACCATCACAAAATATGAAGATATTTAAAATATGATGGTGACCCAAGTTTTGTTATGCACATTATTTACTATGGTGTGGGAAGTACTTACTGACTAGAAAATGTTTAAGTAAGATTTATCGTAGCTTTATAATTCCATTGAAAAAATTGTTGATGGACCTTAATTATTCCTTATCAATAGCTTAAATAGGTACTCCAATAAAGGAATACTACCACTATGTCTCAACTAGAAACCCAATAAGAACCATATCCTATACCAATAGAATCTATATCACTAATTTTACCTTCTGAATATCAAACTAAATTAATGTCACATTAACCTTAGGCACAAATAACTCAAATCATACCACCACCTATTTAGTAGGTACTTCCCACTTCAGATTTTACAATTTTCAAAAAAAAATTACACTTTAATAGGATGGTAGTCATCATCAAGAGCAAGGCCAAGTTGGTAGAAAATTTGTAAAGGATGGCCACCTAGTTAAACTAGTCTATTAAAAGCATATGAGGGTGGTAGTCTAGTATGATATTTATTTGAAGACTTGAAAAAGTATATAATTAGTAAAAAAGGGTGAAAATTGGTAAATGACACCTAGATTAATAATCACAACTCTTGTTTATCGCTTAGTTCCTTAGCGCAGTCAATGTTATCAATCTTCAACTCAGGATACAACTTTATATTGGGATGAGACAACTATTTAAGCCTGAGAAAGTGTTGGGAGAAGAATAGGTCTACCAAAATATTATAAGTGTAATTTATGGACACTTGTGCAACTTACATTATTTTTTCTCACATATACCTTTTTATATGTACTCAACCCTTGTAATCATAGTAATAAGATTTAGAATGTAGAGTCTCTCCTATGGATGTAGCAAAAGGTTAGAATATGAAGCAACAATGTTTTTTAAAACTCTATATATAATGCTTAATTATATTTTGAAATTGTTCCAAGGTGATATAGATTAATAAAAAATTATGAAATGGTTTCCCTTATGTGTATTTTATTGTTTTTCTATGCACAATGATTTCTCTAATTTTAAAAATCTATGTCATGTAGAATCTATCAAATGGTTCATATCTAATAAGCTTGTATTTTATATAGCTCTATTTATATTTTATCTAATTAATAGATGAGTTAAATTTGATATATAGTTTATTATATTATTTTTTCATGTATTGTACTAATTATCCATGTATTATCATGTTCTGATGGGTTTTATAGGAACCTCTACTAACAATTTTATTTAGAATATATTTGGATTTAATTTATTCTAGTCTTGTGTAATATATGTGAAACTAAGACATCCAACTTTATACTTTGGAATATTATAACTGATTGGTTATTCTTGTGTCTAACGGGATATTTTTAAACTTATTTACTTGCATATGTATCCTCCTAATTTCATGTATTTTATATATTTATAAATTAGAGGGAATATACATTTTGATATATTTTACCATCTCTCTCTTCTTATCTCTCTATACCCTGCACTTATGTGAGTTATGCCTTGACTTTATCTTGATCCTCAGTAATACTAAAATCAATATGGTGTCAAAGCTATCATGAATTAGATTTTTTGTATAGGATTTAGATGTATGGTTTTGAATTTTTTTAAACCAAATATTTTTATAAGTTGTACAACTCCAAACAGGTGGTTATTTTTTGTGGGACTTCTAGTAGACCTCCAATATCCCTTGGTGTACCAAAAATAAGGAATTTACATTTACATAAGTGTTTACAGTATAATATGCACTAGATGGTAAAATATTATTGACAAGTTGACTAAAAATAGAAGCATTTAAGCATTAAAATTCTATTGCATTTGGCTTTGTCTAATTATAATTGAATCATTAGAAAGGTAAATTGATATTTAATTATGTTGAATAGAGTGAATGCTCATTGTCAACATATATGCCTCTATATCTATAATTATGCTAACTCATACACCTATGCTCCAATTATAAAGTTTGGATCATCTCAGTCTGACCAACTTTATCTACATATGTTTTGAGATTGAGAATGGACATGGAGGATATTGGTTTTATTGTTGTCATGTTGGCCACATTAATACCCAAAAATTAATCCCTACTACTCCAATACAATTTTTTAATTTTCCTCTTAGTTATTGCATTCCTATTGTAGGTCCTATAACCCATCTGTTATTATACATAACATAGATATTTGGAATTAGCATTATATTTTAACTAGTTTATTGTATTAGAATATAGAATGGATTAGTGATACAAAATTATCATTAACATTATATGGATTAATTAAAATTTTCTATTGTTTATTATGATAGGACCTATCAAATTGTTTGAGTCATTTTATCTCTTCCACATTACTATTCATGTTGAAACCATTCTCTCTTGTATGGTAGATCATGGCCTGACTTGCCTCTATCAACTCATCCTTATATTGTTTGTCTACTTCATAATAGTGTTTCCTTATTCTCTATCATCCTCTTTGGTACTATCCACCACTACTTAAGAATTACTCTATCCACTTTCCACATCAATAAATAGATTTTCTCAAATTTCCTATTAATGTGGAGGCACACTTTATTTTTTCTAATGGAACTATAATTTTATTGTAAAGGCATGAAAATTTAAGTGGGGTGAATTTTTTAAGAAACATGACTTGTGCCATGGCAATTTCAAAGGTTGTATAAGCTTTCAAAATGTGTTTGGGTTCATGGGTGAAAGAGTTTTTAAAATCTTAAGCCAAGATCTATCAAAGAGATAATTACCACAACCATTGAAGTAATGCATTACACATGACAAAAAATTGCTATTTATTATTGACAAATATATTACTTGTGAATAAACTCTTAAAATATGTATTCACCACCTTGCCATGCATATGTAATTCAAGAGTGCTCATAATATATGAGTGAAAGTGGTGCCATAGTGGGTATGTCAACATAATGTGCACATATGATTAGTATTAATAAATCTCTAATTGATCTTAATTAGACTACTCTAACACCCTCCCTTATATAAAGATTAGGGAGTGAATAGAAAACATAAATGGGTACCATCTACTAGGCTTGATAATTTACCCATATACAAAATAAGATGCAATATAAATTCAAATGTCCATATGGATGCCAAACCATCTTACTGGAGTACATGGATGTCGAGTCATTATAGCCACTAAGTTGAAGTAGGAATAGTGATGAATACAAGGATCATTGAATATGAACACTACACTCTAGAATATGGGGTATAATGATGAACCTGAGGAAGCATTACTTGAACACCCTCTAACAAGATGTTGAGAAGTGAACATAAAGATTGGCGGGATTTCACCACTGGTGTCACTTGTATATAAATAATCTTTTCAAACTTTTATCACTTACTAACACTTTGTATCTTGAAATAACCTATAAAGTCTAAATATCTTTGAGTTCATGACTTAATGGGTGCATCAAGAAATGGGTGGGCATACCATTGATGTTTTTTATGATTGTTGTTCCTTTTTCCACTTGCCATACACACACTAGCCTCATAAAACCATTGAATCTTAAGATTATTATTCTTAGTTCTACCTATTACTATCACTTCTTATGTTTTATCCTTCATTTCTTTCCTTAGAACCCTTTTAACCTGTCAGTTGTACTAGGTCAACCAAGTCAACCTTTTACAATTAAGGGACTTTTTCTCTCTTTTGGTTTGTTGGCCTCTCAATTGACCTAACACAAACCTAGTGAGTTAGATCAAAAAACATGCTAGGTTAAACAGGTTGACCTAGTACATCTGACATATCTAAATGATTTTAGGGTAAGATACTACTCTATATAAAAGTTCATTTACCACCATTATATATATATAATAATTAATTGAAGAATTGTGAATGAACATCTACTTCTTGATTATTCTACTTGGAGAATAAAAATTTAAGGTTTAATATTTTCTTTGGAACTCTGATCTTGTCTTTTGGATAAGTCTTCTAGATGCTTGGATAGGTTGTGTAGCCTAGAGCTAATCTATCTTAGTTATTCTTAAATTTCATGACAACCTCTTAAAAATCACCTTGACCAAGGTGTAGATTGAGGCTCGGTGGGTTCATATTCAAAGGTAAGTATTCCTAACTTTATTCCTCCTTTGTAAGAGTAGATAGATAGTGCATTGGCATTATTTCTCTTCTATGTATTAGGATTTTGTATATATTGATGTGAGTATATGTCTTCTATACATGTTTATTTTAGTTGTTTATTTCTTTTATTTCTAACCCCTACTTTGTGTCACAATCTTTGGTGTGCACTAGATTAGATTTACTTTTCTTTTTATTAGATTAGTGAAATATTAAATCATGGGACTCTTTTAGGGATATTATGCGATTATGTTAGACTTTAATATTTTTAGCCCTACCTCACATGGTGTGTTATGATAAGTGATCCCCTAATCAGGTCTAGCAAATCCTCACATTAGTTGTGCTCTCACTTAATAATTGTATGCCCCCAATCAGAAGTGTAGGTGTGTTGTATCCCATTTGATCCAAGATTGATTTATAAACATGATGCCTTTTTTATTGCATAAATTTTGGTTAAATTAATGTGAATCAAACTCTTCAAATATTTATTTCACTTATTTCATTTCTATTCATCATTATTTTTATCATATCTTTATTGAGCTAGATCAACCTTATCGACCTAGTTATTTATCTCTATGCATAGGTTTGTAGGAATAGGTAACTAGATCAAATAGCTTAACATAATATAGGTTTATAGACATGTAGAATTCATATTCAACCAACTAGATTGACTAGCTCAACCTAGTACACATTTTAGACTTCTAGTTTAGCATATTAGGTCAACCAAGTCAACCTAGTGTATTTTCAACACTTTTTCAATAAGTTCCTGCACAACTTTTTAGACTAACTTGACCTAATTTATAGGTTACTACCAATTTTATCCAAGGTCTCAGATAAAAAATATTCTCCTTGTCATATCTAAACCATTTAGGTCATCTTCAATTTCCTTTGTATCTTTCTTTTTTTGTACTTTCACTTCAATTTTAAATCTTCAAAACTACCTCCACACAGTCAACTAGGTCGACCCTGTGGACCTAGTTCTATGTTCTATGTTTTTTGAAATAACTAAGTCAACTTGACCAGCCTAGTTCACTTTCATACTTTACTTTCATAGTAAAAGTTTGACCTTATCAACCCTATTTTGTATGATTATCCATATAGTTTCACAACTATACCTTGTTTCAAAGTTGTAATTAACCATATATGTTAATCACATCTTCATTTTAAGTTGATTTCATGCTTATAATAGTTCACATAGTCTAATTAGGGGATTTTCAATCAATCACTTAGTTTTACTATTTCCATTATTTTACACACATAGCCAAACCACATAAACATCAACAAGCATTTAAATATTTAGCTACCCAGGTCTACCTACTTGGATTTTATCACCAAAGGGGAAGCTGACTTGATGCTCTAGTCAAGTATAAATCATGGTTAATGGTATATTTTGGCTAAGCACCCATTACCCTTATTAATTCAGTGTGTGAAGTGAGGGGGTAGGCCCCAATACCAAACATGTATCATTTCCACTATAGTCCCTTTCATCCTAAACTTACCTTAAACTATCCATATATTGCTATCTAGTACATTGCTTATATCCAATATCCCCTTTACATTTAAAATCCTTCTTAATAAAATCAACATTCTAGGTTGACCAAGTATCTAAATTTACTTTCAAGTTATTTGCTTTCTCTTTGATCAATTATGTGTGCAAAATCTTGCATTAGTCAACATTAGTGTAAGATTTTACTTTGTATGCATCAGTTGGATTGGCCAACATTAATTTAATTAATTGTTTGTTTCCATTTCAGTACTTACTAATTTCTTACATTACTTGTAATTATCTTTCTTCAATTCATAGCTTGTCATCACCTTTCTTTTCTTCCCTATCTATTGTACTAGGTCGACCCTATTAACCCTATACCTTTTTCAACCCGTGTATACTATGATAGGTCAACCTGGTTGATATTTTATTATTTAAAACATCTTTTCCTCTTTTTTAGTCACTATTAATTAAACTAGGTCAACCCTATGGACCCTATATAGTTTTAAAACACCTACTTTACACTAGGTTGACTAGGTCAACTTAGTACTATTTCAATCACTTTCTAATTCTTTATTTTATCATCTTGCTTATTTTCCTTTCATCATGGACTTTCTATTTGGTGAAAACACTAAATTTCAATCAATAAACATGATAGAATTCATTAATCCTAATAGGTTCACCCATAGATAAAGTAGGGCTCCTTTCATGAATGTTAGTAATGTTTGTATTTCAACTTGCATGATGAACTATGAAACCCTTCTCATACCCCTTTGCATCAAAACCCTCCTCTTCTCTTAGAGGATCAGCTTGAGTTAGAGTATACTCCTAAAATTCTCTTTTTTATCACATAATTCAATCAACATAGAGGGAGGGATCCTTCCACAATTTATAACCTCATGATTAGCCATCAAGTTGAAGAGCCTCATTCTCTTACTCCCACTTTCTCAACTGGATTTATGCGTACTAATTTCTTTGCTTCTCAACCTCTTCCTTCAATCTTGACTCCTTATGCCATGAAATCTTCTTCTTTAACTTATTCCACCTCCATGGCTTGTAAATCAACTAACATGTCAGGTTCTACATCTAGTGGGCCTCTCATAAGATCCACTATTCTTAATCCATCAACTAATGATTTGTTTGATACCCAAGGCACTCATGTTTCTAGTGCTTCATCTTCTCAACCATTTATTATTCCATATTTTACTTCAAAAGAAAATTTTGATACTAGTTCCTCAAATTATCATAGATCTTCCCAAGCTCATATCAACACTAATAATGGTACCCAAACCACTAATTCCAACACAAACTTGAATACTAATTATTCTCATAACACTAATCAAACTAATTAACTATTGTTGAAAAATCTCAATCAAATGAACACATTCCAAGCTCATAATATGAATAAAATGATGAGAATGCAAAACCACCTTTTTAATATTCAATCCAATCCTCAACCAATGACTTGGGAAACACATAATCAAAGTGTTTATCTTCCTCCTCTTTGATATTCTCAAGGTAATATCATTCCTCACACTCTATTAGTCAAAAAAGACATCAAGAATTTACAAAATGGACCTATTACCACCCACATTGCTAACATTGACATTGGAGGTATAACACCTAAAATTTATTACAATGGATCAACCGATCCTACTCTTCACCTCAAGACATTTGGAAATATTTAAAAGGATTGTGTCAAGTTAATTACCTTTTCCACTACTAAAATACTAGCCAAAACCCTCACAGGTGATTCCTTGGATTGGTATAATCAACATAGAACACATTATATCACTAGTTTGGAAGACTTAGTAAATGTTTTAGTATGTAAATTTTAAACTAGTGATCTTCTAAAGAACACCTTGTCCCATATCATCAATTGAAAAAAAAATTAAATGAAACTTCCTAAGCCTTTGTCAAGAAATGGAAGACTTTGCCCACTAAATGTGAACATAACATGGTGGATGACAATCTCTTTCATCTCTTTAGAAATGCTTTATTTCCTAAATTACAATATCAAGTCCATATCCTTATTACACACACCTTGGAGGAAGCTATCAATCAAGCCAAAAGACAATATTTCCTCATTCATCAATTTGAGTCACCCTAACCTTTCGTGGGCCCTTTCCTATTAGTAAAGAGAAAAACCATAATATTACTAAAGATGGTATTACCTATTCATTTGACATCATTCATAATGTTCAAGATATCATTCCTACCCCTTATTTAGAACTATCTCCTTCTCAACAATACATTAATCCTCATTTCTTAACAAACAACATTAATGTCCACAAACCTTTATCCTCAGTTTAATTTCTTAAACATCTACCTAGGCCTCTTCCTCGAGAGCTTGACCCTACTCAACCTATGAAATCATGGTATTATGCTAATAAGTTTTGTTGTTTTCATGATAGTTAGGGTCACTTTCATGAGACTTGTAGATAGTTATACAATTTAGCTATGGACTTTCTTCTTGGCCCAAAGTTTGATCATGATTCCATTATTCATAAATTTCAACAAGCCTATGAGATTGATTTCAAAGATTATAAATCACATGATAAAATCCAAGCCTTAAATAAAGAAAATTATTCATTTAGCTATCTATAAAGACCCCTTCCCTAATCATCAACCAATCTAAGAAGGTAAAAATAAGCCCACTTCTTCCACCAATAATATATAAAGTTTTATTGAACTAAATTCCAAAGAGAATGTGGTTAGCATGACCAATATGTGAAGAGTGGCGGATTTCATTGATTCATATCCTCTCTATACTCCTCCTTCCCATAAGACATATCATGTTATCCATGATTGTTCCCCAACTCATTTCAATGAGTTGTTGCAAGAAGACCTTATTTTTTTTATGATATTATTTATGATTATCCCTTGGATGACACATCCCATGCTATCTCTACTTCTCTCCCATCATCTTCTAATACTAATGATGATCAAATTTCTACTAACACTTCTTCCAAATTTTAAGTTCAATCTAAACCAACTACTTCTTCATCACCAAATGACTTAAAACCTTTTTCTCAACATTCTCATTGTTATCAACATAAATTTTAATGTTCTTCAAATCCACATTTTAAAGATCTTCTTAATCATTATGCACCTATATCTAACAATATCCTTATGGGTTATGATGAGTGGTATCCCATTGTAGAACTCACTAATATTCCATCTCAAATACATTTCCTTCAAATCATGAGGACATATCCATGTCATATAAACCATTTGATGTAACTCTTATTTGAGATGAATATCCCTCACCCTCCTCTAACATGATATGATACTACTTTATCTAGATCTAATGATAGTATCTTATAGCAATGTGAAGAGATGTTTATTAATGTTGATGAAACTATAGACACTTCTCTTTCTTTATGATTTCCTTTTTCATCTATGATTCTAGATGATATTATACTTCACATAGATGATCCTCCATTATTTATTAGCATCCAAATTAGTGATATCCAAGTAAAATAAACCTTGATCGATGAGCGTTCTACCACCTGTGTTGCTTCACTCATTTTCATTAAGACTCTTGGGTATTATGAATGTAATCTTAAGTCTACACATAACACCTATTAAGGATCTAATATAAGGCAAATGCCTCTCTTAGGGGGTGTGTGTCTTCCCATTACTATCCCACCTATCACTATTTATGTGAAGGTAATGATATTCAACTTTCCCTTTTTCTAAAACATCTTACTTGGTAGGTCATGGACTCATCATGTATGAGCTGTCACATCTTCCACCTACTAATGCATTAAATTTCCTCACAATAGATCCATTTACAAGATTCAAGGAGACACTAACCCTTGAAAGTTTGAATAATTCCAAGATTATGGTGTCTTCAAGATTCTTACTCTTGAACCTTTACCTACTATTCCATTTCATGAGTCACAACATCTAATATTTCCTATCAACTCAACCAAAGGTTATAATGGGCATCCTAATCTCATTGGCTACATTATTCCTATCCTTTTAGACTCCAATGATGATGAGCCTGATGATTAACTTAAAGATCAAAAATTTTGATATCTCACCTCATCTCATCTCATAACTTCCTTCTTCCTTACATCCTCGTTATTGTAAGCCTCCTTATGATGAAATTCCCATAGTCTTAACTAAGACTAGATACTCTATTCACCAAGATTCCTCTGATGACAACATCATCTCAACCTATGTCATTGATCTTCATACTCTAGATTATGATGATGGCTATTCTTTGGATGATCCTCTTTTAAGTTACTTTTTTTAGGTCCATGATGGTAAGATTATTTGTTACCACTCTTATTTACTTGAGTCTTCTAATGCATCTCATTTTTATCTTTCATTTATAGTTAGTTATTCTTGTTTTTTTCCTCTTTATCATAGGGTAAAGATGGAATTGATACCTTTAGTTTTTGAGGATGCACTTAAGACCATGCTCTTGGATCATGATATGACCACACCTTATAACTTTTCCACATCTAGGGAAGTCCTCCTTATACCTTTTATAGATCTCACCCCTCCTTTATGAGGGCCAACTATAGTTAAGCCCATTTATTTTTCTTCTATAATTAAACCTATTTCCACTCTTGATGTTGTTGAGTCTCTTTTTACTTCTCATCCTAGTGCTCTTCTTGTTAATCCTAGTTCCACTCCTTCCTCATCATCACCCTCCCTTGGTGATGGTTTGATTATACTAAATAAGATGGCTCCTTTAACCACCAAATGGGCCAATGATTCCTCTTAATCTTTTTCTACTCCTATTTCACCTCTTTTTGTGAGTGTTCCTAAAGCATATATGTTGCTTTTATGGGATTGATAATCATTATTATACCCATTTTGAAAGTTAATATAATATCTTAATACCTTACATCCTTAGACAAATCAATAATCTCCCCCAAGGTATTTACTAAATATTTTCTTAATTATGGTGAGGTATATTATCTATGGCACCACATACATCACATCGATTGTATCCACATTCTATAATAACATCTCAAGGATCACCTTGTAGCTATCCCTGGACCTTCTACCATTCCCCCCATAGTTCATTCTCATAAGAAGGTTCCTCCTTCTTCTCTCATATCTCCACCTCCAATGGTTCCATCACCTCTTATGTTCCCTTCACGACCTTTGGTACCTCTCCATGCATTCTCCTAACTAGCCTTTGCCTAAATTTCCTCCTTAGCATGATCCTTTGAACATCCCTACCTTTTTAGTTGAGGATATCATAAAATAAGTATTTACCCAGTATTCACTAAATATTGATGAGACCTTAACTTTAGTATGAATTTATCTTCATAAAGACTTATCTTATGTGTTGGATAATCTATGTGGATAGATTTACTAGTATTTATGAGCACATGTATGGTGATTTTTCATTTATCTTTAGATTGGATGTGTGCTCAAATATTATTTTTATCTATTATATAATTTAACACTATGCCAAAATTATTCTTATCTTATATCATTTTTATCCTTATTGTTATACTATAGTTAGCTTATGTTAACATTTTACATTTTTACATATAATTTTCTTATCCTTAACATTTCTATTTTCCCCTTATCATTGCTTTCTTTTCCATTAGAGTTTTTATCAAACATATTCCCTTATATATTTATGATTAATTACTTTCTTATCTTTATTTTTCATAGGTAGTTGTCATGGTGAATTGGCTATACTAACCCACTTCCCTTTGGTTACTATGTCCTACTACCATGTGATTAGTTTGCAAGCAATCTCTCTCATTACTATTTCTTTTCACCAATCCTCATTTAGATCTCTTTTTCCATTATTCCTTTTTTTACAAACTAAGCATATACACAATTGAGACTTGAGATCACATTTTTAGTTCATTATCAATCCTAAGTGTTCTAGTCAGTCTTGTGTCTTAGGTTACTTAGTTTCCTTTAGCCTTAACCTACAGCTCATTCATGTGTATCACTATCTCCCTCATGATTGGTTATTCTAGATCTATATGGAGGAAGAATCTTAAAAATCCTTAAAAATAAAGTTAAAATCCAAATCATTTTAGAAAAAGGCAATGATATAAAAAATGAAATATATTCTTAAAAGTCTAATCACAATAAAATATGTGATTCAAAGCACTCTCCTTCTTCTAGTCGAAGCTCAAACTCCATAGTTGGCCTCATGATAGATTTGAGGTCCTTTAAGGTATTATAGGCTAGTATATTAAAAGAGGAGAATAAAAAATGTTTTAATGCTACCTACTTTCTCACATAAGTACCCAATCTTTATGGTAGATCAATGGCTTTGTAAGGGGTATTGAGGTGTAGGGAAAATGTTGTGGGAAGGTAGGTCCATTTTACTTCTCCTTGTATCATTATACCATCATGAGTTGATCTTAGTAGAACACCTATTTTCCTATAAAACTTTATGTCTATAGCAAGAGGGTTTTAATTGTACATAGATGACCACTAGTTAGTTAGTGTCTTTTCATGTCCTTAGTATTCCTCTTTCCTCCTAAGGACTTATCATAAGATGCCTAAGTCTTGATTATTAAACTCCATTTTTCATTATTTTTCCTTCATATTTCCTCTTAGGAAATATCATTTTGCTTATTGATCACTCCCCATGGGATATCATTTGTGAGTTATTTTATAAGACCATGGATAAGAATTGACATCCTTCATAAATTACCATCTTTTCCATCATATTACCCACATCCTTGATTTACCATTACTTATCCTTATGATTACTAATCTTGATTTGTTACCCTTTGTGTTTTTCTTTTATGAGTTGTAGTGTAAGACTATGGATAGGACTTGGCCCTCCTCACAAAATTTTCCAATAATCAGGTCACCATTCAAAATTACATATGTCAAATATGAGGGAAGATTCAATTGATTATGAGGTTACATGTCATTGACATGCTTCTAATCTTGAATTAGTATGATGTATGACTACTTCATTTTTATTTTTATCTTTATCTTCTTATTTTTAAGTGCATGTAAGATTACAACCATTTCTTGACTTTCTCATACTTCCTAGCTTGAATTAGTACGATAAACTTAAGACCAAATTTTTGCAAATTCTATTTTTTTCTATACTTCCCATCATGATATAGTATAATTGATTGACTTAATTTTTTTTAATTTTTCTTACCATTTATTCTCTTTTACATACCTTCCAATTTTTTACATTATTGTTCATACTCCCTAACATGATATTTAGTATGATTTTACTTATTATAATTTGATGCAAAAATATTTTACATTGGTTTAAAAACAAGTCCCCTTTTACCATCTTTTTTTGCATTTTCTTGGACATCTATACTTAGTTTTTGTTATTACACATTTCCCAACTTAAACTAGTGTGTATTAAATTTTTTATTGATTATATTTTTCCAAGTCCTTTTTTCCCATTTATTTTTCACCATGCATGTGTACTCCATAATTATAGGAAATAAACCACACCCCATATATTTCTTATAACATATAAAAAAAATACATGTTCTAGAAATAAATATATCCAAAAGCATCCACAAAAACAACCATCATAAAGACAACATACACAACTAACACCAATAAGCCAACAATACTACATCATATATATATATATATATATATATATATATATATATAACATGAGTTTTATATAACATAATAAACCATATACAAATCCCCAACACTAGGGCTAAGCTCCATCCTATCTATCTCATAGCCTAGCCATGCTACCTACTGAGGCCTTGATCTAACTCCTCTAAATGTTACATTTTAATGAGGTAGTCTGAGATCTCAATCCCTCTACTTATCCCTATAAGAGTGTTATCTATACCTATACTTACACCAACTCAGCCTAGGTCATTATATGTGCTTGTGTCAACTGAGTCTACATCATTGTATATGCCTACATCATCTTTTTCACTATGTCTAGATGAGTAACTCTCTCATTTACCAAGGCCTACTAGGCCTACCTCTCACCTGCGCCCCTCTCTATTAGTGTTTGCATCCTGTATTTATACCTGTATCTACTTCATTACCTCACAAACTAATCTAAACTAGCTCACTTGAGTTGGGGTAGATGGTACACTCAAATCCTCTAGTGTTATGGGGTTATATGGATATAGAGCCTCATCTAAGATGTTATAGAGTCCTCCCCTCACCAGGGACCCCAACTATCCTCCTCATCCTTAGGTATGCCTTCAAAATCACACCAGATGGATATTAAATCATTATCATATCTTATAATATATATATATATATATATATCTACTACCAAATAAAAACATAAGAAATAATTCAACCATCTTCATACCTATCTATGTCTCGACTCTTATGATATCATCATCCACATGATCACCTAACATCATATCCCTATATGCATGGACTCTTAGTAGATCCTCAATAAGTCACCTCCTCATCTTTAACTTGACTATCATGGCTCTTCTCTCAGCCTCTATCTAATTGGTCTCTCTATCATCTCCTTTTACTCATCTATGGGGTTATTTTGGATGTCTATAGTCTCCATTCTCTCCTATTTCCATCACCATCATGTCCTCGATGGTGACTAATCATCTTGATGTGGGGTTAGTAGTGGTACATTAGGTATCTATACCTCCTTTATCTCCTCCTCTACCACTCATCATACCTAACTAGTCCATGGTCACTCCTAGCATGGCCTCAATGTTAGCCTCACTATTAGTGGTTTGAGTCCTCTCCTCCCTCATGGCTCCTTCACACGTTGAGCCCACTAGTCAAGCATTAGTATCAATGTCATCAAATGAGATAGGCCCATCTATCCTAACACACATTAAACCATGTGTCTCTCTCTACCATGTATAGTGTCTAACCACCACTCTCCTCTCTAGTGCTAGTGTAACTATCTGCTAGCTCATCCATGCAACTTTTATGTGCCCATATGATTGCCACACTATGTATATACATCTCACTAGTTGTAGTGATGGAACATGGGGTATGACCTATGATACTTGGTCTTCTCTCCATTTTTTCACTTGAGGTGACTCATCATCAACCACATGGGATAACCTAGTAAATCTATACATGGGAATTCTCTCATTTATCCATGTTGTTAATAATATGATTGGTCCCATAGTTTTTTTACCTCTAACTAGCATCTCGAATAAATCATCTATGAGTTGGACCTAGATGATATAGCCTAGATCATATATTACTCCATCTTTTAGTATCATTTTACTCATACCTACTATATATAATGGTACCTTTCCATCTAACTTGTGATAAAGCACCCACTGTATCACAAGGCCTATCACTACCTTATAGAGGTCCAAAATCTATGATGTATACACATCATCCATACTAACTCTTCATCCTCTCAATATCCTATCTAATCCTATATCCCACATAGCTAAGGCTCTCCTCTCCTCTAATTTATGTGGTATCCCTATGGTCATCAATGCTCCTATTGTGGGTATCCCAAGGATGGCATAGATATCCTCTGGTGTGATACCAATCTCTATTACATCCCCATCTACCTCTCATTTGAAGGTTTTAGTCAATCAATCCTTGGAAAATGATTGGTAGATCAGTGCTGAGGAGGACCCTACACATATCAGATATACCTCCTAGACCCATGGCTACCAATCTAGCTTGATCTTCATCTAATAATCTATGTAACAAGTTTGACACTAAGACATCTCCACCAACCTCTAGAATTTTGACTATCTTTAACACCAAGAAATAATAAAAGATGTATTAGCTCTTCCATGTCATGTATAATCACAATACATTCTTTATACATCATTTTTATTATTTTAATTAAAAACAAATATAATTCATTTTACCTTATTTATTTTATTTATTTTATTCATTTTATCCTATTTTTAGCTTACTTGGTCCCTCTTGCCCTCCTTTGGTCATTTTGGGCCATTTTATTCCTCTTTTATCTTTCTACACACTTTTTGTGCTTATTATGGTTCTTTAGTCAACCTCGTTTGACTAAAAATTCCTTATATTTTTCATAGTAGACTTAAAATTCAAAGTCAACCCTCTTATCTTATCCTTCCTAGTACTAAGTTTTCATTCTGGCCCTTGTGGACTAGTTACTCACTTCATTCTAGTTTTTTAGCCCCCAAATTACACTAGGTTGACCCATACCTACTAGGTCAACCATATGGGTTATGCCTTATTTTATCTTATTGGGTCAACTTGGTCAACCTAGTACATTATGTGTGTCGACCCAGTACATTTTTCATAAAATGTGCATTTCACTCATTTTCTTCCTAAACCTTTCAAACCCATTTCCCATATTCCTATTTGTTACTTTTGGAATCTAGTTTTGCTCAATTGTGACATATAAATCATTAAAATAAAATTTTATCAAAAATTCACTTAATTCAATATAAATTTCCAAAATTGGTTTGAGATCTATAGTTGCATACCTATAGTGCACCTACTGCCACCTCTAGGTGTCTTCCTCATTTAACATGTCATCCTCTCACCATCCTAGCCTTGTTTGGTCTCATATATCTCTTTCCTCTCTTTCAAAATTCAAAATACAATATGAATTCTCTTTTTCCCTATTTTAAAACACTTTTTATCAAATCAATTCTTCCATTTATCTTTAGGTAGATTCCTTGTTTTGCCTCTATCTTTGTTCTTCTCATCTATTTTGTAAAACATAAAATGCATTAGGATCATGATGATGTATGGATTATTTTACATTATCATATGTATATCTTCTAAAATTTTCAATTTTTGGCTATTTTTTGCACTAACTTATATAGTTTTTCGTAGTGTACTCTACATTAGATGCCTTTATTTCTTACAGTCTACTTCTTTATCTATGACACTAAGGTAACTTAAAGGTATGTGTTTTTCAATTATGTCCTTTCATTTATCTTATTTTTTCTTACTAGATCATATTTATCATTAGAATTATGTGTTATCATGTTTTATTCTGAAGCACCATCCCATGTTGTACTTACATGACACATGATGAGCTTTAGCTAGGGCATATGTATACACATAATATTTTCATACTTTTATCACTTACTAACATTTTGTATTTTATGGGAACCTATTTAGTATCAATATCTCTAAGTTCTTGCCTTAAGGAGTGTATCGAGAAAAGGGTGGGTAGACCATCAATGCTTCATAAGATTATTGTTTATTTTGCCACTTGCCATACACATACTAGCTGCTCGAAATCATTGAACTCTAAGCTTATTTTTCTTAGCTATACTTATTCCTATCACTTTTTATGTTTTATCCTTCATTTATTGATTTATCACCCCTTTTACCTATCAATTATACTAGGTCGACCAGGTTGACTTAGTATAGTTAGGGACTTTTTTTCTCTTTTGGTTTGTTGGCCTCTTGACCAACCTAGCACAAACCTAGTGAGTTAGACCAAAAAATGTGCTAGGTCAACTAGGTTGACCTAGCATAGCTGACATATCCAAATGATTTTAGGGTAAGATACTACTATATATACAAGGTCATTTACCACCATTTGATATATAAAATAATTAAGTAAATTAGTATAAATGAACAACTACTTATTAACCATTCTAGTTGGGGAATAAAGCATTAGGGTTCAATAATTTATTTGGAACTTTGATATCATCTTATGGATAAGTCTTTTAGATTATTAGATAGGTTGTGTATCCTAGAGTTGATTTATCTTATTTATCCTTACATACCATGACAATCTCTTATGAAGCACCTTAGCCAAGGGAGAGATTGAGGCTCAGTGGGTTCATCTTCAAAGTTAAGTTTTCCTAACTTTATTCCTCCTTTATAAGAGTAGATAGATAGTGAATTTTTATTCTTTATCTTCCATGTATTAGGATTTTGTATACATTTACACTAGTAAATGTCTTCTATACATGTTTAGTTTAGTTGTATATTTGTTTTATTTATAACCCCCTCTTTATGACACAAGCTTTAGTGTGCACTAGATTATATTTACTTTTATTGTTATTAGATTAATGAAATATTAAATCATAGGACTCTTTTCAGGTTATTGTGTGATTGTGTTATATTGTTGGTTTAGAACCCTACCTCACATTGTGTGTTGTGACAATTGATCCCCTAATCAAATCTAGTGGATCTTCATACTAGTCATGCTCCTACTTAACAATTGTATGCTCCCAATTAGAAGTGTAGGTGTGCTCTATCCCATCTAATCTAGGATTGATTTATAAAAGTGATGCATTTATGATTGCATACATCACTAGTAGGGATACCACATTGAAGTCACTATAAGAATCACCAAGAATACCATGAAATCAAGTAAAAAATCCTCATATGGGTTCCATAATATAAAGTGCTTGAATAAGATACCTATGTACAAAGTATGAATCCAAAATAAATAAAAAATAAGTGCAACATATGCATATAACTCTTATAAATTTAAAAATTAGAACTAATGCTTGATCCTAATGTTGACCAAATTTGAATTTTAGGTCAAATTGGGGAACCCCTAGTAAAAAACTTGTTTTTTATACCTATAAGGGGGTATAATTTATTTTCATGATGTGTTTTATAAGTCATTTTATGTCAATTAATGTTGTACTAGCTTTGGTCAATTAGTTTCTATGTCTATTCATCATTTTGAGTCCTTTTAAGGGTAAAAAATAGTGCATTTAATGCTTTGTACGAGTTTATTGGGAAATATACAAGTGTTGATAGGTGATTTCATATAACATGTGTCCAAAAAGGTATTAAGTAACTAATAAAATTGAAAATTTTAGGTTCATCAGAAGAAAAGTTAGTTTTCTTAAGGAAATGGAAGACTTTTGCACTTGTATGGCCTACTTAAGAAGTGTGCCACTTTTAAAATGGTTAAAAGTGTATTTTAATCTCCCCCCAACTCATTTCAATTATTATTTTTTTTTAAAGTTCCATTTTTGGCCCAAAACTATTCTACTACATTTTTACCCTTCTTCGCATCTTGAAGTGACACTCAGGTTTTTGCTTGGTATGGTCAGCATAAGGGTTTTCAACGAAAAATATTTTGTGAGGTGACATTAAAATAAATTATATAAATTTTAATATAAATAAGTTTTAGTTTTGTCAACCATGCTTTATTAACCATCTATTTGAAGTTTAGCTTCTGAAATTGCCTGCTAGTCTATGCACCCTATTAATTTTCTCTTGGTTTGAATAGACTTGTATAAATAAATTACTCATATTTTCACCATAGGATTTTTAATTCAACATATAATTTTTTCCATATTTTTTTTCATGTTTTTAGTTTATTTGATGAGAAAATCACCTCAAGTTTATAGACTGGTCCATTTTGTGTTGTTAGCAGGTTTTCCTTGTTTTATGAGTTTCTATGCTTTTTGAATAGTCATAAAGGATTATGATAGTCCCACTTATATTTTTTAAATTTAATATTTGTTACTCTCACCTTAAAAACTCATTATATAAATCATCTTCATGTTTTTTCATCACATATCACACACACACACACACACACACACACACACACACACACACACACACACACACACACACACACACACACACACACACACACACACACACACACACACACACACACACACACACACACACACATCTGCTTATGACTATCACACGTAGATAACCCTATGCCATGACACTTGTTTCATGTTGAAAAGAGGGTGTTTAAATTTGTTTCAGGTATTTTAAATTGTGACTAATTATTTTAAATTTTTAATATGGATATCAACTCACAAGAGGGTCAAGATAATGCATAACTATTCATACTCAATTCACTGCATATCCATCAGAATAGACACCCATAGGATTTATTGGTAGAGATTAGGGGTACCCAGGTATAATTATCAAAGCCAATAATTAAATATTTATTTATGTACTAACATGATAAATAAGTCATAAAATCCATTCTAAGGAGGATAAATTTATAAACAAGTTGTAGAACATGATCAAAGAGTCTAGGACTGAGTTTAGCAATCAAATCCTTAAATATCCAGAATAGAGGACTAACTCATTTTCTGTATACCTTGAAATACAGTCAACAAGGGTTTTGAGGAATCATAATTTAAATATATTTTATTCTCCATTAAGGATAATAACCCTACATAAAATGGAGGTAAGGGAATCAGTGAAATCAAGCTATTGAGAACCCCAAAGTTACATTTGTATACATTAAAACCCTATAGGGATCACATACAGGTTTCATCCTACAAGATTCCTTTTCAATTAGTTTGTTAAAAATATACCATAACAACTTTGGTATTGGTTTTAAATGCTTAAATGGACACTAATGACTCAATATATCATCAAAAGAGAGGGAAATATTGTGGTTTTTCTTTCCTTACACATTCCTTATCTGTATAAAGGCCCTGGAACTTTCACCTACAACTAACTATAAAAGCACTCAGTTCAACATGAAAAGTTTGATATGAAACCAAATAAGTTGATAGATATGAAATGTTTTCAATTTTTTCATGATATTAATCAATGATGTGTCACCTTAAAAGGGATCAAAATTCACCTATAGGGTTTCATCTTATACAACAAAGTGGACTATGATAGTTAAGAGCAGATAGTGGGCATAAAGGGTTGATTTTTAGGTGTTTACAATGTATAATTTGAGATAAATGTTACAAAAAAATATTTAATTAACATATATGATACATATGAGTTTTTAGAAATTACCTTGTATTCTTAAACATGCATAAGTACTTACAGACATGGTCTTAAGGGTAGGGTACCCAATCAGACTAGTGACTCTAAAATTGATGCCTAATTGGTGCCTTAATACCTTAAAAGTAAATGATAGATCATGAATGTAAAAAATTACATAAAATGGGGTTTAAAATAGGTTTTAAAACATCATTCTCAGTTCTTAAGGAGCCAATATACACCTATAGGGGTTACTAAACAAAACTCAGTCAGCGGTAATTATAAGCAGATAGTCAACTATCTTGATACCCTAGTGATGTTGAATTACTTTAAAATTAAATATAAGTATTATTATATGTTAGGTGGATACTATAATACATGGGAGGTCTTGAAACAATGGGAAAAATCTCATTTGAGGCTAAGAAATACCTACAACATGTAGGAAAGCAAAACATAGTCAATGTTAAACCCAGTTTTAAGAGGTTTAAAAATGTGAAGGGTATGAAAGGTCAAAGTGTTGAAAGAATTTTGGAGTCACTATATCATGAATTACATAAGGAAATTGAACCTTATTAAATTTATATCAATCAAATCTATACCTACATGATTTTTAAACAAGTAAGACACATTCCACTTGGAAAGGGTTAACACATAGTCTTTGCCTAGCAAATAAGTCTTGGAGTTTTAAGGGTTTTAGAGGCCATATATTAATTAAAAGAGCTATAATTTTGTACAAATAATCCTTATGATTGGAATATACTTTTAAATTAGTCATATGTGTTTGGGAAAATAGAGGAGTGCCCTATATTTTTTCTCAAATAGAGGGCACTCCCTTTGTACATAAACTTGCAGTATTTAAAGAGATGGGTAAGAATATAGAGCTAGAAGGTATGGAAACATTTAAAATTGGATAATAAATTTTTAAAATTATTATATAATAATGATATGATTTCATAGGAGAATGAAACTAAACAAGGAAGTCTGAACCCACAGCTTTGCAAATAAACCTACTAGGTGGGGTCTAGGTCTAGTGGCCAAGGTAAGAGTTGATCACATTATGTCATGATGATAACATTAAAAGTGAATTTTATCATTTTCTTAGAAGCTATCAAGGGATTTTTAACTTGTTAATCTCAATGAATCTCAATTTTATGGTCTAAATAACCAAAAGATTGTAGGCATGCTTATGATGTAGGGTCTACACTAAGGCCAAATGAGATTATTAACTCTTATAGTATGAAACATACATTAAAAATCATTTGGAAGTGTTTTTTGGGTCACATGGGAGATTTTAAATATTGAAATAGATAGGGGAACCCATAAAAGCTCATTTTGAGCCTTAATGAACAACCTAGTCCTATTAGGCATGGTAAAGCCTATACCCAAATGAGTAGTCATTTCTATTTATATCATAAAGTGAGCATAAAAATGACTTGGAACATGTTTTTGGGTCACTTGAAGAGTTTTATGAGATTTTGGAGGCAAAACAAAAATCAAGGAATCCATTCTTGACTCAAAGACAAAATCAAGCCTGTGAAAACAAAAGAAACAAGCTTGATATGTAATTTTTAGAAGCTCGCATATTTATGGAGGATTTTAATGGTTGATAAATTAGTTAGGGTAATATATTATGGGTATTTAAAAATTCATTTGAGTAATTTTTTGGCATGTTGGATGTTTGACTTTTATGAATAGTCCTTAAGACCCAAAACTACTCAAAAACCCTTACTAAACCTTGATCAAAACTAGTTTGTTAAGATTGAGTTGTATAGATAATATAATGATCTATTTTTACCAAGATTAGGATTGTAAATTTAATAATACTCACTCAAACTTCCCATGCCAACTAGTTGTATGGACTTATATGGATGAGGGTAGAAACATGATTTTTCTCACTATTTTATGTGTTTTTCAAGTGGTAAGAAGTTTTAAGAGATGAAAATAAAATGGATGGAAATATTGAGACTTAATATAACTCAAAATTTAAAATTAATGCCTTAAAAATGTCTTAAATTTTCTCAAATAGGTCCTTCAACTTAGCCAATCAAAATTGGCTTAATATACAAGCTAGTGAGATGGGTGAAAAACTTAACTTGAACTAATTTTACAGCTTGCATGATGATTAAATTCCATGTATGGTATTTAAAATTATCCTTAAACCTATCCCATGAATTTTAATTTGAAATTAATGATAAATTTGAGTTCAAGTGTGAAAGGTACATGGAAGAGTAATTTTCTAGATAGTAGATGATGATGTCTCATTTTTAGAGGTTTTTAGAGGATAAATAATGAAAAAAATATATGGAGAGGAATTTTTTAGAGTCTTAATTTATATTAAAATAATTTTACATACTCCCCTTTAGTTATAATATGTTCAAATAGGCCCAATCATGAAGGCAGTTTTTCTATGCAAAAGGATGAGTTTTGTGCTAAAATGCAAGACTTTGATGACTTGAATTGATATTTGTACTTCATTAAATTAAATATTTTAACCCATAGATTATTTTAATTCATGGATAACTAATTTTATCATCTTTATAAGTATCCTTGTGACCCTTGGACTTCTCTTCTTCCTTTTCTCTCTCTCAAGCTCTATAAGAGTTAGCCATTTTGGCCACTGTATTTGATGCTCCACCTGAGTATGGTAAGGGCATGTTAATTTTTATATATTTTTATCAATTAAATGACTAATTATTACCTCTTCATGACTATTCATAAGTGTTTTCCACTTGAATGATGAGTCTTTTTTATTGAAAACTATGGATTCCTAGCATGTGGTCTCATTTTTTCACCTTGTTTGCAGTTGGAAAAAAATTCTTGTAGGGAATGTGAATTGTTTTAGGGGATGTTTAAGGTTTATTGAGTTATTATTTTAATTATTTCCATTAAATTAATCTTTTCTATTCCTCTTATATTTTCACATTCATCCTTGACCTGATAATGTAACATTGATGTGAGAAGATGAAGATTGAAGGAGTGTGTGTTTTAGTTTGTTTCTTGGTCTTAAGTGTAGAATGAAATTGGTTGGAATTCATCAAATTTATTTGGTGTATCACGTCCTTAGTTTATATTTTATTTATATTTTATCTCTCCCTTTTCACACCCCTAGAGTTAGTAGTATATTTAATCCTATGTGGTACATCAAGGGAGCTAGTCCTATCTAGAGATCACCTCATTCCTTAGGCTACCCACAAGCCTAGAGGTGATTACATTATGCCACTTAGATAAGAATATATTTTCATCTCTTCAAAAGGTGTAAATTTAAGTGAAAATAGTTTTTGGCATGCCCAATGGGACTCTTGTTCCAAGAGTTAGAGGACTTTTGGTGTTGTCTTTCAACATAACAACCTTTGGAAGCATTTATTCAAGCATCAATGGTGACTCTAAAGCTATATCAACTAGTATAGCAGCCCAGGTGATTCTTTAAATATTTTTTGTAATATTTTATTTTATTTTCTTTTTTCTTAATGATTTTTCATGGCTGACCTTGGTGTTAAGTATAACTTCATGCAAGTTGGTGAGACCTTCCAAGCTTATGACATCCCCTATCAATATGAGAAAATTATTAATCAACCCTATCATTAAGTGTATCATCCACAATATGGTTGTTTTAAACCTTAATACAATCATACACAACCCATACATTATTCTTACTAGTCATGTAGCTGGCCTTTTCTATGTCTTACTCCTAGTCAACCTAGCCACTCCTCAAGCCAACCCATTTAAACCTTCAAGAAGACACTTTTAGACTATGAGAGATATATGTTGGAGCTTGATAATATTAAGGTATTTGGATAAAATATTCCCAATAATTTCATCCATCAAGTGAGAAATGCATTAGAATTAGTTAAGAGTGAGTGGGCACCTATTGAGAGAGCTAATTTGAAAAGGCTTATAAGTGAGATGATAGATGTGAGTCATTTAGTCTCTTCCTTAGAGGATAGGCAATAAGTTCATGAAAGGAATCCTCACCAAACCTATCAACCTTATTTTCCACTTATACAAAGTTCCTATCAATCCTAAATAGTTCCCACTCATGAACCCATTCAACCTTATCAAGGCCATCCTTTTCCAAATCAAGTGGAGGAAATAATTGAGAAGAATAACCTTGTGTTTAAAGCAAACCTTGATAGGAAAATCAAGTTGGAAAATATGCATATGAAATAGTAAATGTTATCATCAAAATAAGTGTATTTAAAACCCCAATTACCCTCTCACATTGTATCCCCACCACCTCAAAAAGAGACCTCTAATACTAATATCCCAAGTTGGAATAAGATAGTGGAGTCATGGGAAAAGAAAGAGGAGAAAATTCTTGACAAATAATGTGAAATTGAAGATAATATTAATCTTATACAAACACCTCACACCCTTACTCAAGAATATAACTCAAATCCTAATATCATAAGTTGGATAAAAATAGTAGAGTCATGGGGCAAGAAGGAAGATAGAAGCATTGTTAAAGAGTGTGAAGTGGAGAGTAGAGTTGATCCTTTGCAAGTCCCTCCCACCCTTCCTAAAAAATATTCATGTATTCCATGGAATCCATAATGTAAACCTAAAATTCATGATGATTCCTATAAGCTTAAATAAATACTCTTCCAAGAGTATCTAGTTAAGAAAATTAAAGAGTTATAATTAAGGATGAAGTTGCTAAGTCAAAGTGTGATGGAAGGTTTAGACCCATAAGAATATTCTATGCCTAAACACACCCCATTTAACCTCCTTAAAGAGAGTTCCCAAGTTGAATCAAATGTGAATAAATTATATTTCAAGTGGAAGGAAGACATTCAAGTTTTCTCAATCCAAGATCTGCCTTCCCTTCCTCAAGAGTTCCTAACAGAATCTCTTACTTTTCAGTCTCAACCTAATTTTGAACTCTATGTTCCACCTCCACGAACTAGTTATTTTTATCCTAATTTCATAACCCTTTTAATTGATGTACATATGGTGTGGGAGCATAAATAATAGTAGATATTTGAGTTAAATTTAGAATTATTACTTGAAGAGAATACAATTCTTTGGCATCCTCATTGAGCTAAGTCATTGAATTTCAAGATGCCTAGTCTTGGCATCACTAGAAAGGAGATGGAATATATTGCATCCATTGAAAATAAAATTAATGATATGTTATTTGAGATGAAAATGGAGATACTTTAATAGACCCTAAGTGATGAATAAGAGGTTATTTCTTGTGTTAAATCTCCTTGTCTAGTTTATGATGAAGAATATTCCTTGTGTTGAAGAGCCTATCTTGAGAGAAGCAAATGAAGAAGATAAATTCAAATTAATGGCTGATAAAGAAGACCTTATGAGTGATTATGAGGAATATATTACCATATGTACTCACTTTGATGAACAATAAGACAATCTATAAGCTCTTATCTCCATATTTTAGGGTATATGTATTCATGAAGCTAACTCTAATGCATCCATTCTTGAGGAGGAGTGCATCCATTAGGAAGGTGGTCAAGAATTGAAGAAAAAAATACATGGGGAAGAATCCATGATTTATCAAGAGGTTGTGGATTAAATTTTATATAATGAAGAGGTAATGGTATGAGATGACAAAGAAGACAAGGATGATTGGCAGATGTAAATGGAGCTCTTTCAAGAGCTTGAAGAGCTTTACCAAGTTGAATTCCAAGTATATACCAAGGCAAATAAATAATATTTCTTAGAGGAAAATGACCAAGATTTGGAATTTCAAAACTCCTTGATGAGATAGAAAAACTTGCAGCTGAGAGGAAACCCAATCTTGTTGAGAGCACTATGGAAGATAAGCAAGTATGCCTTGTTAAATCACCATTCGAGTTCATAATTAAAGGATTAAATGAAAAAAATTAGGATGTTTAGATGTAAGATTTAATTTCCTTGGTCAATTTGGTTGGATCTACTTTTTTCTTAATGAATATCATGCCAATGAAGTTGGCAAACATTGTCAAAGATTTGGAGGCATCAATGCTAAAGTTTAAAAGGCTACATGCCTCATTCAATCGTGCATGTCATGAAGAAATAAGATTATAAATATTTCCCTTTTATCTATGGTGAGGTACTCTCATTATTAGTTTTACATATTAGTTTGTTCTTTGCATTCCCTAAGTGGTTTAAACACGTGTGTTTTCTTTGTTAGTGTGTGTCTTTTGCTTTGTGTGTTTGAGGTAGTCATTATTGTCTTATCTTGGTCAGAGACTTATGGTCAATTTACAAAGTTATATTGTTTTTATTAGTACTTATATGAATCCATAATCCCAATGGACTAATAAGGCTACTGATCTAGTTAGTATAACATGCATACTACCCCTATGAGTCACCAAATTATTGATCAAATTTGAATTTTAGGTCAAAATGAGGTAACCTTAGTATAAAACATGAGGTTTATGGCTATAATGGGGTATAATTTATTTTCATGAAGTGTTTTATACTTCATTTGATGTCAATTAATGTTGTACTAACTTTAGTCAATTAGGTTTCTAGGTCCATTCATCATTTTGAGTCATTTTAAGGGTCAAAATGGTGCATTTAATGATTTGTACAAGTTTATTATGAAATTTTAAAGTTTAAATGGGTTATTTCATGAGCCATGTTTCCAAAAAGGTCTTAATTAAATAACCAAACTGAAAGTTGTAGGTTCATTAGAAGAAAAGTCAGTTTTCTTAAAGAAATAAAAGAGTTTGGCACTTGTAAAACCTCCTTGGGAAGTGTGTCACTTGAAAAATGATTAAAAGTGTCTTTTAAGATCTCAAAAACTCATTTTAATCCTTTATTTTATTTTAAAGTTCCATTTTTTCCCCAAAACCATTCTACTACATTTTTGCCCTTCTTGGCAGATTGAAGTGGCACTCAGGTTTTTGCTTGGTACAGTTAGCATAAGGGGTTTCAAGTCAAAATATTTTTGGGGGTGATATTAAACTAAGTGACATAAATTTTCATATAAATAATTTTTATTTTGGTTAATTTTGCTTTATGAACCATCTATTTGAAGTTCAACTTCCAAAACTCGATGTTAGTTTATGTACCCTATGGGTTTTCTCATGCTTTGAATAGATCCATACAAACTAGCTCCTCATATTTTAAAAAAAGTATGTTTAATTCCCATTATAATTTTTATCATGTTTTTTTTCATTTTTTAATTTTATTTTATGAGCAAATCACCTCAAGTTTACAAACAAGTTGATTTTGTGTTATTGGTAGGTTTCCCTTATTTTCTAAGTTTATATGATTTATAAATGGTCACAGAGGATTATGATGGTAAAAATTATATGATTTAAATGTCTTATTTGTTCCTCTTAGATTTAAAACTCATTATCCAAACCATCTCCATGTTTTTCCATCACATATATATCAATATACTTATGACTATCACACATAGTCAACCAGGTGTCATGACACTTGTTTCACATTGAAAAGAGGGTGTTTAAATTTTTTTTAGGTGTTTTAAAGTGTAAATAATGATTTTAAATTATTTATATGAATATAAAATCACAATAGGGTTAATAAAATGCATAACTATTCATACTCAACTCACTACCTATGCATCAGAATAGACACCTACAAGATTTGTTGGTAGAGAGCTGGGGTACTTATGTATAATTATCAAATCCAACAATGAAATATATATTGAGGTAATAAAATTATAAATAATTCATAACATACATCCTAATGAGTCTAAATTTATAAACAAATTTTAGACCATGATCAAAGAGTCTAGGACTGAGTTTCGGAATCAAGTCCCTTAAGACGCAGAATAAAGGACTAACTCAATTTGTGTATAGATTAAAATAAGGTCAACAAGGGTTTTGAGGAATCATAGTGGAAAAATATTTTATTATAAATTACTTATAATATCCAAATATATAATTTATCCAAATGAATTAGTGAAATCTAGTTATTGAGAACCCTAAAGTTACATTTGTATACACTAAAGCCCTGCAATGATCACCTATAGGTTTGATCCTACAAGAGTCCTTTTCACCTAGTTTGGTAAAAATAGAACATAAAAACTTTGGTGTTGGTTTAAAATGATTCAAGTGGAAATTATGACTCAAGATATCATAAAATTAGAGGAATATATTGTGGTTTTGCTTTCCTTGCACATTCACTATTTGTACACAGGCCCTGAAACTTTCACCTACAACTAACTACAAAAGTACTTATTCAAAAATGCAAATTTTAAGATGAAACCATAAAATTTGATATATATGAAAGGTTTTAAAGTGTTTCATGAGATTAATCAATCATGTGTCACATTTCAAGGTATGAAAATTCACCTACAGGGTTTCATCTTACCCAACAAAGTTGGTTGTGACAATTAAGAGCAGACAGTGAGCATAAAGGGATGATTTTTAGGTGTTTTCAATGTGTAAGTTGATATAAATTTTCCAATAAAACGTTTAACAAATATATAAGATACATATGAGTTTTTAAAAATTACCTTTGATACCTAAACATGCATAAGTACTTACAGGTAGGGTCTTAAGGGTAAGGTATCCAATCAAACCAGTGACTCTAAAATTAATGACTAATTGTTGCCTTAGTACCTTCAAAATTAAATAATAGATCATGAATGTAAAAAATGACATCAAATGGGGTTTAAAATATGTTTTAAAAAATCATTCTCAAGTCTTAAAGAGATAATATACACCTATAGGGGTTACTAAACAAAACTCAGTCAACTATAATTATAAGCAAACAATCAACTATCTTGATACCCTAGTGATGTTTTAGCCCTTTAAAAGTAAATATAAGTATGATTAAATGTTAGGTGTATACAAATATCCATTATAGGTCTTAAAATAATGTGAAAAATCTCATTTTAGGATAAGAAACACCTATAATAGGTAGGAAAGTAGAACATAGTCAATGTTAAACCTAGTTTTAAGAGGTTTAAGAATGTGAAGGGTATGAATGGTAAAAGTGTTGAAATAATTTGGGATTAACTATATCATTATGTATAAAAGTAAATTTAATCTTATTAAATGTATATAAATAAAATATATACCTACAAGGTTTTCAAATAAGCAAGACACAGTCCACTTGGAAAGGGTTTGCACACAGTCTCTATCTGGTAGGTAAGTCTTGGAGTTTTGAGGGTTTGAGAGGCCATATATTAATTCCAAGAGATAATTTTTTAAAAAAATAATAATTATGACTTGTATATCCTTTTAAATTACTCATATTTATCTATTAAAATAGGGGAGTGCCCTCTATTTTTTTCGTAGATAGAGGGCACTCCCTTTGTACATGAGCTTGTAGTCTTTGAAGAGATGGGTAAGAATATGGAGCTAGAAGGTATGGAAACATTTTAAATGGTATTATAAAGTTTTACATGTCTTAAAAAATAATTATATACTGTCACAAGATCATGAAACTAAATAATGAATTTTAAACCTCTAGCTTTGCAAATAAACCTACTAGGTAGGGTCTAGGCGTAATGGCCACGATAAGAGTTGATCACATTATGGCATGATAAGAAAATTAAAAATGAATTTTAGAATGTTATTAAGAATATAAAAAAGGTTTTTAAACTTGTGAATCTGAAGTAATCTCAATTGGATGGTCTAGATTACCAAAAGGTTGTAGGTAGGCTTATGATGTAGGGTTTAGGCTAAGGCCAAATGAGGTCATTCACTTTTATATTATTAAATGTAAATTATAACTCATTTGAAAGTGTTTTTTGGGTCATATTTTATATTTTAAATCTTGAAACACATAGGGTAACCCATAAAAGCTCAATTTGAGTGTCAATGAATAACCTCGTCCTATTAGGCATGGTGAAGCCAATACCCAAATGAGTAGTCATTTCCATTTCTAGCATAAATTAAGCATATAAATGACTCAAAAAAATTTTGTGGGTCACTATAATATGTTTATGAGATTTTTTAAGTAGAACAAACATCAAGGAATCCATTATTGACTCAAATATAAACTCAAGCTTATGAAACCAAGGGAAACAAGCTCGATAGGTAATTTTTATAAGCTCACAAATTTTTGGAGGCTTTTCATGTTTACATGTGTACGATTCCCCCAAGCATGGATCTATTAGTCATGGTCCTAGGATGCTAGGAATGATTGCCTAACACCTTTAGATGGGAGGTGGGTAAGAACATAGTAGAGGTAGCTATCATTCTATAAGATGTGCATGCCATCCTAGGACTATTGATATTAGTAACATCAATGACTAAAGGTATACTATATAGCTTGAAAGAGAGTAGAGACTTAGCCATGTGGGTTATAGGCTTGAATATGATATTATTAGGTAGGAGAGCTAGTGCGTTTTATGTGTATGCATCACAAATTTTAGATATCTAGAAAGCTATGGTAGGACTTGTGACACTATGAGTGGTATGTCACAATTCAGATGGCAAGGTACCATTATTCATGGTAGCCTTGAGCAAGATGATCTTAGAGGAGCAAGTATTATATGATCTTAGCTCTATCATTTGGGTCTAACTCATAAATGATCTATATGAGATGTTAGTAAGAGGTCATAAGTCTATAAGACTAATCATTTTATTGATGGGTTAGATATATGAGAGGTTTTCCATGTATTAGCTAATTAGGTTTCCCCATATATTTGATGATAGGTCACCTTGAATGCAAATATGGAGAGAGGACCAGGTAGTAAGGCCATGCCCCACATGTCATCATTGTAAATTGTGAGATACGCAAACATAGTGTGACATCCATATGGGCATACATAGACTACATAGTCAATATGGGACATAGGTATACCAATTATAGTGACGATAGATGTGGTTAGACACTAAACCTAGTGGAGAGAAACATATCCAGTGGTATAGGTACCAATATAGATGGGATTATCTCATCTACTGGTACCGATATTAATGCTTAAGTAATGGGCTTGACATGTGATAGATCTATGGGGAAGGAGGGGACTAGGGCCACCAATGATGATTTGATGCTTAGTCTACATCATGAGTTGACCATGTAATAGATGAGCATGATAAGAAGTCAAGTAAGAGAAGAGGGATGCAGAGGCAATAATACCATAGATACCATGACTAGCTCCATAATGAGATGACCTATGACCACCAGGGACATGGAATCAATGGAGGTAGGAGGAGTAAAAGAGAGTGGAGATTATCACCATCCATGATGATCCAATAGATGATGTAGAGGAGAGTTATATAATAGAGAGGCCATTCAGGTGTAGGCTAAGGTAGATGTGAGTAATGATAATTAGTTTTGAGCTGAGGAGATGACCTATAAAGGAGGTGTTAAGAGGTTGCATGAAGATACTGTGCTAGTTAGTCACATGGATGGTAAGACCATAGTGTTTGAGACATAGATAGGTAATAAATATGATTAAATTTCTACTTAAGTTCTTACTTTAAAATAGAGACAAGAGATAAATTGATATTATGAGATATAATAGTGATATAATATCTATCTAGGTGTATTTTTTTAGTGTAGCTAAGGATAAGGGGGAGAGATGGGGGTCCTTTATGTGGGGATCACTGCATGATGTCCTATTTAAGACTCTACATCCATATGACCCTACTAAATTAGAGGATCCTAGTGTACCAGTTGCCCTAGCTTAGGTGAGCTAGTTTAGATTAGTAGGGAGGCAATGAGGTAGATATGAGAATAGAGAGAGAGGACATAACCACTAGAAAATATGGGTGAAGGTGAGATATAATAACATTAGGCCCTACTATATGAGAGAGATGTGAATTTAGATATAGTGATGCATTATACCATCTGCATCTAAATATAGTGACCTAGACCTAGTTGGGAAGTATGAAAACAATGGGACCTAAAATCATACTAAATCACATTGGCAAGTATGGAAACAATGTAATAAAATAGAAGGTACATAAAAGGGCACAAATGGTATAAAAAAAAAATAATTAAGTCAATCAATCATACTATATCATGTAGGGAAGTATAAGAGAAAAACAAAATTGGCAAAAGGTTGGTCTTAAATTTATCACACTAATTTAAGTTGGGAAGTATGAAAAATTTAAGAAATGGTTGTATTATTACATGCACTTAAAAAATAAGAAGATAAAATCAAAAGAGAAATGAAGTAAGAATAAAACATAGTAAATCAAGATGGGAAGCATGTTAATGACATGTAACTTCATGCTCAATCACATCTTATCTCATATTTAACACATGTAATTTTGTTTGTGACTTATATTATTAAAAAATCATGTGAAGAATATTGGGTCCTATCCATGGTATTACACTACAAATCATAAATACAACACTATTGGGGTGGAAAAATTAGGACAATTGCGTAACAAAAGATGTGGGTAATAAGAAAGAAGAAGGTGGTAAATTGTGAGGAATGTCAAGTCCTACCCATAGTCTTACAATGCAACTCACAAATGAGTTCCCAAGGGAAGTGGTAAGTAGACAACAAAATAATTTTCAAGAGGAAATATAAGGGATATAGGTAATGAAAAAGGTAATGTAAAAGGCAAGACTTAGGCATATTAATAGAAGACCTTAGGAGATAAGGGCATACTAAGGACATGAGAAGACATTAAGTGACTAGTGACCATCAATGTACAAAGGAAACCTATTCGCTATAGACACAAAGCTTTGTAGGAAAATAAATGTGCTAATAAGATCAAATAATGAAGGTTATTAGTACAAGGAAAACTAAAATCAACCTACCACCCCACAATGTGTTCCACGTTCCTCAGGACCCCTTATAGAGTTGTTGATCTACTACAAAGATTGGGAACTTGTCTGAAAAAGTAGGTAATAAAATATATTTTTTATTCTCCTTTTCTAATCTACTAGCCTATCTCACCCCAAAGGAATGCATCTCTATTGTGAGGCAAACCATGGTGTTTGAACATTGACTAGAACAAAGAGATGTGTTTTGAAACACATCTTTTAGTTTGATTTAACTTTTAAGAATATTTCTACCATTTATATCATTGTATTTTGTAAAATTATTTGGATTTTAACTTTTAATGGATTTTGAAGATTACTTCATACATATTTTGAATGATCAAGCATGAGACATGTAGTGATACACACAAATGATATTTAGGCTAAGGCTAAAGGAAGCTAAGTAACCAAAGACAAAGATTGACTAGGACACTAAGGCTTTACAACAAAATAGCATTTGATCTCAAGTATCAATTATGTATATGCTTAATTTGAGAAAAAGGAAGAAGGTAAAAAGGATATCCAAAGTGGAATGGTGAAAGGAGACTATAATGAGACACATTATTTGATAACTGATCACATGGTCATAAGATACAAATACCAAAGGGAATAGGGTTTTTATAACCAAGTTAGAATGACATTTATCTATGAAAAATAGAGATAAAAAATCAAACAATCATGAAGACACAAGAAGATAATTTTGAGAAAAACTTAATAAATAAAGAGAAAATAATGATAAATAAAGACAGTCATATGAAAATATAAGGAAGATATAGTACAAAAAGTAATATCATTGTATAACTAAAATATGAATATGACACAATGTCGAATGATTTAATAAATAACTAAAAATAAAATTAGAGTACACATTTAATCAAAAAGTAAAAGTAAAGGCACCATGCATGTTCTCACAATTACTAATAAATATTCTCACACACATTATCCAAGACATTAGATAAATATATATGAAGCTAGATATGAACTAATACTAATGTCTCATCAATCTATACTAAAAATTGGGAAAAGACTTCTCTTCTAATCTCAATAATTGAAAATTAGGAATGTTATATGGATCATGTTGAGGAAAATTAGGAAAGGGATGCTCAGGATAATGCATGGGAGTGGGCTCTATGGTATATGTAGGAATCATCAGTGGAGAAAGATCCATGGGTGAGGGACTAATGGGTAAATAAGGATCCATAAGTGAGGGAAGGTCCATAGGTGAAAGAATCATGGGTGGAGGCATATAAAGTGATGTAGGGACCACATGGGGGGATGGAACCATTGGAGGTGGAGCCATGAGAGAAGAAGAAGAATCCTTCTTATAGGAATAACCTATGGGAGGAAAATAATAAGGTTTGGTAATAGCTATAAGGTGGTTCTTAAGATCTTGTTGAAGGATGTGACAATAATCAATGTGATAGGTGTCATATTGGTACCATAGACAATATACCTCACCATACTTAGGTATATATTTAGATAGAACATTTGTGCAAGGCATGGTTTTGTTTGAGGAAGGAAAGGAAGGATTTAATGTATCAATTTACTATTACAACTTTTGATAATGGGTATAATAATGATTATTTGTTCCATGAAAGCAACAGATACGCTTATGAGTGGTCTTAGGAGAAGCACTCATAGAAGGAGGTATAATAGGAGTGGAAGAAGTTAGAGAGGACTCATCAGCCCATTTATTGGGAAATATAGCCATCATAGGCAAAGGAAGCAAACCATCACCAAGGGAAGGTGGTGATAGAGGAGAAATAAAACTAGGTTCAATAGAAGGAGAAATGGGATGAGAAGCAGGGGTAGACTCATTAAAATCAAGAGTAGGAACCAACTCAATCATAGTGGGATCAAGAAAAGGCTTATTATGTAGACTAATTACCCAGTGATTGATATATTCTTGAGTCTAATTAACATTAATTATCAACCCAAGGTGCATACACTTTTCAAGGATATCAACACTATATATGCATTATTGAATTAAAAATCAACTTTCTTTTCTAGTTGTAGTATAATAAACTTATATTGAATTCATTAGATAGTTATATTATGAAACTATTATGATAGAATTATATAACTACTTCACACTTATTAATCACACATTCATCACACTTATATAATCAAAATAATAATAAAATCAACTTACACAACACACTTAAAACTAAAGAGGGTTAGGATCTTGACTACGACTCTTTTTGAGGGGGCTCTTCCTCATTAAAATCTAAGTTCCAATCCTTATTTGAAATAATTCACAACTTATTAAAAAATCAACCTTATCATTACTCAATTTTTTATCAACTAAAGATTGTTATAGGAAGTTACAATATTCAGAGTGCAATGCTATAATTTTAATACTTCTGCTATTATATGTTCAAATTAACTAACTCCTAATCTAATATAGGTTCTATCATTAAATATAGAAGGTAGTTTATTAACTCTTAACCAAAGACACCAAACTTGGAAAAATATAAATAATTTAGAAACTATCCTAGTCAACTTTCAAGTGGTTAGTAATTAAAGTTACTTGTTTTAGTCTTGACTGGGTTAAAGACAAGGTATGTTATCTTTCTATTTTATTTCTTTTTATCTCTTCTCATTATCCTTGTCTTTCTCACATTTAAAATCACATACAATATTTCCTTGCATGTAGGTAATCCATACAATAACTATGATTTTTTCCAATCATCCATTCAATTCCCAAGATAGCTAGATGTGTCTTTAAGATCTGATCAATAATAGCTTTGTTTTGCATAGTGGCTATGGAAAATTCATAGGTGAAACCTACATTTGCTATTGGCACTTTGTATTGGCTATGAGAAACCTTTAGGTGAATCCTATAGTTTCTACAAGCACTCTATAGTGGCTATGAGAAACCTATAGGTGAAGCTTAAAGTTGTTGCAGGCACTCTATAGTGGCTATAGGCAACCTATAGGTGAAGCCTATAGGTGTTGCATGTATCATTTAGTGGTTATGGCCTATCAAGATATTGCATCCTTATATATATATATATATCAATGTACATTCAAAATCATAACTTCATTCATTCATTTGCATACGTCATGGATAGTTATGGGATTTACATGAAAAAAGACATACTAAGTATAGATGAGGCTATAAAATTTACCAATTGGTGGCCTCATGACACCCCCATATTTAACCTCTTCCTTGACCTCAAGCAAGGCTTGGTTTTATTCTAAAACAAAAATATTTCCTAAAGTATAGGGGTTTAGGGCAGCCTAACCCTTCAAGGATATAGAAACCTTTAGCATTCTCAATGTATTCCCATCTTTTCTTCTCCACCTCTCTATTGGTTGGAACATTTTATTCACAAACAAGAATTGGGAACCATAATATAGTGGGTTGAAACATCAATCCCAACCATTGTATTCTCCACTTCCTAACAAGTTTAATATACAAGTATACTTTATGGATATCCTACCTAAGGTTCTAAAGGGAGTATGATTCCTTTCTTTTCAATTCATCTGAGAGTTATACCCATTTTTGAGAAAAAGAAACACAAAATTTCCTACCATCTCAATCCATAAGACTCAAATAATGATCTTAAAATTCTACAAATTTTCTAATAACCCATTCCTATAGAGCATCTATGATCACAAAGGAAATCCACTCATATATTACACTTTCCTAGTTATTAGATTCACCCCTAATCATTAGGGTTCCTTATTTTTCTTTTTCTTGATATTCTTCCATTTTTTTCTTCCTTTTTCATTTATAACATATGAATAAAATGCATTTAACAAGAAATATCCCAAGTAGATGTTTGGATTCCATTCTGTATCACTAGGTACAACATATTCATGGATGTAAAACTTACTTAAGTGAGCTTGGAGGTTAGGATCAACATGTCTATTTGCTACAAAGAAAGATATAAATTCATAAAATATATAAGATTGATCATTATAGATCCTATAATATCTATACTTAAGCCATCTCTCTTCTAAGTACACAACGTACACCATAGAAGATGGCCTACACTCCATCAATAGTTTAGTGGTTTCATGCATTTTACCAATCTTTTACTTCAAATGATTAATCATAGATTTAACAAATTCTATTTTTCTTGTAATTTATCATGTTGTTCTTTTGATTCAACATATCCCCTAAATATCTGTACCATTTCTCTATGGTAAGCTTCATTTTCACTAAATTTTTCCTTTAAAAAAATCAAAAGATCATCAGTCTCCATTAGCCTAGTGGCTAACAAATCCACATCAATAACCTCTTCTACTATATATTCTACTATAGTGGGCAATGGAAGAGGAAAGATATTAGAAAAAGGTACCAAAGCTATATTATAATCTATTGCATTTGATTTTATTTCCAAGGTAAATGAAGTTATTGTGGGTTCCTCTAGGGAAGCTACTATAGGTTTATCCACTAACTTTTCTCTATCCATGAAAGGTTTTACAAATTTTTCTACCCCTAAAAGTGTTTCAATGCTTGTCTTACCTTTTAATTCTATTATTTCATTCCTCAGTCTATATCTTTCCTTCAAATCTTATTACAATGTCTTTAACTCCTAAGTATGAGGAAGTATTTCTTGTTTTGCTTCTTTTTCCATAGTCTCTTCTTCAACCAATTCCTCTTCTAAATACCTAATGTCTTTGAGGAGATCAATGTCCCTAGTAAATATAGATGGTTGAGGTGATTATTCTTCTCTTCTTCTACCTTGATAGATTCATCATCATTAGACCATTCTTCAATTTCAAACCCATCAAGGGTCTTCCTAACCCATGGCTCTTTCTTTGGTTTTTCATCATCACTAATATTTATGGTTAGGGAAGCTTAGTGGTCTCTTATTTCTTAATTATTTGATATATCATAGGAGGAGGTCTCCTTGTTTTTTATACCATGGGTTTTTTCCCTTTGGTTTTCATTTTCCTTTCAAGAGTGGTGATCAATGGAACTTTTTCTTGTACAGTAGTTGACAAGAGAACTTTTTATTGTCTAGAAGGAGACAATATGGAGGAATCAGTCTATAGTGAGGACATAGTGGGAGAAAGAATATGATATTTTGGGCTTTCTTCCTCTATGTCAGAAGGAGGTAAGACTAGTTTCCTTCTCTTTTTCTTTCCCATAGCAATCTCAAATGGACCCTCAGTAGCTACAGGACAACGAGTAGCACTAGTGCCCACACCATCTTCTTGTACAATTTATTGGGCCTAATCCTTAGGGGATTCTTTCTCATTAATGCCCTTAATGAGGTTCATTATTTTTTAGGGCTAAAAATTATTCCCAACTTAGATCAAGTCGAATAGAGTTTACTCCTTATTTATTTATTATCCATATTAGGAAGTGATGGGATAGGGTTGTTTCAATACCCTTATGGTACTCTTTGGACATACTTTTTAAAATATTCCATAATAAATTTAGAACATTAATGGCTCTATTATGCCTTAAGTGATTTACAAACTTAAATTGAAGAGTGTAAATTAGTAAATACCTTAATTCACAAGTCATGTACCTGATGATGTATGATTCTATCTCCCTCTATGCTATAAGTAAGCTAAGTCTCTCCACACCTCCTTTATTTAATAATAGTCTTCCATTTTCCTATCAAAATTGATGTCTAGTTTCTTGGACATTGGGTTTGTCTTACCTATTTTATTCCATACTTGGCTGCCAGTTACTTAGCTCACCAATTATTTAATGACTGGGAATGTGAGTCCATGTATTGTGGCTTGGTTTCCATCAAAATAACCTACAAATTCCCTAGTAAGAGCGTCTAATAAATGTGAAAACTTCTTAAAATAAATGGTCCAACCAACTCTATTGAAGATATCCCAATAGGCTTGGTCTCTTTAAAGTTGCCTATGATTCGTGGGTTCTCTTCTCATAACTGACCCTCTCATCTTGCTAATTTTAACTTCTTTATCAATCCTTTTAACTAATAAACAATAACACACATTGTTTGGCCTATTAAAATATACCTATAGCAAAGTAGGGTTTTATTCAATAATGATTGATGCGAGATTGTAGGTTGTAGAGTTAAAAAATATGACACTTAATCCCCACACATAGGGTTCCTATAGTGCATAGGATTCTGATCCATAGTATCCTCCCCCCACTTGAGCTATCATATGTCCTCAAGTGATGTGGACTAAATAAGAAGGGATAAAATGGGGTCATAATTAGGAGTATAAGTATAGATTGGGATGGTACCATATGGGTTTAGAGGTGATGTGATAGATATTAAATGAATGACATAATTCATGATTTGATATGCTTATTAATATCATATGTGTTATATTAAAAAAATGAATACTTTTTCAATGATTAAAATATATGGTGTACCTAGGGTGATGCAAGGACTCACATGTGTGTTGGCATGAAATTTTTTGCATGTGAATGATTGATAAAATGCAATGATTATGCTGATAGTTATAACTAGATTAAAATGAACCCCTTGTGGAGTGATTAGGAGATCAATGATGATTAGGCTTTGATGATGCATGCAGCTCACTTACATGTGATGCATGATAACCTACATGGAATTGGAATAGAGGTATAAGACTTAGATGAGAGATGATTATTTAAGATCTAGATGATCTATGTGATGAGTTAAATGAACTTAAAAGTGGGTAGTTGAAGGTGTTACTACTTGGTGACCTTCCTCTACATGAACCAACTAATAATTATCTTTTTGATATCTTATTCCATGTAAGTTCTATCCCCAGTGGACTTGGATTTGATAATTAGTATGGTCTTCAAATATAGGACCAGTGTGCCAAAAAAAATTAAGATATCACTATTCAACATATTGAAATCATCTCCATGAAATGACTATAGATTGAAAATGAATCATGTGTGTTCTTATAGGCATAAATTTTGGTTTACAACACTTCCAAATGGAGAGAGAAAGTGTATGCTTTATTGTGGATCTATAACTTGGTATTAAGGGTTATTTTTGAGAAATAGATGTGACATTTGCTACTTCAATCCTCCTTCATTCTTCCATAGCGTTATTTGATGACTTTTATGTAGTGCCCAAAACATAATAGCTAAGCCATATGTGAGAGTTGTAGGAGGATGTAGCATTCATGTACTTTAGAAATGTGAGAATGGGCATGAGGAAGTACCTATGGTAGTTATAGGTGAATCCTATAGTATGCTATAAAGTGATTCTAAATTATTTAAAAGATTCCCATAGTAGATACATAATTACCCATAACAAGTGGAGTAAAACTTTTAGTGGCAAAGGTACCTATAATAACTATAGAAAATCATTTGTAGTTTGAATAATTATGCTCTGAATCATTATTATCTCTCTCTCTCTCTCTCTCTCTCTCTCTCTCTCTCTCTCTCTCTCTCTCTCTATCTATCTCTCTCTCTCTCTCTCTCTCTCTCTCTCTCTCTCTCTCTCTCTCTCTCTCTCTCTCTCTCTCTCTCTCTCTCTCTCTCTCTCTCTCTCTCTCTCTCTAAATAACCAGTAAGATCATTTTATATTTAAGCCTATTTTATAGTTCTCGATATCCAATAGGCTAGTTTTCTACCTAGAAGCTATGAATAATGCCCAAAAAATGGGTTTCCATTGTTGGGTTCTCTCTATTTTTTTTAACTCTAGCTATTATTTATATTAGAATGTTTATTCAGGTCCTTGTGAAGTCACCTAGAAGGGTGAATATTCAAGGACCAAGTGAAGGTCTCATTTATCATACTAGAGGAGGGATAAGATGTCCTTCTCTCCTTCATTTGAGTGTGGACTAGTGTTCCCTTTATCTGATGAAACGACATACCTATCTAGAACATCATTTATCTATCTTGTAATTATTTGCATATATATCTAGTAAACTCCTCTTGAGTGAGTGTATTTTTGTAAAACTTGAGTCTATGGCCATTTACCAATAGATGGAATCTTACTAGATTAATGGTTTGGAGTTACACTGATCCATTTTCATAAACATGCTCAATCTCAAAAGGACCAAGCCATCTGCTCTGGAGTTTGCCCTTGTATTTTGAGTAAAAAAGAAGGGTCTAAAGTCTTATATTGAATTAACTAGTCTTAATGTACCTATCATGCCATATAATCCATTTTTATTGTATAAGATCTATGTTTTGTAATTCCTATTATCTATATTCATTTAAGGCATTCAACTATAGAAGCCTTTCCTTCTATGCTTCATATATATCCATCCCAAGTTCTAGTATTGTTTGTAAGGTCTTGTGCTCACATTCAATTGGTGAGGTAAGTTTCTTTCCATAGACCAAATCATATGGAGTGAATCCTATAGTGGTCTTCTATGTGATTCTATAAGCCCATACAACTTCAAGAAGCCTAGCCTCCCAATCCTTATGAGACATACTAACAATCCTTGTCAAAATATTTTCTAACTCCTTGTTGGTGACTTCTACCTACCCATTGGATTTTAGATGATATAGAGTTGATTTATTATACCTAATCTCATATTACTGGACTAAGGTAGTAATTAAGTTAGTAGTGAATTAGGGTCCTTGATTAGTGACTATTTCTCATGCACACCATATCTTGTGAATATTTCTTCATAGAGGAAAGCTACCACCTTATCATATTTGGCATGTGTAATAACCTTTACTTCTACCCATTTAGTGACATAGTCAGTACATATAAAGATGTATTCTTTGTTGTTATATTTTGGATCAAAAGGTCCTACAAATATTAGGCCCCATTTTTTAAATGGTTCAAGTACCATTTGACGCTGCAAATGCATTTCATTTAAATGTGTGGGTCTCCCCATATGGTGACATCTATCACAATGAGAAACATACCTTATTATGCCTTTATGGAGTGAGTACTAATAGTATCTTGTATTTAAAATTTTGACTATTATATGCTTGGATACAAAGTATCCTCCATAGGGTTCATCATGGTAGGTTTTGAGGATATCTAGAACTTCATCTTATTTAATACATCTTCTGATGATAGAGTCAATCCTAGTATAAAAAAGAAATCCAAACAACCATGAATATCTAGCTCTTTTTGAATCAAATCTCTCCTTTTTATAGGGAGGAAGTGATGTGAAAGTAGCTTTGTTACAAATTAGTTAGTAATATAAACATACCAAGGTGTGGTATGAGTAAGAGAGAATAGGTGCTCATCTAGAAATGAGTCATCCACTATGGTATCTTATTTAAGGGACTTTAGGCATGCTAAGATGTCAACCACCAATTGTCCCTACTAGGATTGTTTACAATAGTGATATCAAATTCTTGTAATAAGAGCAACCGTCTTATCAATCTATTTAGAATAGTTGGTTTATTCATATGATATCAAATGGTTACATGGTCTATATGAATAAATACTTGATACCCTATGATCTAGAGATGGAACTTGTTGATAACATATACTACTACTACCAAGAACTCTTTTTTAGTAACTGTGTAATTTAATTCTACTACTTATAGGCTTTTGCTTAAAAAATATGACATAATTGAGTGCATCCTATTTTTGGATGAGTACAGCTCCTAAGGTAGTATCTAAATCATCTATGTGAATATCGAAGGGAAGCTTCCAATCAATACCAATTAGAATAGGGGTGGTGGTCAGTAATTCCTTTAATTATTTGAAGGTTACATCATAGGTAGGAGTCCATAGAAATTTGGCATCCTTAATCAGAAGGGTGAACAATGGTGTTTCTACTTTGTTATAATTATTGTTGAATCTCCTATAGTAACTAGCATGTCCTAAAAAACTCCTAACATCTTTCTATTTTTGAGAAACAGGTATTTTTTTTATGATGCTAATTTTTTTAGGGACAACATTAATTCCTTCAATAGATACATGGTAGCCCAAGACAATACCTTCTATCATAAGCTTGTAGCATTTATTATGACTAAGAGTTATATGGTACTCTTGAAATCATTGCATCACTTTGTCTAAGTTTTTGAGGCACTCATCAAATGTTTCTCCATAGATAGTGAAGTCATCCATATAGATTTCTACACATTCACTACTTATATCTACAAAGATACTCAAGACAACCATCTAGAATGTTACAAGAGTGTTAGGGTAATATATAATAATCATAAGTATCCTAGGGACAAGTGAAGGTGGTCTTTTCATGATCCTCAATAGAAATTCTAATCTGGTTGTAACCATTGAAGCCATCCAAAAAGGCAAAATATTTCATCCTTGCTAGTGTGTCTAACACTTGATCAATAAAGGGTAGAGGAAAGTGATCCTTCCTGGTTGTTATGTTGAGTTCTCTATATTCTATGCATACATGCCATTCTCCAATTTTTTTGGTAAAATTACCAATGTTGAAACCCATTCACTATCTAAGATGGGATATATAAATCTAGCAGTCAAGAGTTTTTGTAATTCCACTTTGACTATTTCTCAAAGAGATGGATTTATCCTACATTATGGCTGTCTGATTGGTTAGCACTCTTGTTTGATGTAGATATGATGTGTGTATGTTTTTGGGCTGATTCCTTTCATATCCTCATAATCCCATGCAAAATCATGTTGGTTTTCATGCAACATGCTGATTAGTTGCTTTTCTTCATTTAACTCCAACTTGTTATTAGTAAGCAATATTTTTCTTAGAGAAATTTGAATTTGATTTGAGAGTGCTTTCATCATTTCTATATTTCTAATGGATCTAGTTTGGATATAGCTATGAGGTATCAACTATTAGAATATTTCTTGTATCGATGCATCAGAATAATCTGATTCTTAGTGGCTAGAAAATGGGCACTCAACACATTACAAGTGGTGAGATATGTAGAAGGATTTTGATAAATATGTTGAATAACATTGGATAAAATTGTATCTTCATCCTAATCAGCCAATATGCATGCATGGTCTATGGTAAATACAAGGATCAATGGAGGTTGATTTGCCTCATCTTCTTTAGCCCATAATGTATGCTCTAGTGTAAAAACTAGTTATGCTAGGGGATAAAGGACCAACTTCTTAGTGTGGTTACCATTGGATATCATCATGTTATCTAATCTATAACTAATGAAGGTGTCAGTTGTGGCAAGCTAAGGTCATCCTAAGATAAGAGGGTATCCACCCAAATTAGACTTAGGCTATAGAAAAAAACTTATAAGATACTCTCAAGAATCTATATTAATGACAAGGTCTTCAATGATTCCTTTTGGTCTGAATATAGATCTATCAACCATTTACAACATTATATATGTGGGATGAATATTATTTAGCTATAGTTTATGCATGGTTTTAGTTATCATTACATATATTATAACCCCTAGGTCTATCAATTTATTGGATAAATGTTGGTCATAGATCTAGACTATTACTATTGGGCATCTTGGATCTGAATATTTCTTTGGTAGGGTGTTTCCTAGTATGATGTCTACTAGCTGGCTAATCACATGCATAGTATTGGGATCTTTTTTCTTCCTTTCAAGTTTTCATAAATAGAGGTCTCTAAAAACTTTAGAATATATGTGTACTTTCTTGATGGCCTAGAACAAAGGGATTTTGACATAAATATTCTTGAGCTATCCCATAAAATCAAACTTAGGTTTAATTATATGGTGTTGAAGGCTAAGACATTCTAGAAATGATGGGGTTGTTTCATCAATAATTTCATTTATTGGTTTAGAGAATTCTTGTGGTGATGGAGGTGGGTTATCATGATCTAAATCTATTAATATGGGTGGTATTTGGAGTGGTATAACTTTCCCTAAATAGAGGTGAATTTAATTGATGTTTACTATGTATGTCAGGTATTGAACAAGTTTAAACTGAATATGGGTTACACCAATTTATTTACAAGATTTTGTATGGGTTGGGTAGGTAGCTAGTTAGGCTTAGGTGTAACTTGTGTATTGGATATAAGAGTAGTAGGTTGTTTTTGTTGTTATTATGGAGGGAATCCTCCCAGAGAGTTTCCTCATGGTTGATTAGGTCTTTAGGGTTGTTGCCACTAGTTTGTGAAAGGTAGACCTTGGGGTGGTTTATGAGCTTGTATCCAAGTTGAGAATATATTTTGTAGAGACTGCTAAGAGGTGGTGGGATAGAATGCTTGAGATGGATGCCAACTATAATTAGGAGGTGAAACATTCATCTAAGGACTAGTATAATTAGGATTAGTATTTATAATTTGTGAATTAAAAGAGGTAGAATTTTCAAAAGGTGGATTTTGTCCCATACCTTAATAAGATGGTCATTGAACCCATGGCCTTCTTTGTGAAAAATAAAAAATCTGGTCACCATCTCCTCCTATAGTGTGTAGCTCTACTATTTTTGGTTTTTTAGCTATGATGTGAGATACTTTAGATCAAACCTTATGATATCTACAATCTATCTTTTTCTTCTTATAATCTAGATAGTAAAAGGTTAAATCTTGATTGAAAGTTTCTTGATTTTGTATTAAGTATAGGTTATCTATTTGGGTGGCTAAATGACTAATGATATCCTATTTCATATATTTTAATAGGTTACTAACTTTAGTTTTTGACAGGCCATTGATTGAGACCAATGGGAGCTTGCTACCCCTAACTTTATTTATGGTAGATCTAGAATAATTCTTGCTCATCTCTTTGATATTTGTGAATGATAGGTGGGAAATATCCCCTCCACTCAATAGGTCACAAGCTTATAAACAATCTTCTATGATTCCTTTTAGGAAGATGAGTTTTAAAGGTTCTTCTCCAAGTGCACTTTGCTTGAATTTTTATACACTAAACATGAACCATTCAATAGAATCTTCCAAAGATTCATCTCCTTCTTGAGTCATCTTAAAGATTTCATTTCTTCTATAACTTCTCCCTCTTCCATATTCCTGATACTTTGAACAAAAATTTCTTTTTCTTGTCATCCCAAGTGTGGAGTGAATTACTACCCAGTCCCATGAACCAATGAAGTGCTAAGTCTTTGAGAGTAGCTATAAAAAGTTTCAATTTATATGCATACTACCTATAGTCATAGATTTTATAGAGGATATCAAATTTGAACATGAATGTGTTCAAGTCTTTTGATAATGTACCTCTAAAATTGGGTAAGGCTAAGGGTGGGATATTTTTCATTTGTGTTATGCCTATTGCATCTAGAATAAGAAATTAAAAAGTAACTATGTCTGGAGTCCCATTGTCATCCACAAAGTCTCCTTCTCTACTCATGATGGATTTTCTTGTGATATAGATGCTAAAGGTACTTAGGATCTCATTATCAAATTATATATCAATCCCTTGGTCACCATGATAGTAAACATTTATCTACTAATCTTTTGTATTTTTACTAGATTAAAAGTCTAAATATTCTCATGAGTTTCCATTTATTTGATCAAGAAAGCCTTGTTGAAATGTTTTAAATATGTTACTCTCTAGAGTGTCTGATTCATGTAGTTCCTCTCCTTCATTTCTTCTTAGTAGCTCAGCTAATGCTTCCTCTACTTTTATTTCCTTTATTAGATCCAATAGTGCTTCTTCTACAAGATACCTCCTTCAATTTTTAGTGTTCTCTTCTTCAATATCCTTCTATCTTATGATATATTCTTCAACAAGATTCTTAGTTATTTCAAGTTTATATGGTTGTTTCCTAGTAGCAACTTGTGGCTTGTTTGGTTGGAATCTCTCTTAAGAATCTCTTTGTATTTTCATAAACATTATACTACATTTTAGCTATCTTGTCCCTCCCTATACAAGGTTAGTTTTTTGTATTCTATGGGTTGTTTTAGAGTAATTAAAAAAATAATGTAGAAATAAAGGAGTGTGGAAATCAAAATAATAAGAATTGAAATTCTACTTCTATAAATTAGTAAAAATTATCTACTAAAAGTGGGAAAATTATCATAGAAAATAGGAGTGAAAGCAGGAAAATTATTCTAGAAAATAGGAAACTAAAATAATAAAATTAAAAGCACATTTTGTAGGAAATAAATCACTCTTGTGGGAAGTAAATTCTCAAAATATGAACTAAGTATATTACAATATCTCAAAGAGGCATTCAAATTTATTCACTATTTACTTTGAGAATACTTAGACATCTAACATAAGACATCGTAGTGCCCTCACTCGACTTACCTGACTGGAATTATATGTCTAAGAATTTAGACATTTGGCATAAGACACTATAGTGTCCTCACTTGACTTGCTCAACTAGGTAGAATAGTCCATTAACTAGCTTTAAAAAATCAATGATAGCTTTTAGAAATAATAATTGACACCCTCCCTAACAATGGTGCCAAAATGTTGTGTAGACTAATTACCTAGTAATTTTCAAATTCTTATATCTAATTAACATTAATTATCAATCCAGGGTGCATATATTTTTAAAGGATGTCAGCACTATATATGCATTAATGATTTAGAAATCAACTTTCTTTTCTAGTTGCAATACAATGAACTTATGTTGAATTCACCAAATAGTTATATTATGAAACTATTATGACAAAATTAAAGAACTACTTCACACTTATGAATAATATATGCATCACACTTATATAATCAGACTAATAATAAAATAAACTTACACAACACACAGAACTAAAGAGGGTTAGGATATTCACTACAACTCCTTTTGAGGGGGCCCTTCCTCATTCAAAACTGAGTTCCAATCCTTCTCTGAGAGAATTCACAACTTATTACAAAATCAACCTTCTCATTATTCAAATTTGAAACAACTAAAGATTTCTATAGAAAGTTTCAATATTTAGAGTGTAATGTTATAATTCCAATACTTCTACTATTATCTATTCAAATTAACTAACTCCTAATTTGATCTAGGTTCTACCATTAAATACAAAAGTTAGTTTATTAGCTTTTAACCAAAGAAACCAAACTAGGAAAAATACACATACTTTAGAAACTACCCCAATCAACTTTCAAGTGGTTAGTAACTCAATTTACTTGTTCTAGGCTTGACTAGGTTAAAGATAAGGTATACTATTTTTCTATTTTATTTATTTTTGTCTCTTCTCATTATCCTTGTCTTTCTCATCTTTGGTAGCACACCCACTATTTACTTACATGTAGGGAATCCATATAACAACTATGATTCTTTTCAATCATCCATTCAATTCCCAAGATAGTTGGATGTGTCTTTAAGATCTGATCAACAATTGCTTTATTTTGCATAGTGGTTGTAGATACCTTATAGGTGAAGCCTACAGTTTCTATGGGCACTCTAAAGTGGCTAAAAACAAGCTATAGGTGAAGCTTAAAGTTATTATGAGAACTCTATAGTGGATACAAACAACCTATAGGTGAAGCCTATAGTTGTTGTAGGCACTCTTTAGTTGTTGTAGGTAACCTATAGGTGAAGCCTACATTTGTTATAGGTAGCCTGCAGTGGCTATGTCCTAGAAATATTCTATAGCCTTACATGATCCTTTAAATTCTTATTAAATAAAGTCACACAAATATAATTCAATCAAGGAAAAATCATTAATAATTTATAACATAACATATATATATATATATATATATATATATATGTATGCTATGTTATAAATTATTAATGATTTTTCCTTGATTGAATTATATTTGTGTGACTTTATTTAATAAGAATTTAAAGGATCATGTAAGGCTATAGAATATTTCTAGGACATAGCCACTGTAGGCTACATATAACAACCTACATAGCATATATATATATATATATATATATATGTATATATATATATATATATCTATATATGTATATATGTATATATATATATATGTACATACAAAATCATAACTTCATTTATTCATTTGCATAAGTCATAGAATGTTATGGGATTTACATGGGAAAAGACATATATTAAGTATGGATGAGGCTATAAAAGTAAGCAATTGGTGGCATCATCAAGGCTCAACTATGAGGCTCCTTATAAACTAGAGGTGTTGGTGCCATCTCTACCCTATTATAAAGAGGAAAAATACTAAAATTATAAACTATAAATGAATATATAAACATATACAAAAAGACTCAATTAAAGAAGAATAATAATGGACAATCTTAGCATCATGGGCCTATACAAGACTACCTAAAAATGGATCATCTAGGAAATAATCATCATCATAATCTAGGGTATGAATATTAATGACACAAGTAGGGATAACCTTGTCATCTGAGGAAGTGTAGTGAATAAAATGTTGAGTCTTACTCAAAACTATAGGAATATCACCAAAAAAAGGCTTGAAAGAATGAGGATGTAAGGAAGTAATAATCTATGAGATGAATTGAGGTGATATATTGAAATTTTTAATATTTAGGTTAATGTCATCAGGCCCATCATCATCATCATAATCTAAGAGGTTAGGAAGAATTTTTCTAGTGAGTTTGGGATGTCAATTATAACCATGGGTTGAATTAATGGGAAAATTAAGACACTAAGACTCATGAAATAGAATACTAGGAAAAGATTCAAGTTTAGGAATCTTGAAGAAACCATGGTCTTAGAATTATTTAAAAATACAAGGGTTATTATCACCCTAAATCTTATAAATTGATCTATTATGAGAGAATTTAATGCATTGGCAGTTAGAAGAAGAAACAACTTTCATATGGTGAGTCCATGGCCTACCAAGAAAGATGTTATAATAAAGGGGAAAGTTAAATATCATAACCTTCACATGAATGATGATAGGTAGGACACTAATTTGAAGCCACACATAATATAGAGGAGGCATTTTAATTCTATCATATCCTTAATAGGTGTTGAATGTGAACTTGAGATTGTATTTTAAATATCCAAGGGTCTTAATGAAGTTGAGAGAATCAACAAAGATGATGAAACCCTCATCAATCAATAAAAAATTAACTTGGATATCTCATATTTTAACACTAATTAATTATGGAGGATCATCCATATGAAGGAGAATCTTGTTGGAATCATAGAAGCTAAAAAAAATTTTAAGGAAAGATAAGTGTCTATAGTTTCATCAACATTGATAGACATCTCTTCATGTTGTAATATACTATCCTTAGATCTAGATAAGGATACCTCTCAATCTACTAGGGGATGATGAGGGACATTCATCTCAAATAATAGTTGTATAATATGGTTAATATGACATCAAGAAGTCCTCATAATCTCAAGGAATGGAATTTGGTATGGGAGATTAGTGAGCTCTGTGATGGGATCCCACTCATCATAACCCATAAGAAGTTTGTTAATAATATGTGCATAATGATTAAGGAGGTCCTGGAAAGGAGGATCCAAAGTGCATTGAAAATTGTGTTGGTATGAAGATTAAGGTTTATAACAAGGTTATAAATCATGTTATGATGATGAAGTAGTTGGTTCAAGTTGATTTTGAGAATTGTTATAAGAAGTGTTAGTAGAAATTTTATTATCATTAGTGTTAGAAGATGGAAAATGAGTGATATAAATATAAAAGGAAGTGTTATCCAAGGGATAATCATAAATTGAATCATCAAAATTAATAAGGTCATCTTGCCCCAACTCACTTAAATGAGTTGGATAAGAATCTTGGATAAAATGATATGTTTTATATGGAGTGTAAATAGGTTAAAAATTGATAAAAGAAACCACCCTTCATATATTAGTCATGTTAACCACATTTTATTTGGAATTAGGGTCAAAAATACTTTACACATTATTTATTAAAGGGGTGTTTTTGTCTTGATTTTATTAAATAGGCTGATGATTAGGAAAAGGGTCTTTATAGATAGTTAAATGAGTGTTGGCTTGATTTAAGGATTGAGATTTATCGTGCAATTTAAAATAATTAAAAGTAATTTAATAATATTGTTGATGCTTTTGGATGATATAATCATGATCAAAATTAGGACCAAGAATAAATTCCATAGCTAGATTATGAAGTTGTCTATAGGTCTCATGAGAATGACCTTAACTAGTATGAAACCAACAAAACTTATTAGGATCATACCAAGATTTCATAAGATGGGTAGGGTCAAGTTCTCATGGAAGAGATGAAGGTAGATTTTTAATAAATTTAGATGAGGATAGAGTTTTATGAACATTAACATTATTTGGTAAAGATAAGTGAGGACTGGTATATTGTTGAGGAGGAACTGGTTCTGATGAAGGGGTAGGAATGACAACTTGAACATTGTGAATGGTGTCATAAGAATGTGTAAACATCATTGGTAATATTTAGATTTTTGTTCTTAAGTAAGATATGAGGACCCATATAAGGTTGAGGTGGCTCAAATTTACACATAAGGAAATATTATTATTTATCTTGGTCAATATCCTCCTCCAATGTATATGGAGAGAGAATGTGGACCTAATATTAAAGTTTAGGAAAAATGGCATTGGTAAAGAGATGGAAAACATTATCATTGACCATGTTATGTTCACATTTGTTTGACAAAGTTTTCCATCTTTTAACAAAGGCTTGATTAGGATTGTTTAAAATTTGTTTAAAATTTATAAAGTGGGTCAAATTGTTTTCAGGAAGATCACTTGTTTGGAATTCTTGAACTAAAGCATTCACTAAATCCTCCAAACTAGTAATGGAATGAATTATAAGTTTGTTGTACCAATCCAAGGCATCACTTGTGAGAGTTTTGTCTAAGAGTTTGATAGTGGAAAATGTGTTCAATTTTACCCAATCCTTATAAATATTTCCAAATGTTTAAAGATGAAAGGTGGGATTGTTTGATCCATTATAAGAAATTATAGGTGTAATACCTCCTATATCAATGTTAGAAATTTGAGTAGTGAGAGGTTCATTTTGGAGATGCCTGATGGTTTTATTGACCAAAGGGGGTTAAGGAATGAGATTTCCTTAAGAATATCAAAGAGGAGGAGGAGTAAAATTATGGTTATGTGTGCCCCAAGCCATTGGTTGGGGATGAGATTGAAGATGAAGAAGGTGGTTTTGCATTCTCATCATTTGATTTGTGTTATTAAATTGACATGTATTCATTTGATTGAGTGTTTACAAAAATATTTTATGTGTTTTATTAATATTTTTATAAGCATTAGAGTTGGTATTAGTGGCTTGGGTACCACTATTGGTGTTGATAGGAGCTTGAGACAAACAATGAGAATGTGAGGCACTATTGGCAAAATTTACTTGTGTAGCAAAATATGGACTAGTCAATGGTTGAGAAGAGGAAGAACTAGTAGCATGATTACCTTGGGTAGAAAATAATGCACTAGTAAAAGGGTTAAGGATAGTGGAATTTATGAGAGTCCCACTAGATGTATAACCTACCATGTAAGTGGATATACTAGGCGTGGAGTTGGAAGAAGCTAGAGAAGAAGAGGTCATAGTATGAGAAGGGGTCATAATTGAAGGAAGAGTCTAAGAATCAAAGAAAGTGGTGACCCCAAATATAGTTTAGAATTTAGGAGTAGGTGAATGAGGCTCTTCAACTTTACCACTATTCATAAGACTGTAAATGGTATAAGGATCTTTTCCTCAATGTTGAGGAAATTCAGAGATAGAGAACTAAATTTTGGGGGTATACTCTAATTAGGGTTGGTATTTTAATGAGAAGATAGGATTATGTTATAAAGAGGTATTAGGAGGGGTCCCATAGCTCATTGTGTAAGTGGAAATATGAAAATTACTAGAATATAAGAGATGATCCCTACTCTATCTATGGGAGACCCTATGAAGGTTGGTAATATTCATCATGTTTGATGACTGCAATTCAATATTATCATGAAATAAAAATTCCATGATGAAGGGAAGGAAAGTGAGATGAAAAAGCAAGGAAACATGAAATGAAAAAAATAGTATAGGGTCGACTGGGTCAACCTAACATAAAAATAGGGTCTATAAATTATATAAGATCAATTGGGTCAATCTAGTATAGTAAATATAGATTAGATAAAGAGGAAATAAGGTCTAAAAACTATACAAGGTTGACTGAGTCAACCCCATAGAGCGAGCGAAAATTAAGAAAAATGTATTGGGTCGACTGGGTGGAACCAATACAATAGAGAGGGAAAATTAAGAAGCCTATAATAGATTTGTGAATCAAAACAAGATAAATTTTGTAATTAATTTATAAAATAAATAGCTAAAAAGAGATAAATAATCAATTGGATTAGCACTAGCCAACTAAATTGAGGAACACAACAAAAAACCTTACACCAACGTTGGCTAATCTTGTGGCACAAAGTGGGGGTTAGAAACAAAACAAACTAAATTAAACATGCATAGAAGACATATACTCATGTCAATGTATATGAAATCCTAATTCATGGGAGAGAAGTACATCTACATTATCTATCTAATCTTATAAAGGATAAATAAAGTTAAGAATACTTACCTTGAAGATGAACTTGTCGAGCCTCAATCTCTCCCTTCGCCAAGGTGCTTTGCAAGAGATTATTATGGTATGTAAAGATATAAAAATACAAATCATCCATAGGATACACAACCTATTTTTTCATCCAAAATACTTCTCCACAAGATAATATCTATATCTCCAAATAAATTATGTAACCTTAAAATTTATTCCTCAAGTATAATGGTTAATAAGTAGATATTCATTCATACTTATTCTTTTTCACTTCTCTTATTAAAAATGGTTGGAAATAAACTTATATATATATATATATATATATATAGGTGGATATTTCCCTAATTCTTTTGAATATGTCAGCTCTATAGGGTTGACCCAATTGACCCTATATGTTTTTAAAAGATAAATCATTATGTCCTAAGCTAGGTCAGTCAAAGGGTTGATGACACTCAAAGTGAAAAATACCCCTAAATAGTATACAAGGTAGACCTAGTTGACCTTGTATAGTAATAAAAGGCTAAAGACTATATAGGGTTCACCCAATCAACCTAGTACAATCAATTAGAAAAAGTTGGTCAAGGCAAGAGCAAGGAGGATAAAGCATGATAAATTACTAGAATGGGTAAAACAAATAATAATAATCTTAGGGTAAATGGTTCTAGGAGATAAGCATGTAGATTTCAAGTGGAAAAAGGGAAAAAAATCTTACAAAGAACCAATAGTCTACCCACCCATTTTCTTATGCACCCCTTATGGCATACACTCAGAGAGATTGAGACTTAATGGTTTCTTGTAAGATACAAAGTGTCAGTAATCAATAAAAGTTTAAAAATATTATGTGTATACACACCATTGATATTTCTCTATAGGAATGGATGTGAGACATGGATTTCCTTGATAATTACCATGGTCATGACACATAAAAACTCCTTATTTGTTCATAGGATCTACTGACCTATTAGCTCATTGCTCTTTGTTGATCTACTTGGTACAATTAAATGTGCACTATACATATGTTTGGGCCCACAAAATTTGCATTTGTCCACACATCACTGGATCTACTACAAGCTCATGAGATCATGACACTTGGCATCCCCACATTAGTATTTTATTTTGGCCTTTGAAAATGTGACACTTATTTATATTATGTGCTTCCTACAAACCCCATTGACTTTTTGACTTCAAGTTCACTATTGATCTCTGATGTATGATCTAATACACATCATTACATCTTTCATATACACTGACACTATCAAGTTATCATTCACCATTGGATCTTGATTTAAGATCCCATGATCTTGACACTTTCAAGATCTATACTCAACCTAGGAACATTTAAATTTAAATAGCTATTTTCCAAATCTTGAACTTGAAGTTTGCATGCCCATCCCATACTAATAGTTTTAATTTAAACATGTTAGAATTGATATATCAAGATCATCAAGTCATGAAATTTTTAGAGCATGATCCTCGGACTAATATCGTCATGTTTATAAATTCCTTTGGCTCTAGTTGACCTTCTAAGTGAACTTATCAAATGTAAAACTGTATTGACCCATTCATTATTACAAGATGTTTTGATGATGGTTTGGTCCATCTAAGATTTCTTAAGTTTTTTTTGGATCATTTATTTCAATTAAGAAATCTATCAATTTATCTATCTAGTTAGAAGCTTTGTATGTGGGAAAAATTTGGCCAATAGTTTATTCTTTTGATTCAACACATTCCATTAATTTTTGATAAATTTGAGAAATCTTATTATGAACACATAGCATTCTATTGGAGAGATTAATTTTAATTCTAAAATTAATCACCTTCTACTGATGACTATGTGATTTTATCTATTACTTGAGCACAATAAATTAATTTAGATTCCATTTTTCTACATGGTTATCTAATTAGGAACTTTTATGTTGAAACCTATATCAAGATTGTATTATGTCTTACATTTTAGTTCTATTTGTTTTTGTAATCAATATTTTTAACACTATCATTGACAATATGACCTTATTTTTGATGTGAGACACATCTAGTATAATATTATAATATGTTAGCATTTTAATGTTTGAGTAGTGGAATCACATCACTCATGTAGTTTCTTAGAATAATATTTTTTATAGTTTTGGTTATATTTCTTTAGTGACACTAGCTAGGAATCCCAGATAATAAAGTTTAATCACTTCCAAATATTTTGGCCAATTTTTGGGCCACCTTAGACTTATTTTTGTTTCCTCATGATTTTATTTATTTTCACTTCTTACCTCCTTTAGTTTTTGACCATCACCTAATGAGAGACGTGTCTCCATCACCATTTTCTAGTCCAATATTGAGCAAGTTTCTTGTAAAATCCTTCTTTGAGTTATTTATACATATGTTTTTTAGATCAATGTTTCTTTTGAGTGAGCCTTTTACAAAGAACCAATTCCTATTATGAATTTGTGGTTATAGTGACTCAAAATCTACGTATTTTTGTAATATGGATTGACATCCATCAGGACACTCAACATAACATTGTATATTTCTACATAAGTACATTATCAAGACTAGTTGTTGTTATCATCAAAATTTTCACCTTTTAGGAGGTTTTTCAAGCCTCCTCATTTAAGTGATATCATGGATACACCTCTAGTCTATGTTTGACTTTATAAGTGAGGTGAATCTCTAGATATGGGTATCTCCCTTGATGGTATCACCCTTAAAACTACTACTAAACCTACTAATTGCAAAGGGAAAGGGTAAGAAAACTAGAAATAAACTAAAATATGGAGGTAAAGCACCAAATTAACACCATCCACTTGACCATCATGCACTAAGAACATGAATTAGGCTTGAAACTAATCACACTACTTCAAAAGGAACTTCAACCATGAGTGTTTCAACATGTAGGTCATAGACAATGTATTGAATGAGAGGGATAGCCAATAAGTCTAAGTAATGCCAATTATGATTGAAATCCACTTACAAACTATGAAAATATACCTCAAACTCACCATGTGACCTACAAGAAGACAATCCATTTTCAAAGAGGTAGGAAAGGATAAATGAGAGAGAGCAAATCACTACTACTAGCATTCATCAACAATCACACAAGTACACTAATTACTAATATATGAGAAGGTAAGAATAATCTTTACTTAAAATGCAAAGGCATATCACAAGTGTTTAGATTAGTAAATATTTTACATACTCAGCCAAAGGATCCTTAACAAGCCATTCAAGGTAGCATATATAGGAAAAATTGGAAGAAGATAAAATCAAAGGATAAGATAAGTTCATGAACTACCTCTCATGATCATACTAATGACACCTAGCTTGAGAAGATTGTATTTTCATCTTCCTACTTAGCCTTATAGAACATGTGATAGAGAAAATATTCTCAAAGGTGGCATAGGAGGGCTTCATGATAGTTTAGATGATATCTTGGTCATAAATCCTCAAAGAGTTACACATCTACCTCTTTATGTCACTTATAAATCACCTTCTTAACATTTAGCATTATTAGGAAGATTCTATGCCCACTATTTCTAGAAGATCATTATTTATTACATGAAATTTAAATTTGTTGACAATAATAACTCATATTCATAATCTCTCTTTATACCAAGGCTTGATTTTATGTTTTAGGGACCTCCAACACAATGTGTAGTTTATTGTATATCCTATATCAGGTCATAAAACCTCTGTTCCAACTCTATAAGTCACTTTGAAATTGTTATACTCATAATTTTTTAATAAGGAATGGTAAGATACATTCATGTCTTGAGGCTTGAAGTGAATTTGGGGTTTGATAAAGGTTTTTATCTTTGTTTTATGACTTACAAAACCTTGCATAGATAGTACTATATAATTCCAAAGATGTTTTGAAGGTGCTTTGAGCTCAAGTCCTTACAACATGTCTTCCCGTTACTCTCTTAATATAAGATGAGTCATATATCTTTATTTAATTTTAGATATAAACTTGTAACCTACATTATAACTTCAAGAACTTATTGAATGTTACAAACCTTCATCAATTGATTAGGAGGTTTTGTCTAGTTTATAACCCTACATACAAGCATAAAAGGAAGCTCTTCAGGCCTTGTTTTGTACAAAAACAAATCAAAAATTCTATAATTTCATTAATTAAAATTATTAAGAGAGGATAAATGTCATCCAAGTGATTTTTATGTCATCGCAATCCATTTTGATTGCACGAAATCCCTATTTCCTCCATCAAGTTACATTCAGGGGTTTAGGGGCACTTAAGGTCTTAAGGATGGTTCATAGCGTTGAGGGACCTAATCCCCAAAAAAATTCAAGAATATTTAGTAGGAAACCTCATAATTATTATTTTATATTCTAATTATCCCATTCATCTCTTTGTACAAGTTCACACATACTAAAGTTATCCTTCTTGAGTGATGCAAATCTAAATGTGTTCAAGGAGATCATTTGACAAGGAATGGAGATGAGAATGCTTGTTTTTGGGTTAGAGACACATAAATTATGTTTTAACCACATAATTTAAGATGTTCAAGTAATCTCCTTAAAAAATTCATCCCTCAAACTACTGAAGTCTAACTTAAGCCCTATGTTAGGGTTTGTATGCATTCCTATCTATTTAACACTAACCAGCCTTTTCTCACACTTTTCTCTATCCTGATGTTTCTAAACTTAATGGGATTTTATAAAACCTTTATCTCATCTCCCTTTATCTACTCAATATAAAAACACCCAAAATAAATAAGTTTTTTCATGTTTCATATGTATAGTCTTGTACATGTTCATTTAGGCCTTTTAGGCTTAATTGGCCCTTCTTAAGATTTTCACTATTCCTAATCAATTTTACATTCAATTAAACCCTATTAACATTTACTCAAAAATGTTAAAAGGGAAGTTAAAAAATGGAATAATAATAGCTTTGGAAACATCTTTGAGAATAAAATTGCTATTAAGGAGGAAATTCTTAAAATACAAGAAAAAATTCAAAAGGAAGGATATATTCCTGATCTACTTATTGAAGAAAATCAAAAGTTAGCTCAATATCATGATATCATCACTAAAGAAGAAATCTATTGGAGACAAAGATCTAGGTTGTTATGGTTGAGTGAAGGAGATAAAAACATAAAAAATTTCCATCTATCCACTCTAAAGCATAGAGCTAAAATTCACATATCACACCTAAAAAAGGGAGATTCAAAGATTATAGAGGATACCGATATCAAGGAGGAAATGGAGTCTTTTTTCTCATCCTTAATGAATGTTGATCCTAATATCAATTTGGATAGTCAAGCTGAAATCCTAAGAGTGATTCCTTCTCTGGTTTTGAAGGAACAGAATAAAATGTTAAGCTCAATTCCTAAGGATGATGAAATCTTCAAAGCTGTTTGCTCTCTAGGAGGAGATAAAGCTCCTGGACCTGATGGTTTCCCCATGTTTTTCTTTCAAAAATTTTGTAAATTTGTTGGTAAAGATGTAAGTGATGCTGTGAAAGAATTTTATGGAGCTAAACAGATGCTTAAGGAAGTTAACTCCACCTTTTTGTGTTTGATTCCCAAGAAAATTGGTGTTGATTCTCTTGATTAGTTTAGACCGATTAGCCTTTGTAATTCTTTCTATAAAATTATTTCCAAAGTTCTTACTTCCAAATTTATTCAAGTGATTCCTTTGATAATTGCTGATCAACAAAATGGATTTATCCTAGGTAGACAAATTCTCAATTTTATTATCACTACTCATGAGAATATTCACTCATTGTACTGTTCTAACAATCAAGGGTTCATTATGAAAGTTGACATTGCTAAAGCCTATGATAGGGTTGATTGGTTATTCCTTTCAAATAGTATATTAGCTTTTGGATTTGACCAAAAGGTGGTTGGTATTATTTATCAGTTGATTTCTACTTCCTCTATTGATGTTTTGGTAAATGGAAACTCATCCCATTTCTTTTATCCATCATGGAGATTGAGACAAGGTGACCCTTTATCCCCCATCCTTTTTTTAATTATGGCTGATTGCTTGGGGAGATATATTGGGGATTTGGTCCATAAAGGTTTATTTAAGGGTTTAAAACCCTCTTCCCATCCTCTAATTTGTTCTCATGGATAATTTGTTGATGACACCATCTTTATGGGTAAAGCTAAAGTTAAGGAAGCAAGAAATTTGAAGCAAGCTATTAAATTATATTCTTCTACCTCTGGTCAATTGATTAACTAGAATAAAAATGCAGTGTTCTTTATTAACACCCCTATCTAGAGGAAAAATAAAATTGCTAAAATCCTTGAATGTTTTATAGGATCTCTCCCCTCTTCTTACTTGGGTCTTCCTCTTGATCTGAAAGACCCTGATGCCTTCTGGGAGGATCTTATTAATAAGTTTAGCAAGAAACTTGTAGGATGGAAAGGAAATCTATTAAGTTAGGTAGGAAAGTTAACTCTTCTCAAATATTATCTTCAAAGCATACCTACTTATGCATTAAGTCTTTTCAGAATTCCTATTAAATTTTTAGAGTCTATTGAAAAAATTCAAAGAAATTTTCTGTGGACTGGTACTAAGGAAAAAAGGAGGATGCCATTAATTGCTTGGGATAATGTTTGCAAACCTTTTAGGGAAGGGGGATTGGGAATTAGGAAAATCAAAAGTATAAATAAAGCTCGTTTAGCCAAATTGGGATGGAGAGTTTACCATGAAAATAAAGAGTGGAGTACTATATGGAAACATAAGTACCTCTTCAATGCTAAATCCCTTTTTGATTTCTTTTCTTACCCTGATGTAATTTGTCCCTCTTCCATATGGAGGGCTATTCAGGGAACAAAAAAACTTTAGAAAAAGGATGTTCCTGGAAAGTTGGTAATGGACTTAAGGTGAAATTTTGGGATGATGTCTGGTTAAAGGATTATCCTTTGATGGAAGATTTTCAAGATAAGGATTTAGTTGATCGATGTAAGCAAAGATATGGTATACTAGTTAGTCAGTATTGGTAGAATGATTCCTAGGTGAATTTAACTAATGTTAATCAAGGCTTCAGTAACATCCAATTATCTCTCAATGTTGTCTCTCTTTATCCCTATCTTGCAGATAAGATTATTTGGCATGATGATCCTCATGGACAATTTAAAGTCTCCACTATTTTTATTTCAAATTAAAAGTGTAATCAACCTTTGTGGTCTTGCACATGGATGAAGGGGCTCATCCCCAAAATTAATATCTTCTTTTGGACTCTGCTTCAAAATAAAATCTTGACCCTTGACAACTTGTAGAAAAGAGGAATAAATGTGGTAAACAAGTGTATTTTATGCAAAAATGGATTTGAAGATAAAGACCATATGTTTTTGAACTGCTCTTACACTCAACAAGTTTGGACAGAGATCCTTAATTTTTGGGGTATAACATGGGTACATCAAAAAAGTGTGGATCTATCTTTTAAAAGTTGGTGTTATCCCTGTAAGAATCCTGATGTTCTTTTTTTCTGGAAACTAACACTTCCTCATATATGGTGGGGTATATGGAAAAAAAGAAACAATAGAATCTTTAGAAGTAAAGAAATTCCAGGATGGGTGCTTGGTCAGAATATTATTAGAGCCATTAAGGAGAATTTTAAATCACAGAGGGACCCTAATCAAACCTTTCAATTTGATAACCCCTTACGATTTAAAAGGCCTAATTTGAAAAATGATAAACCAAGATCGATTGTAAAATGGTACATCCCTCCTACTAGATGGATCAAAGGAAACTTTGATGGAGTAGCTAAAGGGAATCCATTAAGAGCAAGATGTGGAGGAGTATTGAGAGATCATGTGGGAAATGTAATTAATGCTATTGCTATCCCAATTGGTAAGTTAAATAGTCATATTGTTGAAGCTACTACAGCCCTCTACACCATTAAACTAGCTGTTGAGTTGGGATTTTCCAAATTATGGTTGGAAGGTGATTCTTTGAATATTATAAACATCCTAAATAATAAAAACTCAATTTCATGGTCTATTGAGGCTACGGTGATAGAAATTAAAGCTTTAATTCAAAAATTTGAACAAGTACCATATCCCATACTTATCAAGAAGCCAATGGGGTTGCTGACTGGATAGCTAATCATGTTATTCAAATGGGGCATAAGGTGAGATGGCAGGATGCATTAAATAAGCACGTTGATCTCAAAGTGATTATTAATTATGATGCCATTCATTCTAAAGAGGGAAAAATCTATCTGTATTAGCAATTTAATGATTTGGTGGAGTGGCCTTATGGTGGATAGATTACCTTCACTGAATAGGTACATTCATGAGAATGTTATGTGGTTATCGCATGTGTCAGCATATAGGCGATTTCCATTTCATGTAAAAAACAATTGGATCCATTTTTCTGCCTTCAGTGTTTGGACATTGTTGGAATATTGTTTGTTTTACAATATGAAGGATGAACCGTGGAAGCAAGAGCTAAAAAATTGTGAAGACTGGAAGACTAGATAGGATGTATGGAAGATTCTTCAAAAAGGGAAGGTGGTAAGTTATCTGGAGTGACTGTATGGATCTAAATCCCACATTACTATGGCATTCTTCAAAAATTGGGTTGATGACAGAGTAACTCTCCATGATGTCACTGTGAAGCTCACTGAGAACTTCATTGTCGAGGTCACAGGGCTTCTCATGAGTGGTATTAAATTCTCTAAGTAGAGCAATATTTCTAATGAGGCATACAAAAAAAAATTGAAGACTGATGCAGAGGAGAAGCAATTTGAAAAGAATGGAGATTTCTTCAATTTGGAGTAGATAAAAGGAATTTGGAGAGATGTGTTATGATGCATTCATGAGTATTTTATCCTTGATGGTAGGAGCAAAAGAGTGCATAAATTTCATTTTGTCTTTCTTAATCATTTTAAGCACAAAGACAAAATTTCTTTCCCTTTCTATTTGCATTTTTCGTTGCTTCAAAGTTTGTTTGCCCATAGAAAGAAGGAGTCTCACCCCATTTTACATGAAGGACTGATTCTTATCATAGAGGGTTTCTGCAAAAACAATGCCATAGCTTTAAATCCTTATTCTAACAAAAATAAGGATTCATAGTGTAAAAAGAATGAAAAAGTTAAGAGGAAAGAAAAATTTAAACCAAAACCCTCCAGTTTTAAAAAGCAAATTGCTGAAGAGGAAATTGAGTGGGAAAGTACTGAAAGTTCTGAGAAGGAGGTTATGGAGGAAGAGGAAGGGACGGATATTGGGAAGTCCAATTCTAATCTAGAAGGTTATCAGGAAAATAAAGAAAAAAGTGAGAAAGAAAAAGAAGGGGATACAACTGAGGAAAATATAGAACAAAATAATTTTGATCATGAGGATAATTAGACTGTGTTGGGGGGAAGTGGAAAAGATACAAATATTTTACTTAATGATCCAGCTTTAATAACATAGAAGGAAAATCTAGTTGAGGTTTCCAATCATGCTATGGAGATTAGGGAACAAGAAAAGGATGATCCTGTCTAGCATGAAGACCCTATTAAGACTAAAGAGAAAAAACAATGGAAAGGGAGGAACAAATTGAAAAGAATGATTCCTCTCCACAGGAGAATACAAAAGAAAATTGTGATGCTCGACAGAGGGACACTAAGCTATCCTTCATGAATTTAGTCAAATTCAAAGTTGATGCTATACTCCAAGTTGATTCATGATGTATAAGGAAATAATGGGGCTGAAGAAGAAAGAGGAAATAATGGAATATAACTATGAAGCTGATCGGACTAAAATCAATAATTTGGAGATGCAAATGAGAAATATTCCAATCAAACTTAAAGATTATGAGAATAATCTTAGAAGGCTTATCAAGGAAAGTAGAATGAAGATGGAGGAGGTAACTTCAAGCATATGTGATGCTGCAGTAAACCTTGGAAAATGAGCTAATAAGGAAATAAAATTGTTAGAGGGGCCAAGTAAGAGGACTAAATAGAGTTTGAGGAAGAAAGCCCTACAAGATGCTACTACTTCAGCTGCAATATCCATATAGGATACTGCTATGATTGGAAAGGAGGCTGTGAAGATGATCCTGGAATTAGAAGACTAGGGTCTTCTTTGTTGATATAGTTTTTGTTCTGGTCCCTTCTACTGGATGTTATAACTGGTTCTAAAATTTGGTTCTTTGTTTTAAAACTTATTTGAGTTTCTAGGTCTCTGTAAAACCTGGGCTCTTTTTTATGGTTTAGGATTGTGGTTTCAGGTCCCTGTAAAACCTGATTTTGATGATGTTCTACAGTAGGTTTTAGGAATGATCTTCCTGATGGACATTATTACTTTATCTTTATTTCTCTGTCATAGGGTTTTGGGGTCCCTTCAAAACCTACTTTTACCTTAATCTAAAACATTTATTATTAAATTACATACACTTATTTCATAAATCATCCTTAGGTTTTTAATCCATGGTTTACACGTTTTCTTCAACTACTAAAACCTTGAGTGTAGGTGTTAATCAAGCCTATTTCTATGAAGTATGAATATCATCCTTATAATTTGAACCTTTACGCTTATTAAATGATGATAAAATGATATATAGGTTCTTATTTACCCTATTTATACCTTATATAACATAGTTTATTTCACATACACATCTTCTCATTTGTTCTCTCATGATAGGCCTCTAGGTGTTTACTTAAGGCTATGTGATTATATTCTACCAAACTTGGTATCCATAGGTCAAAGTTATCTTATGTGATTCATTTATATTTTAAAACATTTCAAACACATTATATCATGTGTTAGAGGAATAGTCATTAAGAGGGGGGTGAGTTAGTGATGCTAGATAATCCAATTTAATTCTCAACTCTTAAATATTCAACATACATCAATCTTGATCAAGAAATATAAACATGAAAGCACATACATCCAAAGTATACATAATATCATACATCACATGAACACATCATATATGTGGGAAACCCTTTTGGGTAATAAAACCCATTAAAGCTTGTGATATGGCCTATAGTCCTATAAAACAAGATCCAATATTTAGACTAGCACCAAATGATCAAGGAACACCCATCCCTTAGTTTAGTGAGACACCAATCCCATAATGAGTTATTGCCCCTATCTAGTTGAACACCCACAATAACTATAAATTTATAAATATTTACCTTAAAAGTAAGAACCAACCCCCTAGGTAACCAAACTCCCACTCAACTACCTTGAATAGATCACCTTAAACACCTATTTCTACTTTTCAACTAATGATGATCACCTTTATTTACACTCTTCTCTCTCAATCTGGCTCTAGGGCCAACTTGCTCAAACTACCTCTTCTAGGCTAATTAGGTCTAATGACCTATGTGTCCTCCTAAATCAACTTTATAAAACAAGCATGACTAATCCTCTTCACTTTTTGTTGGTCCTCACTACCCTATACCTTATCTTTCAAAGTCTCTCTCATTTGCTTGAATCCACATGTGCATAACTAGCACAATTAGTCCAATTAGACTTGGTACTTATACCAATATCTTACTTTAACCCATATTGGTCAGCCAAGATGCTTCACATATTTTAACCACATTTTAAATAGGTCCTCATACATGTTAAATGTAAAAAACACACACTCCTTAGGTTTGCCAATACATCATTAACCCCAAACCACCATTATGCCTTAGTGAGACCTAAAAGAATTAGGACTTCATACTTATACCTTACATGTGAGACTACTTGGACCAATTTTAACTTATACCAAAGATTCAAACACATCATACCTATCTCCAATATATTGTTGATTAATCCCTCATGATTCCATGCCACTTGGAACACCAACTCAACACTTAAACCTACCAATTAAGTCTCCTTGCTCTTTAAATCTTCATACATATAAAATATAGTCTCAAACTTCTAAATAAAATACTAAAATATTTCACATATAAATATGAATATATCACATGGGTTAACCCTTCAATACCTTTTAAACATGTCCATATGCCTTAGACACTTCAACATAGGCTTTAAGCACTCAAATTAACTCTCTTACACTGACCACTTAGACTGGTCATGTAAAGTCAAAATATAGTTATACTATTTTGAAGCTACATATCTAATTATGGGCAAAATATGACAACCAATTCCTTATTATAATCCTTTAATACTTATGCAACATCTCTATACTCATTTTATTCTTCAATTCTACTAAATTTGTTTTGAATTTACTTATGTAAAGTGGTCACTCAATCTTCCAGTGATTTGTTCACATTGAATATGGATTGGTCAAACTTTAAAAATACACCAAAATAGTCTTCATGGACTATAAAACACTATCTAATAGTTAGATCATCTTGAAACATCAAGACATTATCAATAAAAATTTAAATATCCTTATTGGATCAGTTACAAACCATGGTCAAACACACAATCAACTTTAGAGCTCAATATATTTGACTTTACAAACATTTAAACCTTCTAACTAGCCTCTATCGATTTGCCTTGGATTCCTTTACAATTTTTCTTTTTACACCATCATGAAATTCATGTTGGATCAAAAGATATAACATAAACACTAAGCAACATTTTTTCCTTCATTAATTTCAAATGCCAATGATCACTGTGTCAATGTTAAACATTGAACACTTTGAAATCATCTCATTTTACCTAAAAAATTTGAACAAACATGCTCTATTGATATCCTTAGAAGTATCCTAGACTTTACCTTACAATTATCACCATTGATCTTAGATCCGAGATCCCATGATTGTGCCACTTGGTAGTTCTATATACCTTTTGTACACCCTATACCATTTAATAAATTTGCTTATGCCACTTGATATTTTTGTGTATAATATAAGCATCCTTTTACTTATTGACTTAATTCATGCCATTGATATCTAACTTCATGATCACATGCTCACCATTGGATCTTTGTCTGTCAGATTAAATGCTCACCATTATATCTCTGTATGATCATATGCTCACCATTGGATCCTTATCTAGTTAGATTAAATGCTCATTATTAGATATGTGATTTGATTAAACACTTACTATTATATCTCCTTTGTAAATTTGGCTAAGTATATAAACTTATCGAATTCTATCTAAGAGGCCAACTTTACATTATTATAACTTTTTATACGATCATCCTTATGACTTGAAGTTTAAACCACATAATCACCTTTCATAGGGGAGAATCCATCTATGTATCAAGATACTCCTGAAACCTTCACATGTGTTAAATGTTATGTGATCAATATGCTCACTCAACTTTATCTATCAATATGGCTACTTGAGCTTAGACATTCATATGACTATTTTAATGAATTCCATTCACTTTTTACAACATTATAAGAAATCATAACATCCCATAGGGTCTTTAAAACATGTTCATACCATCAAAATTATCCATCAATTTACTCACTAAGTCAAACACTCTTCAAACTATCAATCTGATCAGTTTGTCATCAATGCACTAGTACCACATTCTCTCTTTGACATCAATGACAACCCAACATCAATGACCATGATCAACAATCTCCCCATTTGTCATTAATGGAAAAACACCCTCAAAATTACTTCATTTGAACTCCTTCATTTTGATCTTTCTCCCCATTTGACATTAATGACAAAAGGTCTTTTCCTCAATATGCCAACTTGATCATTGACCTAATAAATTAATCCTAGATATTATAAATCTCCCCCTAACATCAAGATCCATCTCATGTCATCTATTCTTTGACATACACCAATCTAAACTTGGGATTTTATGATCCCTTGACATGTCTACCTTCATAACACACAAGCTCCCTTTGTTCATGCATGAAGATTGGATACTTTGTCAAAACTTATGACTTGTTTTAATCAATTCATCATATCAATCTTTTTGGATTCACAACTGTAGTATACTTATTCATATCTTCATCATGATTGGAACATCTCACATATGATCCCCCTCACATCATGCATAGTTCTTCAATCCTTTAAAACTATCTGAGTTAGTGCCCCCTTGGCCAAACACATCTCAAAAAGATATATCTTGTCTTACAACATAAACCAAAGCTCAACTAACATCCACAATGATTTTTCTTGCTATCGAGTGTCTTTTTGAAGCCTATATAGAGACACCCTAACCTAAAATGTCCTAGAATAATTAGAAACTAGGATTTTCCCACAACTCTTCATATTTATTCTTTTCCTTGGTCATATGATACTGATAGTTACTCTTATTCTTCTTAGGCTTGAGAGAAGAAACATGCTTACCCACTAAAATATTCTCATTTCTTTTAAGAATGAATTGACAATACATGGAGATAATACATATTCATGACACACCTTTTCATCTAAAGAAAAAATCTCATCACTAAGTATTGATAACTGATGTTTTTTGAATCAAACATTGTCAACAACATCAGGATGTTTACTTGTATCCATACACACCTCAAAATTAGTCTTAACTAACACCTTGGTCTTCTCCTTGAGGTTAACTTGAACTAACTTTTGATTTTCCTTTTCTATCTAGATAGATGACACATTATATTATCATTCTTAAACCTTATTCATATTTTATTCCTCTTTTGATTTAGCAGGCATTCCACCTTGATATTTTAGCTCAATTGAGATTAGTTTTCTTATTCTTAACTTCCTTAGGATTCCATACCAAGGATTGACCTTTCTTTAGAAAACTAGGATGCCCATGTAATTTCTTATGACTTGAGAGCTTTCCTATATAATATCTTGAAATATGACCACCTTGATGTCAAATGAAACAAATAACATCTTGTATCTTAGGTTTATTATGTTCAAGCTTGATTGTCTTAGGTCTCCATACCTAGTTTAGTCTTTTCTTATGCATTCTAGGGTATAATCTAACAATATCTCCCATGTCATGACAAATATAGAAAAAACCATCTTCCATACCTTTTGATTGAATATGGTAATGATCTATTTTTGATTGATTGCTTCTTCTTACACAGTCCTTTACCCTATGACCAATAATATGACAAATAAAATAATGGCCCATAAATAATTTTCCATGCCTTGAAGTATTTGGATATTTTATTGGTTTCTTCATTTTGCCTTTGACTTGACTTGATTTGACTTATTTTCTTTCATGTTACCATTATTATTTATTTTTTCTAATATTTTTTCTTCTTCTTTAACCTTTCCTATCTTGACAATAAATTTTTCATGCTCATCCTTCAATGAATCTAGCTTGGTCTTCAATTGAACACTCTCATCATCTTTAGCTCTTATAATTGAAATTATAGCCTCTAACTAAATTATAAGATCTTAGATAGTTTTTGTATCCCTCTTAGATTATTTAGCCATGGCATCCTCCAATTTACATGCATGCTCTTCAATAATAATTATATAATCAAGATTAGACTTCAACTCATCATGCTCACCTTGTTTTGAACTAAAATTGGTAATTTTCTCTTCTAACTAAGTTTTTAGATGTCTACATTCTTCCTCTTTTGATCTTAGATTAGTCTTTGTAACACTTAATTAAACCGTAATATCCTCCATCATCAACTTGTCTTCATTAAGGATTTGGAGTGATCAAATGGTGGAAAGCAGCCATTGAAGATGAACATGGCCATGTGTGGAGGAGGTCACAATGGCGATCTGTTGACAGGTGACCTGTCGACAGGTCCCAGGCTAGGTGCTGTGGCACAAGGAGAGAGGAGTTCTGGTCAAACAACATTCTATTCCAGTGAGCATGTTAAGCTGAGCAAAGTTAATGGCTATTTGCTGAGAAGGCAAGATCGACCAGTGTTGGTCATTCCACAAGAGATAGTTTAGGAGGACATTGAATACCTTTCATCACACACTTTGATTTGCAAGTTCCTGGGAATATGAATCCCTCAAGTGGCTCTGGAAGCTTGGATTAGGTGCTCCTAGTCAGTTGATGGAGATTTTGACATTATGTTGGTAGGAAACAACTACTTTCTGGTGAGTTTCTCCTCTATGATGGATCAAAATCACATTTTTGAAGGGGGCACTTACTTCTATGAATGAGTGGGTCTATTTCTCAAACTCTAGCATGTGGGGTTTAATATGGTTGAGGAACTTCCAGCTTGTGTCTCGATCTGGGTTTGTCTTCCATGGCTGCCATTGGAATTTTGGCGGGAGGACATTCTCAGATAGATAGCGGCTATGCTGGGAACACCAACAGTGATTGCCCATCAATCTCTAGATAAGAAATTCATTACTTATGCTCACATTTGTGTAGACATGGATCTAAATAATCCTCTACCTGATTCAATGGAGATTTGTATGGGCTCACTGACATGGATTCAATAGATCAACTATGAATCCATTCCTTTCTGGTGTAGAATATGTCATGTATATGGACATCTACATCAATAATGCCCCCAAGCTGCCAAAGATAAAGGAGCAGTACCAGAATCTTTAGCACCATCTACAGCCTTTGCTGGTAAGGGGTTTGGGAGTGCAGGTCAGAGTGAAAGAGCAAAAACCCAGCCTGATAGGATGAGTAAAGGGAAAAATCCAATAGTTGGGAGTTTGGTGCAGGGATCAGTAGACCAATTTAGTAGTGGAATGGATGATTTCATACCAGTTAAAAAGCATGCAAGAATCTGGGGACAAAGGTGAGGGAATGTGGAGAGGTAGATGGAATAGGGTTTTAATAGGTTTAAGGCCCTTGACAATATGGCTATTGAAGAGGGCTTTCTCATGCTGGATTAGGGAGAAGATTTGGAGTAGCAGAAGCAATTTTTAGCTCTTAATGACAGACAAGATATGATGGATCAAGCACCCCTAGATGAGTCTCTAAGATTAGAGGAAGGGTAGCCTAAGGCTGTGAATGAGTTGAAAAAGAAGGAAGTTAGATGGGCAAATTTGGTTAAGGAAGTTGACGCTAGAAAAAAGGACAAAAATCCTGCAGTGGCACTTGGGTTAATGCAAAAACAATTCAAAAAGGTCACATCATCTGCTCCTCCTAAAGTGGGGCAGAGAAAAGACCAATATAGAATCAAAATTACAGGTGATTTATTGGTGGAATCTAGGGTTGTCAAGACCTTAGATGAGCATTTTCCCCAATCCACCCAATGATAGTTTTATCATGGAATACAAGGGGTTTGAATAGCTACCCCAAACAAAAAGCTATCTGTAGATTGGTGTGGGATCACTCTCTGGATATTTTTTGTATCCAGGGGACTAAACTATCAGTTGATTCTCTATTTGCTTGTATGCCAAATATTTGCATACTGGGCAATGGCAATGTGTAGGAGCCCAGGGTAGCTTAGGAGGACTAGCTATGGGTTGGGACCAAAGGAAAATTTTGCCACTACATTGGGTATCCAGTATATCAGCTATGTCAATGGCAGCTTCTTCTTTGGAAACCAGCGAGTTGTGCCTAGTTACCATAGTTTATGCACCTGTTGATATTGACGGGCAACAATAGCTTTGGGCACACATCCGCTACATCCGTCAGTGTTTTCCATTCTTGTCATGGATAGTGGCTAGAGACTTTAATGTGGTAATGAGCTTGGAGGAGAAAAGAGGAGGACTAAATTGTCTAGGCCCCTCTTCTGAGTGCCTTCACGATAATGCTGAAACGCTTCACATTTCAGATGTGAAACCTTCAAATGGGCTATTTACATGGAGTAATTGAAGAATAGGTAATGCTGCCATCTTTGAACGCCTTGATAGATTTTTAGTTTCTTGTTTTTGGCAATCTAGGGCTTTCACTCTCACTTGTGAGATTTTGGATTGGAGGGGATCGGATCACTGGCCTATCAAACTTTCCATCGGTCAGATTGGCGGTCCCAAAAAGCCTCCATTTAAATTTTAGTTGATGTGGCTCTAGGACCCATCTCTTCATGACCTCATAGGCTAGTGGTGGACACAGGGGGGTCCTGCATATGGTACAGCTATGTACTCTTTCCTAAAAAAGTTGTAGTAAGTTAAAAGAAAATTACAGATCTAGAATAGGAGTTGTTTTGGGAATTTGCAGTGTATGAAGAAGAAAGTGCAAGACCAGCTAGATGGCATAACTAGGCAAATAAGAGACAATGGATTCTTGAAAGTCCTTCACCTAGAGGAATCTAGAGCAGCTAATGCTTTAACAAAGTGGGAGCTTCAGGAAGAGATCTATTGGAAACAGAAGGCCCACAATGATTGGCTCCAGGAAGGGGATAAGAACACGGACTTTTTTCACAATTCAGTGCAAGGGAGGTGAAATAGGAATTTTATTACCTCTCTTATTACTCAAGATGGAGTGCACCTCTCCTCCTCTCAAGATATTAGCAGAGAAGCTATCCAGTACTTCTCAAAACTTTTTACTAGTGACCCATTGCCAGATGAAGGGGCAAAAATTTTAGTGTTGTCTTGTATCCCGTCTTTGGTAGATGAAAGAATGAATGAAGGCCTTATGTGGCCAATTGGGATGGCAGAAGTGGAAGAAGCTTTGTTTAGCATGAAGAGAGGCAAAACCCCTGGGCCAGATAGATTTCTAGCTAATTCTTTCAAGACTTCTGGGATATAATTAAGCAAGATTTGATGAGTGTCATACATGAGTCCTATTTAAGCAAAGAAATGCTTAGAGCATTGAATGCTACATTCTTGGTGCTAATTCTGAAGAAGGAGCAGGCAGATAACCTGGAGATGTATAGGCCCATTGCGCTTTGCAATGTGGTCTACAAAGTTATTGCTAAGCTTATTGCGCAAAGGCTGAAAGGGCTCCTCCCTAATCTTATTTCAGAGGAACAAGGAGGCTTTGTGGTAGGCAAACAAATTTTGGATGGAGTGGTGGTAGCTTCGGAAGCTATTCACTCTATGAGTACTTCTCAAGAGAGGGCAATGTTTATTAAGCTTGACCTTGCCAAAGCCTATGACAGAGTCAACTGGAGATTCTTACACAAAATTCTTTTGGCATTTGGCTTCAAGTCGGATTGGATTAGTTGGGTGTTAAGTTGTGTTACTATGCCTCCCTTTTTGGTCCTTGTTAATGGAGCACCTACAGAGCTTTTTGGAGCGTCTAGAGGTCTTCATCAAGGAGATCCACTCTCTCCATATTTGTTTATTCTCATGGCCAAGGGGCTTCGGTAGCTCTTCAAATGTCGAGTCTCTTAGAATGCTATACAGGGTTGGAAATGGGAGAGCGAGATAACCACCTTGTCCCATCTCCAATTTGTAGATGACACTATCCTAGTAGGCAAAGCACAGATTCAGGAAGCGAAAGCTTTTCAAGTCATGCTGGATAATTATTTGGTAGCTTTTGGATAGCAGATTAATGACCATAAATCATCTATTTTCTTCTTCAATACTCCTGAGTCTATTCAGAGAAGGATCGCTGCCATACTCTAGTTTTAGATTCAAACTCTCCCAGTGGTTTATTTAGGGGTTCCCATTGTGGTGGGGCAGTAGCCCAGGTTATTTTGGCAGAATGTTCTAGACAAATTGAGGCAGAAGGTAAGCCATTGGACTCATAAATGGCTATCTATAGCAGGTAGAGTGATTCTGCTACAATCAGTTATTCAGGCTTTACCTATACACCAGAGCATGGTTCAGAGTGCACCAGCTTACTTTCTAAAAGAATATGATGCCCTCTCTAGGAAGTTTCTGTGGAGTGGCAATCTATAGAATTCTAAGTGGAGTCTCATCAATTGGGACATGGTGTGTAGACCAAAGCAAGAAGGTGGCCTTGGATTGCGCTCAGCTATTTGGCTAGCCAAGCCCTTACTGCTAAACTTTACTGGCGATGGTGCACTAACCAATCTAACCTATGGGCCCGAATCCTGACAGCCAAATATTTTTTGGGCATTGATCTTCATGATATTTCCAGACTTCCTCTAGAGGGGAGAGGGTTGATGATATGGAGTACCCTCAAGCTTGGAGCACATTTGGTGAAGCATGGCCTCTTTTGGGTGTGCAACAGTGGGTTGAAGGCCTTCTTCTGGAAGGACTCATGGGATGGTGCACCACCACTTCTATATTCACACCCACATCTACAACCTCTTGCAGACTCTTTTCATGCTGTTGGGTGGAGCACTATGATGAATTACAAGGAAGCATATAACATGGGAATGATCATTGGATACAGGTGGAAACATTCCTCTGATTGGCTACCTAGGGGTTCAGAGGAGGAGAGAAGAGAATTAACCCAAATCCTTGAGGCTAGAGGGTGTAGTGCATTGCAAGGGCGTGATGTACTTGCATGGGTAGAGATGCAATGGGATAGTATTCTGTGGCTTCAAGATACATGACTTTGATTAAGCAAATTATTGAGGAAGGATAGTTTCATTGGGGGAAGAAAGTCTGGAATCGAATGTCTTGGCCCAAATGCAATTTTTTTCTATGGCTACTTATGCATAATAGATGCCTCACCTGGGCCAATCTTCATAGGAGGGGATTTTAGGGGCCATTTATTTTTGTTCTGTGTTATAGTAGTGAGGAGACAGGAGCTCATCTTTTCTTCCAATGTTCATTTGCTAAACAGGTCTAGCACCTGTGGTGGAGTGCGTGGAGTGCCCCTTGCAGGCATGCCTCTTATTTAACAAATTTTTGGTCTCGGCTGGGGTATGCTCCTACAAAAAGTTCCCTATTACAGAATGCTTGGATGGTGGGATCCTCCTTCATTATGTGGAATTTGTGGCTTGAAAGGAATCAGTGAATCTTTAGGGGCATGTAGCTGGAGTTGAGACTGCTATGGAGTAACATAATTAATGCACTTTAAGAAACTCTTCTTGTTAGGTGTGTGGCAAAAAATGAGGTTAAACCTAGAGCTACTAGAGTTTGTATGCACCTAGGGCTGGACTTGTCCAAGGCTGGCACGCTGGTGGGAAGCAACAGCTCGGTGAAGGGTAGAAATTGACAGGTGCGACCTGTCAGTAGAACTGGGTGATGGACGCCTCCAGGGGAAGGCTTCATCAAAATAAATATGGATGGTTCCTCTCGGGGGAACCCAGGAGTGGCTAGTATTGGAGGTATTAGGTGGGATAGCTTTGGTAACATTCAATTTTTGTTTTCTATTTACAAAGGCTGCCATACAAATAATCTAATGGAAGCCGAGGCTATCTTGGAGGTAGTGAAAGGTTGTTGTAAAAGTGGTCATCTCAATGTTATTTGTGAATTGGATTCACAAGTGGTGGTTAATTTGTTGAATAAGTGTAATTTTGGTAAGATAGAGTGGCATTTAAATGCTATTAATTAGTAGATAAGGCAATTAAGTACTTTTTTGAATTTGATTTCCTTCCAACACATTCCCCGTGAGTGGAATGATGTTGTGGACTGCCTTGCTAAGTGGGCCTCAGAGAATGGGGCATCCTGGAGCATTACTGAGCAGAGAATGCTCCCTATGAATTTGTATCAAAAGCTGGTCGAATTGGTGGATCAGGAGAAAAACTTGTAATTAGTGTTTTATTTTGGTACTTAATAAATTTTTACCCCCGATTTAGTAAAAAAACCTTGTCTCCATTAAAAATTTCAGTTAATCTCCCAAACTTAGTTTGAAGATGAATTATCATTTCTTTATGTTCTATGAACTGTTCATTAAACTCCTTAAGCCTCATATCATGTTCATTATCCTTTAAATTATAATTACTCTTCCCAATCTCAATATGACTAATCTATTCTTCAAGACTTTTGACCATTGATCCCAACTCAATATTTTCTTTCCTCAATAGATTAGCCAAATTTGTACCCTGGATCACCTTCAAGTGGTTAGACTTGCAAAGAAGGTCTTACTCTCATACCAATTTTTAGTGGTAAAATCACTAAGAGGGGGAAGGTGAATCAATCATGCTAGATAATCTAATTCAATTCCCAACTCTTAAACATTTAACATACATCAATCTTGGTCAATAAATATAAAAATGAAAGCACATACATCCAAAACATACATAAGATCATACATCACATGAACACATCATATAGGTGAGAAACCCTCTTGGGGGATAAAACCCATTAAGCCTTGTAAGATGGACTACAGTCCTATAAAACAAGATATAATATTTAGACCAACATAAACTGATCAAATAACACCCATCCCTTAGTTTAGTGACACACCAATCCCATAAGGAGCTACTGCCCCTATCTAGTTGAGCATGCACAACAACTAGACCTTTAAAAATCTTTACCTTGAAAGGAAAAAATAACCCCATAGGAAATGAAGAACCCACTCAGCTACCTTGAATAGATCACCTTGAAATCCTATTGATATTCTTCAATTGATGATGATCACCTTTTTTTGGATTCTTCTCTCTCAAACATTCCTCTAGGGCTAACTCACTCAAACTACCTCTTCTAGGCACATTAGGTTTAATGAACTATGTGTCCTCTTAAATCAAATTGATAAAACAAGAATGACTAATCATCTTCACTCTATGATGTTCCTCATTGACATGTACCTTTTATTTGAAAGGCTCTCTCCTTCATTTGAATCCACACTTGCACAACTAGTATAATTTGTCCAATTATACCTTGTACTTATACTACTCTCTTCCTTTAATTCATATTTATCAGCTAAGATGATTTAAATATTTTGAACACATTTAAAATATTTCCCTATACATGTTGCATGTAATAACCATACACACCTTAAGTTTTCTAATACCTCATTATCCCTAAACCACCATTAGGTCTTGGTGAGACCTAAAACAATTAAGCCTCCATACTCATATGTTACATGTGAGACTACTTGGACCACTTTAAAATTATACCAAAGACTCAAACACATCATAAATATCTCAAATATACCCTTTATTAATCCATGATGTTTATATGCCACCTATAATACTCAACACTCAAATCTACCAATTAGGTCTCCTTGCTCTTTAAGTCATCATACATAGAAAATATAGTCTCAAACTTCTAAATCAACTACTCTAATATTTCACATATCCATATGTATATATCACATGGTTCAACCCCTAAAGACCTATAAAACACCTCTATATTCCTTAGACACTTCAACATAGGCTCTAAACACTCAAATCAACTCTCTTAAAATGACCACTTAGATTGGTCACATATAGTCAAAATATAGTTATACTATTTTGACTCTCTATATCTAATAATGGAAAAAATATGACAACCAATACCTTATTATAATAATTTTAGACTTATAAAACATATCCATGCTCATTATATTCTTCAATTATACTCAGAACTCTTCCAACTTACTTCTACAAAGTGGTCACTCAATCTGCCAGTGCATTCAACAAACATAGTCAGCTTCTAATCCTTTGTTAACATTGAATATGTATTTTTCAAACCTAAAAAATACAAAAAAATAGTATTCATTAAGTCTAAGACACTCTCTAATAGTTAAATCATATTGAAACATCAAGACACTATCAAGAACAACTCAAATATCCTTTTCAGATCACTTATAGACCATGGTCAAACACACAATCAACTTTTAAGCTAAATATATTTTATTGTATGATCATTCAAACCTTATAAATAGTTTTTATGGATGTTCCTTAGAGTTATTTACAATTTTTCCTTTTAGAACACCATGAAATTCATCTTGAATCAAAAGATATATCACAAACACTAAGCACTAGCTTTTCCTTCACTAATTTCAAATGCCAATGATCACTATCAAAATGTTAAACATCAGACACTTTAACCTCATCTCATGCTCCTTATAAAATTTGAACAAACACACTCTATTTATCTCTTTGAAATTATCCTATACTTTACCTTGAAATTATCACCATTGATCTTTGATCTGAGCTCTCATGATTGTGGCAATTGGCATCTTTGTGTGCCTTCTACACACCTTATACTATTTAGTCAATGTGTTTATGCCACTTGGAATTTTTCATGTAATATAAGCATCCTTTGAATTATTGACTTAATGAATGCCATTTATCTCTAACTTCATGATCATATTCTCACCATTGGACCTTCATCTATTATATTAGACACTCACCATTAGATCTATATAAGATCATACACTCATCAATAGACCCTTACCTAGTCATATTAAATGCTCATCATTAGATCTATGATTTGATTAAATGATCACTATTAGATCTCCTTTTGAAAATTTGGCTAAGTATATAAACTTAGTGAATTCTATCTGAGAGGCCAACTTTGTATTGCTATAGCTTTTACTATGCTCATCCTTATGAACTAAAATTAAAACCAAATGATCATATTTCATAGGATAATCCATTCATATATCAAGCTACTTCTGAAACCTTCACATAAGTTAAATATGACATGATCAATCTTCTCACTCAGATTTATCTATCAAGATGACTACTTGATCTTAGGCATTCATATGACTATTCTAATGAATTCAATTCACTTCCACAAGCATTATAAGAACTCATAACATCCCATAGGGTCTTTAAATCATGTCCATACCATCAATATCATCCATTAATTACATCACTAAGTCAAACACTCTTCAAACCATCAACCTAATCACTTTGTCATTAATGCACTAGTACCACATTCACTCTTTAACACCAATGACAACCCAAAATTAATTTCCATACTCAACATCAAGATCTAATTCATCCCCAGAACCTCAATCACCCATCACCAACATGACCTTTGACTACACTACCTACTAGAGGCTTGCAGGTGCCCATTTTGGAAAAACATTAATTGTTCACTATTTGGTTCCCTTTTGAGCTCAACCAATTGATGGTGAAGTATGGTATTGAGATATATATATTTTTTGGATGATTTATATGTAATCTATTTTACTTAGATCATATGAGAAATCACTTGCAATTCCCACTATCTAAATTTTCAAGCACATTCATCTTGAATTACATGGTCCTCAAGTTACAACCCCTTTGAATGTAAGGTGGATTGAGAATTGAGTTTAAATAGCTAAGGAAAGGTATTTGAACCATATTGGCATAAATTAAGAGGATGATTTTTAAGACCAATAAAGTTTCATGAGTATGACTTTCTTATAGAGGCAATGCATGACTGCAAGTGATGTTGTTATTTTGAGACCTCTCTATTCACCATGAAATTTAAGAGATTGAAACATAAAGCTTATAAATACTACTTGAAAATGGAGTATATTATTATATATTTTAAATACTATATGAACTCTTCATTAAAAAAAATACCACCAATGGTAACCTATAGGTATGAAGACCTGTAGGTTCATAGACCTACTTTAGATTTGACCTAAATAAGGAAATCTATTAAAATTTGGACTCTAAAACTTTTCATTCATGAATATGATCTTCAAGGTTGTCTAAGGATGACCTCTTCCATTCAATAATGTGGAAAATGAAAATAAAACCCTGTTTGACAAGATATCTCTCAACTATATCTACAAACTCACATTGTCTAATTGTATAAGAAAAAATCTATCTCTTTTTAGGATAATTGACTCAATGGTGTTTGAAAATGGTTTTGAGGTCCTTAATAATTTGTTTCAACTATTTAAAATTTCATTAAATCCATTGAATGCATTCAAGATAGCTCATATATCTTGCAACCATACTATCTTAAACTGGTCATTAAAACGAAATTATTTAACAACACCTCAAACTTGAAAATGAAGAAACATGAGAGAAGATGATATTATAGGGATAAATTAATGTTTAGGAGACCATTTAAAATCATTATCACATGTTCATTTGATCTCAAAACTTTGCATATGATGAAAACTAACCATAGTGGGGTTTAAAGCTTCTTTTTTACCCCTTAACTTCTTAATGATTGTTCATAGAGTTAAGGGTATTAACCAAAAAACCAATGACACAAAGTGTCAGTTCATTAGGATACATTCATATGTATAATATCTTTTACTCCAACTCTCTCTCTTGAAATTACCAAATGAAAACTTGTTGCCCTTTTTTTGTTGTCAAGAAGGCTAATGGAGAAAAGGAATGAATTTTTTAATTGTTTGACTATATACCTCAACTTCGTGATTAAATTTGGGACTAATAAGATCATGGATACCTCTACAAGATTTTTTACATTGTCAACATTTATAAACCCTCTATAAAAAATCACCAAAAAACATGTTTTTTTTAAGATTTTGATTGTTCCACCCATTTAAGATGTTGGACATGATGAACTCAGTGACTCTTTAGCTTCCCTTGACCTATGTAGACATGGAAAAGAGTGATAAAATTATTGAGAACCTTATTTTCTTGAATCTATCTCAAGATGTCTTCATATATGCATTAGAAAATGATGAATAAAATTTATAAAGGGCTTTCAATGTTACAACTAAGTTATATAAGACTTTGAAAGAATGTGTACGGTAATGTAAAACAATTATGTCAAGACCAAGGTGTTAGATTTATTTGAAAAACCCATTTTACAATGACCAAATATTTATATATGTTCTTAACTTGAAAGTTTTATTTTCACATTGAGAATCATAATAATATTAAAGTAATAAAATACCTTAATCTTATCAAAACTACCTTAAACTCTCCAAATTTCCTTAGAAGCAATGTGATCAACTTACTAGTTATGCATCCTTAACTAATTTGATTAGGTTTTGACTATGTGTGTTCCTTATAGGGTTATCACCTTGTCTCTTTGGGCATTCCTCCACATTGAATTACTTTCAAACTTACCTTAACTTTGTCAAACTTACCATAAACAATGATAATCACAAAATGAATACCATAAGAAATGATAAAATTATGACAAGACATCATGATGTGACCTAGCTTCCAACTAGACCATCCTAAATGACCTTATAAGATACTAAGGGAGACACATTAAGTATCAACATAGATCATTCATGATTGACACAAGACCTTCATAATGACTATCAACAAAGTTAAGGCCAAGTAAATCAAATTTTTGAATGATCCTTATTCATTGTAGATAAATTATGGCTAACATCTTTGGTGACCTCATAAGATTGTATGCCTGATATGCACTTTAGATCAATTTCTTAGTCCATCCATTAGGCTATGGATTCACCTCAGCTCAACACAAAACTTAAATTAACCTTGACACTTGACTACAAAACTATTGCAATTAATGAAATAATTAATTATCTTTACCATGAGAATAAGATAAAAGAAAACACACCAAATTAACAGACACAAAAAATCAATAAGACAAAACACATTATACAAAAAATCACTTAGAGGAAGGATAAGATAAGAAATACTATTTACAACTAACCTATCAAAATTGATCCTCCTAGATTAAAAAGAAAACTCTTTGAATCACCTTCATGTCATAAACAACAATATGTGTTAGCTACTGATCATAATTTATAATTGCCTGGCCAAATCCTTTATTAGTGGACACCTTCTTTGGCTTGAGTTCACATTAATCTATAATAATAAACATATATTTAATAAAGACAAACTCATCTTAATCTTAAATTTTTACCTCATACTATTATCTATCCTTGGTAATTTGAGAGACATCTAGAGTGACCATGGTTTGATTCATAAAATTAGCATCATTTTCATCTTCATCCTAAATTGACTCCTCAAATTCCATCTCATGATCATCTTGAAGAGTGTCATATTCATCATACCTTGTTATGTCATGTATTAGAACTTCTTGGTGACTACTAGTAGGATTTATTGGAGAGTTAAGAACTTTGTAATTTTCATCAACAACTTCCTCTTATTCTTCTTGAGGTTCTATCCTACCAGACTCTTCAAAATCCTTTATCATGTCCAAGTAGGACTACCACATATCTTCAAGGCCTCCTTTAACTTGTTCATGAGACTTATAAAGATCATTAACCTATAAAGATCATTAACCATGGTATTCACTGAAATATCCTTCTCATGCATGTCATCATGATGTTCATTAGCCAAGAAAACAATATTAGAACTCTCCTTATGGGATTTAGGTTTATTATCTATACTAGAAAAAAAATTGTACCTCCTCCCAAAATGCAACTTCTTCTTCATCACTTTAAAATATACTAAGATCAATTTCAATATTACCATTCTTTTAAGGGATAATAAGCTGGTCAAATGCTTCAAATTCTTGAATAGACTCATAACATGGCTACACATTGTATTCTACAAGTTATATATTTTATCCATGACATTAAATAAGACTAATAACCAATGAATCTTCAATAATACTTACCTCATGTTCAGCTACATCCTGCTCAATCGATTTATAGTCACCTTTCTCTTCATAAATACCCAATGCATGAGAGTTAGATTGGTATTCATCTTCCTCAATGAAAAATGCAAGATCATCTTCCCATTCAAGTTTAAATTCATCATCTCTCTTTTACCAAATTTTATTTTTCCTCCTCTTCATCAACATCAAAACCATATCATCCAAAATGATCCACTTGGTAATTTGTGACATCTTGAAGGTTGTCCAACTATTAGCTAAAAAGTAGAGATTTTTTTTTGCATTTTTGAGATTGTATTTGCTTTCCTCTTTACCAAAAGGATTAACAATGATAATATCTTCCTCATATGCACAAGAGTCACTCTCTTCAAATCCTTATTGAGATTCACTTGTAACTCATTGATATTCATTTTCATAAAATTCCTACCACATCACCTAGTTTTGACAAACTCTCCTTTACATCTAAATATCCATCTTTTACCATCAATGAAACTATTTCTCCTTCACAAAAGGAGAGGGTGAGAGGGAAATATATTTAATTAACTTTCTTCAAACCTGATAGAGTGTCCTTCTAACTTGGGAATTTAGGAGTACTAGGTTTATTCCAATGTTCTAGAAGGGATGGAGAAGAGAAATAAATTGAAGGTATTGCATTATTATCTTTCCACTCCTAAATTTCTATATAAAACTTTGAATAATCCTAAACTTTATAGATGGTTTCAACTTCATGTTAGAGTGTAGGTAAATAGATTGAATAACTTGAGATCTTGAATTTGATTCCACATAATTCTCCTTTTTTGGACTTTGGATAGGCATGGGAAAAGGTTCTTTCTCAAGAGAAGGCATGACATAATCAAGGGTATTAGTAAAATAAGGCATACAAGAAGGGATGGTATTTATCTTCTGAGTAAGATTGGGTAGATATTGAATTGGCATAGACCTCTCTTGATAGTATAATGCAACTTGGTCTAGGTTTGGAGTAAAATAAGTTTGATGTAGAGTAGGAGAAGGAATACAAGATTGAATGTATTACATTTTATGCCTCTCCTCAAGTACTGATATATTATCAATACATTTAATTAGACCTCTTATTTCCATCTCTTTATCAATTTCCAAATGTTTGATTTCTTTCTCAATAGCTTCCCATCCAATCTTAAGTGAATGCATAAGATTATTCATCATTTGAGTGTTTTCATTTTGATTGGAAGAGTTATAGAAAATTAGGCCAAGTTCCCTCTCTTTATAAATATACCTCATTTGTATTTCCAAAATTAAAATGTTTTGTTTGAAGTATAAGGGATATAGAATAAAAGGAAAATGACTTTGACAAGTTTGACTAGAGGGATGAGTAGGATACTAATGAGACTAAGTTGGATTGGGAAGGGGCACATAAGGATGTTGATATCCTTGGTAATATTGATATGCTACTTCTTGAGAGCCACTTGGGATGAATCCATGAATACCATCAATCAAATATGTATAATATGAAGGGATAGAATATGCATCTTGACCAAAAGAATGATTATGATAATAATAAGTTTCTAATTTTAAACACCTAGGTTATTTATATTAGCTAAGATTCACTTATAATTACCATTGATGCTTGGATTCATGCCTCCAAAGGCTAATGTGTTGAAGCACAACACTAATAAATCTTCAATGGGATGCAGTACTAATCCCACCAGGTGTGATAAAACTATTATCATCAAAAGTTGCACCCTTGAAGAGGTAGTTTAAGCCCTATTAATTAAGTGATAACATGGACTTACATCTAGGTTATGGGTGGTCTAATCAGTGAGGTGAATCACTAGATATGGATAGCTCCCTTGATGTTATCACCCTTAAAACTACTAATTGTAAAGGAAAATGGTAAGATAATTGAAAGTAAACTAAACTAGGAAGGTGATGCACTGAATTAACACCCCCCACTTGACCATCATGCACTAAGAACATGAATTAGGCTTGAATTTAATCACATTACTCAAAAATGAGCTTCAAGCATGAGTGTTTCAACATGGAGGTAATAGGTAATGTATTGAATGATAGGGATAGTAAAGAGGTCTAATAAAGAGACTAATGAATGAAATCTACTTCCAAACTCTGAAAAGCTACCTCAAACTCACCATGTGACCTACAAGAAGACAATCCATTTGTAAAGAGGTAGGAAAGGATAAATAAGAGAGAACAAAGAACTATTACTATAATTCATTAATAATAACACAAGTACATAATTTAATGAATATGAAAAGGTAAGATTCATTTTTATTCAAAATTTAAAGGCATAATAAAAGTGTTTAATTGAGCAGGGATTAAACATACTTAGCCAAAAGATCCCTAAAAATCCATTTAAGGAAGTATATATACATAAAATTGGAATAAGAAATAAGGAAAGGACAAGAGAAGTTTATGAACTACCTCTCATGATTATATCAATTAAAAAATAGAAGGTGGGTGAAACATAGCTTGAGAATACTGTGTTGTCATCTTCCTACTCATCCTTGTAGGAAATGTGTTAGAGCAAATCTTTTAAAGGGTGGCATAGGATGGCTTTATGATTGTTTAGATGCTTTCCTGATCATAACTCCTCAAATAGTTACACATATACCTCTTGAGGGAAATTTCAAATCATATTCTTGACATTTTGCATGATTAGGAAGCTTCTACACCCACTCTCTCTGGAATATCATTATTCATTAAATGAAATATGCACTATTGACAATAGTGACTTAAATTCACAATCTCTCTTACTACCAAGGCTTGATTTTGTGCTTTAGGGACCTCCATCACAATGTGAATTTTATTTAATATCATATATCAGGTCATGTAACCTTTTTCCTAATACTATAAGTCACTTTGGACCTATTGTACTCATAATTTCTTGATAAGGGATGGCAAGACACATTCATGTCATAAAGCTCAATGTGACTTTGGGGTTTGAGAATGGTTTATATCTATATTATGTCAATTATAATAACTTTAATATATAGCAATAGATACTCCTAAATATGTTTTAAAGGTATTTTGAGGTCAATTCCATGCAACATGTCTACCCTTTACTCTCTTCATACATTATGAATCATGTCTCTTTATTGAAGTTTAGCTATAAACTTGTAACATGCATTATACCTTTACAAGATTCTTAAATTTTTAATAAATGATTACAAAACTTTATTATTACCTTAGATATGTTACTCAACTAATTAGAAGGATTTATATAGTTTAGAACCCTACACATAAGCACAAAAGGAAGTTCTTCAAGTCTTATTATATACAAAACCAGCTCACACATCCCATAATTTCACTTAATCAAATTCTAGAGAGGAAATAATTTAATCCAAGTTATTTGGAGGTCATCCCAATCCATTTTGATTGGTTTAAATCCTTGTTTCCTCCATCAAGTTATATTCAAGGGTTTAAACAAGGTTTAAGGGCACTTGAGGTCTTAAGGATGGTTCATAGAGTTGAAGGACCTAATAAAAAAAACAATTCAAAGAATATTTATTATATAACCCCCTCTTAATCTAATAGGATCATGATCCCATGCATATCTTTGTACAAGTTCCATGAACCAAAGTTATCCTTCTTGAGTGATGTAAATTGAAATGTGTGTTTGAGGAGATCATTTGACAAAGAATGAAGATGAGAATGGTTGTTTTTATATTAGAGTCACCTCAATTAGTTCTACATAATTTGATATGTTTAATTGATCTCCCAAAAATATTGACCCCTCAAACCATTAAAGTCTACCTTGAGCCCTATGCCAGGGTTTACAAAGTCCTATCCATTTAACCTTAATAAGAACTTTTCTCAATCTTTTTTATTTCTTGATGTTTCCAAACTTCATGTGATTTTTATAAAACCTATCTCTCATATCCATTTATATAATAAACTAACCAAACACCCAAAATAAACATGTTTTTATTGATAAGTGTTATCATTGATATCAACGTTGATGTTAAGGTTGATCTATATATATAGGTCAAAGAGAGAATTTTAAGGCAACCTAATGTCTCTTCTACTGAGTAAGAATTTGAAGGCAACCTAGTTATTATTATGTTGGTTATTATCAATGGTGTTATATTAGTGTGAGAATTTTTTTTGATGAATTCTCTTATCATCATTGAGGTAAGAATGTTTGAGGACTAATATTAGAGTATAAGGTGTCTTGAGAAGCCTAGTTATAATAAACATAGTCATATCATGAGCATGTGCATTTGCATGGTGAGCATGAAGAGGTATGTATATAGGTATGACATTATTTTATGAGCATGTAAGGCATGTGAGTAAAGTGTATAAACACTAAAGAGTGTTTCAATATCAGTTACCAATCTTTAAGTGCTTGAGAAACCTAGTCATGGCACCAATCATAGCTTGTCAAGTCCTCATGAGAAGGTTTGATCATGGTGGCCTTATGAGATGGATCCATAGAGGAATAAGAAGATGTATAAGGTTGATATATAATTAATATGAGTCATTTTATCAATAAATATATTTTCAAGGTGAGCCTACAAGGGTAAGACCTTAAGTTCAAGTTTGTAATTAGATTAGCTTTAGAACCTCCTTGACCTAATAAGGTGTCATGATCTATCAACAATATATACAAAGGATGTTTGAGATTATTTGAGCATGTGATATGTTTTGTGATCATGTACTTGAGGTGGAGATCAAAAAGAAAGAGGCTTGAAGGTCAATATCAAGGCCTAATGTGGTTTACAAGTTAAGCTTCAAGTAAGCAAAAAGAAATAGTATGGCCTAATGGGGGTATAAAGTTTATTTTCCAAGGAAAGTATGAGTATGTGAGAATGGAAATATGTATGATATTTTTATTAAGCATGTTCACAAGGTTTGAGGTCATGGTGTGTAATATAAGGCATGAAAAGTGGTTTTGAGGTCTCTCATGTGTATAAAATGAAAGATTCTCAACCTGAGAAGGACTTTTAGGTGTTCATTGGCATGTGTAACCTCTACATATCAACCTAATATATTAATGAGAGATGGGTAAGGGTATTTAGTCATTAGTTTTTGAAATAAGGGGTAGCCCTTTATGAAAAATTGTTAACACCATAAATAGTGTTAACCCTTTAGAAAACCCTAAAAATGATCTGATGTTGAATATGTTTATGAAAATAGCCTATAATGTCTCAAATGACTATACAAAATATAGAATCATGTATTAAACTCTCCCAATCATATCCAAGTGTGATTGGTTTTCTAGGTGTGTGAGTAGACCCTATAAAAAAGTGTTAGTTTCTTAGAAATTTACTGTAGCAATTAGAGTTGACCAAGTCAAAGCATGAAAATCATTAGATTGAAAAGGATGAGAATTTTATTTGATGTACATGGTGGTTTTTGTATGCAATAAAAAATGCATCATATCCATAAATAAATATTGTATCGGATGGGATAGAGCACACCTACACTTTTGATTGGGGGAGCATACAATTTTTAAGTGAGAGCATGACTAATATGAGGATCTATTAGACCTGATTATGGGATCACTTATCACAACACACCATACAAGATAGGGTTCCAAAGCTTATAGTCTAACATAATTCCATAATAATCCTAAAAGAGTCATATGATTTAATAATTCACTAGTTTAATAACAAGAAAAGTAAATCTAATCTAGTGCACACCAAAGCTTGTGGCACAAAGTGGGGGTTAGAAACAAAATAAATAAAAAAATAAAATAAACATGTATAAAATATATATACTACATCAATGCATATGAAATCCTAATACATGAAATAGAATAATACATATGTTCTATCTATCTACTCTTACAAAAGAGGAATAAAGTTAGGAATACTTACCTTTGAAGATAAACCCATCAAGCCTCAATCTCCCCCTTGGCTAAGGTGTTTTGCAAGAGATTTTCATGGTATGTAAGGATAACTAAGATAAATCATCTCTAGGATACACAATCTATCTAAGAATCTAAAGGACTTATCTAGAAGATGAGATCAAAGCTCCAAATAAAGTATTCAACTCTAAATATTTATTCCCCAAGTAGAATGGTCAATAGGTAGATGTTCATTTGCACTTCTTTGCTTAATTATTTGATTTTATCAAATGGTGGTAAATGAACTTGTATATATAGTAATAACTTAACCTTAGGTTGACTCAGTTGACCTAGCACATTTTTGGGACTAATTTTCTAGGTCTGTGTGAAGTCGACCAAGAGGCCAAAAAACCAAAAGAGAGAAAAAGTCCCTAAACTATACAAGGTTGACCTAGTGGACCTAGCACAATTGATAGGTCAAAAGGGTGATAAGGTAAGAAATGAAATATAAAACATAAAAAGTGATGGGAATAGGTAGAACTATGAATAATAAGCTTGGGTTCAATGGTTTCATGAGGCTAGAGTGTGGATGGCAAGTGGCAAAATAAATGACAATATTATAAATCACTGATGGTCTGCCCACCTATTTCTTGGTGCACCCCTTAAGTCATACACTTAGAGAGATTAATAATTGATAGGTTACTACAAGATACAAAGTGTCAGTAATAAGTAAAAGTTAAAAATATTATGTTTATACATATGCCCCAATCAAAGCTCATGACATGTCATTCAAGTGAAACATGGGATGGTGCTTTGGAGATAGAACATGATAACACACAATACTAATGCTAAGCATGGTGCACTATGTGGAAAATAATATAAATTAAAGAGTTGTATTGAAAAATGCATACCTTTAACTTACCTTATTACCATAGATAAAGAAGTAGACTACAAGAAATGAAGGTGTCTAATGTAGAGTAAACTAGGTGAACCTATAGAAGCAAGTGAAAAAAATAGAGAGTAAAAAATCAAATTATGTGAAAGATAGGCATATAATAATGGTTAGTAGAGATAAAGATTTTAGGAAAATTAGTAAATTAGGATTGTTAATTAATGTTTTAGAATATTGAAATCAAATAAATGACAAAAGGATGGCAAATTGAATGACCAAATGATGGCAAATGAATGACAAATTATTGAAAAATAAATGACAAATGAATGGAAAATTATAAGAAATAAATGAAAAATGATTGGAAATAAATGAAAAATAATTGGAAATAAATGAAAAATAATATGAAATAAATGACAAACGATATTGGAAAGAAAAGGACAAATGATAAGTAAACTATGAATGGAAAAAAGGAATGTGAATAGACTAAATCACATTGGGAAGCATGTAAGACATGAATGACAAATGAAATATCTTGGCAAGAAAAATCTAACAAAGATATGGAAGAAGGTAAAAAGTAAGATCATGTAAGATAGGCATGAAATAATAAAACTTAAATAAAAATATGAAAGAATTTCAAATGAAATGTAAGTTAAGATGGGATAAAAATATGAAAAAGGTATACATAGAGAGAAACATATAAGTCATGGAAAAAGGGTCTGGACTCAACTATCCATAATATAAGGGTATAAAAATAATGAAAAATGGAAGAAAAAGGTGATACATAGATACTAAAACATGTTTTTATTGCTCTAAAGATAGATAAAACTAAAACAAAGTAATGCTAGCATGTTTTTAAGATGTGAAGAACAAGGAATTAAAGAAGACATAAAATAGATTTGGAATCATAATTTTCATGTCAAGGGGGAAAAATAAAATGGGTTGAGGGGAAAATGAAGGTTAAACCAAAGTAGAGGAACTCTTTATAAATTCAAGACACTCAAATTAGGTTTGTTAAAGCAAAAGGACTTTTGACCTTAAGGACTCTGAAGAACTTCTCTTATCCACACAAGTCTAAGGTAAACAAATGGAGTATATAGATCATCCCATGAAGGCTATATGCATGAAAATTAAAATTGACATACCTCCCCATGATTTGTTCACCATTTGTTAGTACCCCTTAAAAATACCTTAGTCTACTACAAATATTGGGTACTTGCATGACAAAGTAGGTAGCCCCATAATTTTTTTTGAAATTCCCTATTCCAATCTACTGGCCTACCACACCCTAAAGGACTTCAGATCTATGTGAAGTCAAATATGGAGTTTGAAATTAAATTGGAGATAGGATATGTGCTTGTAATCATGTATTTTGGTGTGATTTTTAATTTTGATATTTATATGTTGCCTTTTAAATATCATTGCCTTTTATTTTTAAATGATTTGGATTTTAAATTTTTTTATGGATTTTTTTATTCCTCCTCCATATAGATTTGGAAGACAAAACATAGGTGATAAAGATGAATTTCATTTGAATACTTGGGACAAGTTTTATAAGAAATAAAAAATTCAAAGAGCATGGGGTATAAGAGTCTCATAAATTTAGGTGAACTAAAATTGCTATCTTGACTTTGACCTTGTTTTATCCAATGTGGAGATGATAGGAAGGGGAAATCAAGAGGGATGACACATGGAACAATTTGAATTACGTAAAATTATAGAAAAATACAACAATGGGAAAAAAGAAGGATACAATGACAATAAAGGTGATTCATTATCATAAGAATAAGGGAAATGGAGGAGAACATGATAACATAGATTATTGTGAAGATTACATCTAACAAAAGAAGCAAAAGATAAAGTCTAAGAATAAAGATGACAAAGAACATAAAAAGATGGAAATTTTATGAGGGCTAGGTCCTATCCATGGTATTATGAAGCAACTCATAAAAAAGAAACCCATGAGGGTGCCAAAAGAGGAATATCAAAAGAGAAAGAATACTATGGTACATCAAGAGGTAAATGCTAAAGAAAGGATGTAAATGATCATAAATCTACTAAGGCAAATAATGACATAAAAATAAAAAGATGAAAGAGATATAAGAGGATGAAATATAAAATAAATGCCAAATGTAATGTGTAATAAAAAACAAATAATGTAAAATAAAATAATGATGCTAGTAACAATGACTAAAAGAATTAAATGTACAAAAACAAATAAACAAGAAACAATAAGAACAATGAAAATCTATGATAACATCTATATCAAATATGAGCATGTGAAATATAAGTCTATAAGTCTTGAAAGGTTTATTGAAGCTAGATATGTTTGTTATTATGCATTTTATAATGAGAGTGGGCATAGCATGATGCCCCAAAGGGTAAGTGGATATAGGGATGGGTATCGTAATATGACCCAAGGTCTGAATGGATATGTGGATGGGCATTGAAATATTCCCAAAATTTTAAAGGGACATGTGGATGGGCATCACAAGATGCCTTAACATGTGAGTTGGAGTGAGATAACATTGATCCATTAAAATAAGTTACATTGGGTCGGTAGGTGCTTTTAGAGATATGTAAATTTGTTGGTTTGTTATATTTTAAGGAGGCTAAATGTGACATGATATGTGTAGGAAAGGTATGAGGAGGTAAAGGAGGACCATGCATGATATGCTTTAGAGCAGGTATTTGAAGTATGTACTCTTTTGGTTCATGTGACTTAAGATGTTGAGGTTCAATGGATGCCACAATATGTTTAAAGTTTTTCATGTTAGATATCATTTCCTTATTGATGTAGGAAGAAGAATCAATTATGGTTTGAAAAAAAAAAAGAATATGAGGTGTAGGTATGAGATAATTATTTTTGTTCATTATTTAGTTGATGTTGATGTGATTCTAGTTCTTGAAATTGATTTTGAGAAGCTTGAAGATAATCTTGATAATAATTTTTTGTGAGAGTCTCAAGATTGAAATGAGGGCCAAGCAAGGAAGAAAGAAGAAATCAATGAAGATCATGACAAGATTAATGAGAATGAACTATAATAGCATGCCACCAACAAAATTTATTTGGATTGCACCATTTTGAAGGAGGTTTATAAGGATCAAAGCTCATAGGTTTAAAAGGTGGCAATTTAAATTTAAGTTGTTCTAGACTCAAGGGAGGGTGGGTTGGGTTAAAGCTGGTTGAATTGGATGCTCCATTTTGAGGTTGGGGAGGCTTGGATGAAATAATGTAATGATAACATGATTGGAAAGGTGACTTAGTATTTGTTTGAGGTGTTTCAAATTGAGTCATAAGAAAGTCTTAACTTTTTTCTTGGTCTAAGGCTTCTTCTAAATTTTTACATGAAAAGATTTGAAATTTTTATTGAAGGTGAGGTTTAAGAGCAGTGAAAAATAGTTTTAGAAGAGTATCATCATTCATAATATGATCCACCTTATGAGCAAGGGAGTTGCATTATTTGATGAAAGTATGAGTATATTCATTAGGAAGTTTCTTGGCATTAATAAAATGGGTAAGGTAATTTTTAGGAAGGTCATCATGTTGGAATTCCTTCCCTAGAGAATTGACTAAATCTTCTAGTTGTGAGATGGAATGTCTAGGAAGTTGGTTTTACCATTCAAGTGCATCACCAACAAAGGTTTTGGTTAAGATATTGGTGGTAGAAAAGGTGTTAGTTTAGACAGTAGGATCCTTAGTCCCATTATATGTTATGGTTGGATAAATGTTTATAATATCTATAAATACATTAAATGGGGTTAAAGGTTCATTTTAAAGATTTTGAAGCATTTTTTTATTCATTAAAGGTTGAAGGATGATATTCCCATTGGCATCTCTCAGAGAAGGAGGGAAAAAAAATTGTTTTGGTTGAGACATGATGACTTGATGTGGTTGATTAATCATGTTGCATAAGTGTTGTTGCATGTTCATCATTTTAGATTGATTGGTTGTTTGTATGATGTTCATTCATTGTATAACTTGGGCAAGAAGTTGAGTTGTATTAATAGGTGGGTTTGAATGTGGGGTATTAGTAGTATTAGGAAGAGGATTATTTATGTTGGTGGGAGGAGGATTATTTGTAGATGGAGGATTCTCAACATTGTTATTAGTTGTTTTAAGTGTGATAGAAGAAGAAAGAAGCTTGACAAGAGCACCTTTCTTATGAAGAGTGTAAATAGTATTATCATAGAGGTTTTTGAATATGTGGGAACCATCTAAATTATCAATTTGATTAGTATTATTTGGTGAAGAACTCCCCACATTAGTACTAGGAAGAGGATTATGATGAAGGATATCAACTACATTGCATTATGTAGTGAGTGGTTTAGGATTAGGAAAAGGGCAAGGAAGAAATTGGATAGTTTCATTAGAGGTAGTGAAATAAGTGAGGTTATTATCCAAATCCTTGACTATGCAATGTTCTTGACTAAAATAAGGCTAAGAAGATGTCATCATGATGAAATAGGACTAGATAAACACACAAGGAGAACAAAAAGTGACAAAAAATAGTACTAGGTCGACCTAGTCAACCTAGTGCAAAAATAAGGAATATAAAACTATACATGGCTGACTAGGTCGATCCAATATAGTGAATAGAGATTGGTAGAAAAGGTAAAAGAGGCTTTAAATAGTGTAAGGTTGACTAGGTAGACCTAGTATAGTGGATAGATGCTAAAAAATATACTGTATACACTCTAAATTGGTCAAGTAACGACACATCTAATGTCTTTTCACAATCCTTTCACAAGAGACTCTAATTGGAGAATATGATCCTTATTCACATTTATCCATGTCTATTATTTTACTTATCAAGGTCCTATTTCACACTTGAGTCACCTTTCTGGCCATAACCAGTCATTCGTAGCCTTCCATACCATCATTTCAACTCAGCCATACTCTATTTCCCATGTTAATTCCACCCCCTAGGTCTCGATCCTATATTATATGAATGTTGGGATTGGACTATAATAGTAGAACCTAGGGTGTCCCATTTCTATCTCTCTTGTCCAACTATATTTTGAGTCTTAATGGTTAGTTTGTCCCATGTAATGAGTCCTAAACTTTTCTTAGCTTCATCTTTAAGTTTTGTTTTTCTTTCTAATGTCAACCAAATGTGAATAAAGTTCCTAAATTCAAAACATATAGGCTCCTACATGAAGGACTTCATAAGGAATTTTATATCTAGTACTTACTACTTTGGTACACTACATAATTAAAAATTAGTTAATAGTATAGATCAGCATTTTTCATCACACATAGATATGCATGCTTGATCAAGGAAGGGACTAGGTGAAATTTCATTTTTTCATCTATTGTTCACATTGATTATGCATGTTTCCTAAGGGATAAATACATTTGATCTGAGACCTTATCTTGAGAGTTAATGTAGGTAGGAGTTAGGACAATAGGGGTTCTAGATTATGTGATCATTCTTCCCCTAGCCTAATTTCCCCCTTTTTCTTGTGATTTATTTGTTGATTCATGTGTGTAAATATACCTAGGGTTGGATATTAAATCATGTATATAAGGATATCCATCAATAGTCAAGATCTAAAATTTCATAGGTGGACTAATATAGGGACAATAAACAAAAACTAGAAAACTCAAACCTTTATGACTAGTTTGGACAACAGCAATAGGACCTAGACTATAATTCTAGACCCTAAGGTGTCCTTATTTCTATCCTTTGACCAAATGAAAGATAGATATAAATTTAGAACATCTTCCCAGTCGTATGTAGTATTTTTTAGGCCTTGAAATAGTTGTCTTAGTCTATTTTTCCAAAAGAAGTTACTTTTCTTCTCTATGTAATTAATTTGATCAAAATCTATATTTACCATATTAAATTAGATTTTCCCCTTAATCTAGACCCTTTATTGTTTAGGATATATACACTAGTTTCTCAAAAATAATAAAACATTTGGTGAACCTGACTTACTTTGAAAAAAATTCAAACCCTAAGTACCCTTAGGGTTTTTCCTTCATAATTTTTGTGCAAAAATTTAATTTCAAATTTCTGATTTTTGTATAAATTTTTTTGCGTTAATTTTATTCAATTTTATTTTATAATTTAAGTCATTACAATAATTTTAAAAAAAATCTAAAACCCCAATCCATAACCCTAGATTATCAAACTAGGTCCTCAACCCCAAGCCTCCCTCTTTTAAAATTTTTAGATAAATTTTTTGGAATTTTTACAAATTATTTAGAGTGTCAAAAATATTTTTAAAATATCAATATTATTAGTTATTTTGTGCAAATATTTAATTTAAAATTTCTTATATTTGTATAAATTTTTGTGCATTTATTTTATTCAAATTTATTTTAGAATTTAAATTCTTGCCATAATTTTCAAAATTTATAAAACCCCAACCCAAAACACTAGATTTCTAAATTAGGTCCTCAAACCCCAAGCCTCTCTCCATTTTAATTTTTAGAAAAATATTTTGTAATTTTTTCAAATTATTTAGAGTTTCAAAATAATTTTCAAAATCTCTATGTTAGTATTTATTATTGCCTTTATTTTCTTAATAGTACTTTTACATATTCTCTTTGGTGAAAAATCTAAAATGGCCACTAAGCCACTTCTTCCCTCTCATACCATAGATCAATTTATAAATTTTTCTCATAATTATGACAATGAATGAACAAATTTGTAAAATTGCACATTAGCTAAACATGTGGAAAATTAGTTCATTTACAATGAAGATAATTATTATTGTAATGAATAATATGATGATACATGTGAAAGTGATAGTGAGGAAAAAGTAGATGTGTCTTCTTCTCTCAAACCTATCTTATTCCCTCATCTAAAGAAAATAATTTTGATAAATCGAAAAGGTACTTTTCACCTCATTCTCTTATGCACAATGCACCAAATGAATAAATAAATCAAGCACTTCTAACTGAACCTCCTATTGGTGATAATTTTCATGCATGTAAAAATAATCTCTCTCTTTTGTTACTTTTATGTTCAAAATACAATAATATAAATGCAATAAAATCAAATTGCCAATGCATATTTCAAATGATCCATCTCATGCTCTCAACTCTACTTTATCAAAATATTTTCTAAATGATAACTCTCTTACTCTTACTTCTCATATTGAAAATGGAAATAATGCATACACTCCATTCATGAATAACATAGATGCACATAATATCTCAATTTCACATGATATTTTATTGTATATTATAAAATAACTAAATTCTTCTCTTACACCTATCCCTAGTGACGATGGAACTAATAATGACTATGAAAGTGAACATGAAAATGAATATGAAAATGAGAGTGACTATGAACAATATTTTGATTATGATAATGTATGGAATAATGATGATTATTATGTACATAGTGAAGAATAAAATGAGTCTCATGTTTATAACTCTTCCTCTCAAACACAATGCACTGCCAAATGTTGTTTCTACTTTTATGCATGATTATATTTAAAATGATGCACATATTAATGATAAAATCACATCCTATACTCAGTTAGAATGTGATTCACTAAAACATAGAGATACCAATGAACCTTCTAAACCACCCCTACTATAGCAGCACCTATTTTCACTCTTCACCTAAAGAGAATGGTAGCCCACATCCCTCTAACAAGGTCAAAGTTACCATTCCACCAAAGGTTCAAGTGAGCACACCCACTATATATGATCTAATTTCTAAATGTAACATTCCCATGGCTAAAATTGATGATCAAATTCAATGATTTAATGAACCATTTCAAGATGCTAATATATCATCCTGGGAGATTATTTATTTGATGGATGTAGTTGGTGAATTACAACACCAAGTACATCTCCTTGCCTTGTAAAATAAGGCTAATAAGTCTTGTATGGATTCCAATGATTTACATAATAACTCTCTTCTAAAGACATTCATAAAAGCTTCATTGCCTAAGCATTTCTAGATACCATCATTGCCTCACTTTGATGGAACTAAAGATGCATTCATACACCTTCAAGCCTTTCAAAAAAAAATTCCATCTCATGTGAGTGCTTTGATTCTACTAAAGTTTTTCCAATAAATATTAGTGGATAGGCACAAAATTGGTTCTTTCATCTACTCTCTGGTTGTTCCTTACACACATATGATGACTTAAAAGAGGTATTTATTAGATATTACATAGAAAACATGGGCCCTCATGTTACATATGAGAAACTTACCATATTGCATTAGAATAATTCAAATCCAGTCAGTGATTATATCTTATGATTCAAGATGTACATGTTAAGATTGATCTATAAACTAGCAAATTTAGATATTCAACATATATTTAGTAAGGGGCTTCATCAACCTCTCCTCAAGCATCTCTTATATCAAATAGAGTCCTCTTTTTGAAACCTATGTTATATAGTTATAGCCTTGGAGAAGAAATTAGGATTGATTGAGGTAGATTCAAAAGATGAAATTACTATATATTTCATAGTAGTACCTCCATCTATAGCTTCTAGCACACAACATCCAATATGTCATAAACAAGATAGGAGACCCCAACCAGAAAAGCAATTAGTTAAGAATAGAGAGTTAGTTTCTAGAGTACAACCTACACTATGCACTACAAAGAATAGTAGAAATACACTACTATAGTTTGATTTAGAGAAGGATAGCCCATGTGTAATATTGTTAGCACTACTAGATAGGACATTAATCACATTATCTTCTACTCATCGATGAGATCCATATCTCTTACATAGACAACCACATCAACCTTTTTATAACTATCATTGTATCCATGGACATAAAGATAATTATTGTTATGGACTCAAGGATTGCATTAATATATGTGTTGATAATATCATCATAGAATTTACATAGGGGATACCAAGATCTCCTCTATAATGGTTTATCAAACCTCATTCCTCCATGGCTGAGTCATCCCAAGACATTCCTTCACCATAATCATCAGTTACTCATTGTGAGAGTAATGAAGCTTTTAAGATAGAGCCTTATAAGAGATATCCTATTCCACCTATTTATAATTTATGGAAACTAGTACAGTAAGAACTACCTACATATAACACTATAGTTAAAGCACTACATAGTGCAGTTCCATATACATATCTAGCATAGTCATAGGCACTATAGTAGAGTACCACTCAAGAAAGATATTCACTATAGCTATGTTTTTTGGGTCCTATCTCACATAGTAACCCACTATGGTTAAGATTAGATGAACCCACATAATAGAATATTGTTCCAAAGAGATATTCACTATGGATGATCTTTCCAAGACCCATTTCATGTAGTAACCCACTATGATTAATATTAGATGAGCTACCATCATAGCCTTCAGCTTTATCTCAATTTATTGCTCAATAATATGCATCATAATAGAGACCATAGGCTACTATTTCACATAGTAATCCACTACAATTATAGATATATAATCCTTCTTCACAACACTTAGCTTCATTTGCACATCTAGTAAGGTTACATTTGGTAGAGTTTCCATGCATAGCTATAGTTAGTGCACAATAGATAGCATCAAATATAAAGCACATTTTGACATAACATGATTAGTATGGGCACTTATTCAATTGACCATCGGGGTTCAAATAGTGATATGACACACATTCATACTGGTATTAATTCATATCTTCACTTTACATGGTAATGATGGGGCCAAAGTGCCAACTTTTATATTTTTGAGCCACCTAATCAAAGGGATTATGCATATAATCCAAACATTGAATAATACATGAATTATTACATAGATTCACTTAGTGGGAAGCTATGAAGCCAAAGGAACAAACTTTGTGTTCTTGAGCCACTCTCAGGGAATTGAGCATAGAATGCTCTCTTACATCCCATTCTACTAAAAACTAACATTCCTAATTTCAAATAACCATCCCTAGCTAAACCAAAATTATCCAAATCTAGACCTTACCAATATCCCATTTTCCCAATCTTAAACTAAATCACTTTATCAAATCAATTTGTAAATTATAAAACAATAAATTTTTACTCACATATAATTTAAAATCATAACTAACATCACACTTATCAGCAACAATCAAATCACATAGCCAAAGCACCATTTTATCAAAACATATGCAACCTCAACATCAATGTCAAAACAACTATTTATAATCAACCATTTGCAATAAATATACTAATCTATTCCAAATTTCACAAAATAATATGCATGAATCCAAAATCAAACAAAAATCCATATATAATCAATCATGAATGGGCATCATGTCGTCACTCTCAGTCTCACTCTCTCCACCAATACTAGTCCCATAATCCACTCTAGCACTCAATGCCCCCATACTTCCTTGAGCTCTTGAATGCCTCTTACAATGATTCTCTCACTCCAATAGCTAACCATGATCCTTACGTAAGTCTATCTACCACCTCTAAATATCTATTTACTAATCCATAATCCTTATACTCACTGATCAAAAATCAAGTGGAGGCATCCTATGCCTATCTATCTCAACCCTCAACTCATCTCTCTCTCTCTCTCTCCCACTACTCTTACATATTCAACTATCACTATAGTATCTCTATTAAACAAATGAGCATGAAAATTAGTTGTCATTATTACTTGCTCTATAAAACCCTCTTCCACTACATCATTAGGTACATGTCATGTGAGATCTCAAAGTGTCAACTCAATGATAATCTCCTAGTACTCATCATCTCCACTTCCCACCCCAACATGTACCTCATATTGAGCACCTCCCACTCCACATACACACAAATTAGGGAATTACATTAGCTATATAATTTTAAGAAAAAACTAAAATCACAAATTTTTACATAATTTAAATGAAATTTCTCCTTACCTTCCATCATCTAGATCAATTGAGGATCCTCATACTATAAAGCATCCCCTCTATCAATTGAGTATAATGGATCCCATCGATGCCTCATCCACCATGTAATATATACATCTATACATCTAAATCATCTACATCAGGAATACATCTAGTCATATCTCATACATCTAAAGGTAATGGTGCTAGCTTAACCTCCATAGGCCTCTCATGAGCTCTTACCCTTACTAGTTCCTACACACTCCTCACCCACACCCATGTTGCTAAGGGCATATCTTGTGGTACCCAAAACTATCTAGTCACATGATAATACTAAAAGTGCTCATACACTCCAACCCAATGGTCATCCATATAATAATTGACCCTCATATACTATAACTACACTCCATCCTTAGCCCACCCAATAAATCCTATATAAGGCCTCCATATAATGTCACCAACCACTAATCTATCTATCTATCACCCACCTATAATGATCTATCCTAGGGGATAGGATAACCAATGCACTCATCCACCACTCTCTAAATGGTTGTGGAGTTACCCACCTCTCCCTTAGTAATCCTATCAGTTGCACAACTTCTTTGTGCTCATTATCCCAATAATTTAATAATGTTGTTGAACTCAATCTACCACTAAATGACTCCTATGTTAACCTATAAAGATACTTTTATAGGTGGGAAAACATAGTCTTACCCCATGAGAACATAGTGCTATATACCTCCATATTATGAACAATCTTAAAAATCCTATATGTAATAGACACTTCACTCCCATCCACAACAAAAAATTATGCCAACAACATAACCAATCACTTATATAAGCATAAAACACTCAACTACATAATAACTGACAATAACACATCACTATCACTCCCTCTCTAATGTATGCTTGTGGGCACACCATCAAAATACAAGGATGTATGATCAATAGCATTAGGACCCATGTCATCCTACATTGTCACACACCATCCACTAATTGGTAAATACAAAATGTGATACACATCTTCTAGAGTCATTATAATCTCTCATGTAATAAGCTAAAAAGTACATATATCTACATTCTACCTCTCATATAAGGTTATAATTAGATATCTATCTCACTAAAATATGCCTAGGTTACACACATGACCTAACCTTGACCTATCCATGATATCTTTCTCATCAAAAAATAATGTTAACAACTTCAATGTCTCCATCATTTAGCCCTTAATAAACTCTCTCATTTTTACCTCACCCTAAAAACACCAAAAAATAACACATATAGTAGTCCATAATGCCAAATCAATAGCCAAGCAAAAATAACAACTAAAAAAATAGTAGCTCAAAAAATCTTGCTTGTAAGACAACAATGCTAGTTACAAGACATTAGTATTGGATAGGAGCATTGCAACCTGGATAAGAGAATTAAAACCTAGAGATTAGTGTTAGATCTAGGACAAGAGCATTGTAACTAGTGAAATTTGTCAAAAGACATTTCAAACAACTCAAAACATCAAAAATAGGCTTTAAAACAAGTAAAAATCAAATGTTTTAGGTACTTATCAGGGTAACAACACACCCAACCTAAACTTGGGCTTCCAACTACTCAAACTAGGTCATGATAGGTACTCATCTCCTTAGCATATTTATCACTCTAGAGCTATAAATCTCAACCTAATCAATATACAAATGAATCAAGAATAAATAAATAAAATTATATTACCCAACTTTCTCAATCAAAGCAAGATACCTTTTACCTATAACTTGAACCCCATAACTCCATTTTTCAAACCATTTCTTTCAATGGAATTATGATAATGATACCTTTGACATCATGCTATATTAACTCTCTTACTAATGCATTTTCATAATATGACACACACATCTCTATATTTATTTTATACTTAGACACAAACCTTGATCATTACAAATCAAAATTTGTTCCAATTTCAACAACTCAGTCTAATCAATCAAATAATTTCTCAATCAATTCAAATAATGCCAACCTTGTTTTTATCATTATGCCACTAGTCATCGCTTTTGGATTGACCTCTTCTATCACAAATTTCATCCTCCTTCTAAAAAGGATGGAATCATTCCTACTATTCCTATTCCTATACTTACCGAACATACCCATCCACTCTCATAAGTGGATACACCATGGTTATTACACCTCTAATATTCATATTATCAGATTCAACTTAGATCAATTGAAATATAAAATGATTCAAATTACATGGGTCACTCAGCATTACTCAAGACATTCAAGGGGACATACCTTTATTTTATAGGTACACAGACTATTCAGAGAAAGTGGTTTAGATTCTATGGATTCATAGTGACTTTGATACAAATTCAGACTCAAATACTAGATTTAAGGGCATGTACATTACTACACATCTCACACATACAACTTCATACAACATGACACAGTTATAAGACTAGATAATAGATTATAGACATAGTGAGGAGCATAGTCTCTTGATCCCCAGTTTTGCACATGGGGAATGGAATGAAAGGTCATATCACATGTGGTTATATATATTGCCAAATTATACATATGCATCACTCACATACCATATTTGGGGGCATGGCATATATGTTCATGTTCTTTATCATTTAGGATTATATAGATGGAATGGCAAGACATGGCATTCTCTTCTTACACATTGACCAAAGTTTTAGATTACACCCAATTGTAACTAGGTTGTCACCAAGTTATATCACACAACCATTTATAGTTTTTGGTACATTATATTACCCAAACCTAGAATACATGAGTTTGTGTGAGACATAAGGTAGACATTAGTTTTGGGCCTCTAAGCATTTATCAGTTCTAGTTCAAATATTCTAAGTGGGGGCATGATAGATTTTTCTCTTCATAGTATATAGATTCTATACACACATTCTAGATTACATGAGTTTATGTGGGATAAAGGAAAGATATTGATTTTTGGCCTCTGATAATTCTTCATCTTTAGTCATATTTAACATAGGGGCAAGCATTTCCCTCCATCTCCATGTTACATGGATTTCACTTCTAGAATTAGTATAGGGAGCATCCATTTCAAGGATTCCTTTTTTTTCTAGGCACTATTTAGCTCTCCATCAACTTCCCTAGCTAGGAAGTGAGTTAGACCCTTTACAGTATATTTTTATTCACGTAGGTAGATTCATGTACACATTTTCTTTTCTTTCTTTTTCTCTAGTACTTAATTTCATTGCATCACTAGAATAAAAGGGGGGGAAATGTATACACCTTAAATTGGTCAAGTAACCACACATATCATGTCTTTTCATAGTTTTTTCACAAGAGACTTCAACTAGATAATATGAGCTTTATTCACATTTAGCCATGTCTTTTGTTTTACTTATCATGGTTTTGGTTCAAATTTGAGTCACCTTTTTGACCATAAACAATCATTTGTAACCTTCCAAATGGTCATTCTAGCTCAGATAAAATTTATTTCCCATGCAAATTAAATCCCTCTAGATCTTGAGCTTGTAGGACAAGAGT
>JARHVA010001763.1:1830000-1845000 GCA_037957365.1 Torreya grandis | reverse complement strand
TTTATGTCATTATGTTTTTTAATATGTGATTTATTGTTATTTTTATTTATCAAAATTGTGTTTATGCTTCAGTTGTTCAAGATAGACTTTTTGTGTGTATGAAGTCCTAATTGTGAACAATGCTAATAGTGTGCTTCAAGTGGTGGTTAGATCTAAAAAGTGTTATGGAGCCTATATGAGCTTATAACAGGTATATTTTAGTGTAATATGATATTTTACTATCATGTGTGTTTTTTGAATGTGTTATAAGGAAGGCAAAGTGTAACATGTCCTAAAGTAGACCTATTGGAATTAGGTCTCCATGAGACCTAAAGATGAAATAAGGCCTAATTGAGGTATGTCAGACCTAAAGGGATTGAACGCATTTTTTTATTAATATTTATAAAATTTCATAATATATATTATATATCCAATTAAGAGGTTAATAATGTTTGTCCAACCAACAAGGATATGAACAAAAGTCTTGTATAAATGCAAAGTAGTTTTAGGCCTATTTGGGTGAGTAGCGAGAAAGTGGATAAAATAAAAAATTACAAATTATAAGGAGGTATTTTAGACCATTATAGGAGTATATAGTATCTATGATTAATATTTACATAAGTTCTTTATATTAGGATAAAGGTCATATGGCCTAATTATTCTTGAAGAGTCTTATTTGAGTGAAGAAACCTAAAAGGTAGTTTGAGAGGGCTAAGATTGTGAAGAGATAAATATCTGGTCTTCTATTTGGTTTAGAAATAGTGTGTCCTAAAGGTGATCAAATCAATCAAGTGGCTGATTTGGTGCTGAGTTATCTAGGGGGTTGGTCCCTCTTTGTAAGTTGGTGCATGTTAAAGCCTAGTTGAGTTGGTGCTTAGCTAGTTGGGATTGGTGCTCCATGTGGAGTTGGTGATTCACTAAATTTGGTGTTTATATTATATTACTTTATTCTATTTACAAATATTAATGTATTTTCTTCCCCTTGAGGTTTTCCCACATATGTGATGTGTTCTTGTGTTTCTTACTTATGTGGATAGGTGTTTATGCTTGCAAGATCTATATGCTTATTTGACCGTTTCATGATTTCTTATGTGAGATTTTTAAGAATTTTTTTTACTATTTATTCACACCCCCCGCCCTCTCAATCATTTTTCTTCCAATATTTTTCTCATGTTTTATATGTACAAGCCTATACATGCTCATTTAGGCCTTTTAGGCATGCTTACCCCTTATTAAGATTTTCACCATTCCAAATCAATTTGAATTTCAATTAAACACTATTAAAACTTATTATTAAATTGGAAACACTTTTTTCATCATCCATCCTTAGGGTTTCAATCCGTGCTTGAGATTTTTTCTTCAACCCACTAAAACCTTGACTACATGGGATAATCAAGTATGTCTATATGAAGTATGAATATCATCCTTTTAATTTACTAATTTATGATTTTAAATGATGATAACATGATATATAGGTTAATATTTATATTTTTTATACCTTATATACATTTTTTCATTTTAGATACACTTCTTTTCCTCCATTCTCTCATAATATACATATAGGTGCTTACTTAAGTTTGCTTAATTGTATTATGCCAAACTTGGTTTCCATAGGTCAAAGTCAAATTATTTAATGCATTTGGATTTTAAAAAATTTTAAACACATTTTTTCATGATGTACTTAATCCATAAAACCTCAATCACACATCACAAACATGAATTTTGACCGCACTACATGCTAGAGGTCTGTAGGTGGCCATTTTGGTAAAATATTGATTCTTTGTTTTTTGGTTCCATTTTGAGCTCAAACAAATAATGGGGAAGTATTGTATTGAAATAAAGAATTATTTTGGAGGCATTTTCTACATTTTATTTGTCTTAGACCATATGAGAAATCAATTGCAATTCCCACTATCTACATTTTGAAGCATAATCATCTTGAATTAAAGAGTCCTCCTTAAACTACAACCCCTTTAAATGAAAGTTGGATTGAGAACTAAGTTTTAATATTTAAGGTAGGTTATTTGAACCACCTTATTATAGGTTAATATGATGAGTTTCGAGACCAAAAAAAAATTCATGAGTATGACTTTCTTGTAGAGGCATGGCATGACTACAAGTGATGGTGTTACTTTGAGACATATATATTCACCATGAAACTAAAGACATTAAAACATCAAGATTCTAGATAATAATTGAAAATTAAGGGATTAATTATTATATATTTTAAATACTATATGCACTTTTCATAATAAAATATGCCACAAATGGTGGCCTACAGGTCTGTAGACTTGTAGGTTCACAGACCTCCTTTAGATTTGGCCTAAAGAAGGATAAGTGTTAAAACTTGGCCTCTAAATATTTTAATTAATTAATATTATCTTTTAAATTTTTATAAAATATTGCCTATTCCATTCAATAATTTGTAAAATGAAAACAAAACCCTGCTTGACAAGATATCTCTGAACTGTATCTACAAACTCACATAGTCCAACAATATATGAAAAAATCTCTCTCTTAAGGATCATTGACTCAATGGTGTTTTAATATGGTTGGTAGTTAATAAATAAGTTATTAAAAATATTTAAAATTTAATTTTATCCATTTAATGCATTCAGTACAACTCATATATCATATAACTAGATTGTCTTAAACTAGTCATAAAAAAAAGACTATTTGATAACACCTCAAACTTGAACATGAAGAAACATGAGATAAAATGATATTTAAGGGATAAAGGAATGTTTATTATACCATTTACAACCATTATCACACGTTAATTTGATCAAATAACTCTACATATGAGTAAAACTAACCTTGCTGAGGTTTAAAGTTTCTTTTCTACCCCTTAACTTCTTAACAATTGTTCATAAAGTTAAGAGGATTAAAAAAATAACCAATGACAAAAAAGGTAACATAATTAGGGTCCCTTAATAAGTATAATATATTTGAATCCAAATATCTCTATCATTAAATTACAAAATGAAAACTTGTTACCCTTTTTTATTACCAAGAAGGCTGATGGAGAAAATGAGCGGGTTTTTGCAATGTTTGGCTCTATACCTCCACTTTGTGCATAGATTTGGTCATAAAAATACCATGGGTACATATATATAGTTTTCACCTTGTCAACCATCAAAAAACCTTTGAAAAATACCACCAAAAACACGTTTTTCTCAATATTATGACTATTCTTCCCCTTTAAGCTATAAGAGATGTTGACCACAGTGACTCTTCATCTTTGCCTAACTTGTATGGATGTGGAAAATAGTGTCAAAATGATTGATAACCTTATTTTCCTACATATCTCTCAAAAAATATTCATTTATGCTTTGTAAAATGATGAATAACAAATACAAAGGACTTCTAACATTAAAAATAAGTTATATAGGACTTTGAAGGAATTTGTATAGTTAGGTACAAGCATGATGTCATGACCAAGGTTTTATGTGTCTTTGAGAAACTCTTTTTTCAAGGACCAAACATTTATATATGTTCTTGACTAGTAATTTTCATTTTCACATTGAGAAGCATATTAATAATAAAGTAATAAAATACCTTAATACTATCAAAATTACATTAAACTCTCTAAACAGCCTTAGAAAAAATGTTATCAACTTACTAGTTATGATTACTTTACCAATTTGATCAACTTTTGACCATGTTTATTTCTTGCAAGGTTACCACCTTATCTCCTTGGGCATGACTCCACATTGACTTGCTTTCCAACTTAACTTAACTTTGTAAAACTTACGTTTAAAAATTATAAACATAAAATGAATACCATAATAAATTACTACTTGATGAAAAGTCAACATGACTTTACCTAGCTACTAATTGGACCATCCTAAATGACTTTGTAAGTTACCAAGGGAGACATATTACCTATCAACATAGATTATTAATGAATGACACACAACCTTCATAATGGTTATAAATAATGTAAATATAATTAAATCAAAATTTTGAATTATTCTTATTCATGGTAGCCAAATTTTGGTTAACATTTGTTAGGACCTATTTTAGAATAATCTATTTCAATTTGATTTAGACTTTCTTAGGCTAGAGTTAGGGGAGGGTGTTGATGTAATATTATAATTGTGCATTGTTATTCATAATCTAGGATGTTCTAAATATTATGTGGTTAACATTAAATTTATAGTACATTTTTATTTAGTTTATTCTAAGGTTTTATAAGATGTGCAACTAATCCATAAAACATTAGCCTTTATTATAGGCTAACTAATTGGTTATTCTTACGGCTAACTGTATATTGTGTAAGTTATCAACTTATCTATATATCCTCCTAGTTTCATGTTTTTCATAGTTTTTTATAGCCTATAATTAATATACACTTTTAGATATTTTCTCATCTCTCTCTTCTCACCTCTTTGCATCATATAACTATGTGAGCTATGCCTCATCTTTCTTTCAATCCTAAATAATCTAGAATCTAATATTGGCTAAATACAACCTATGTAACATATGATAATTAATTAAATACATCCTAATATATGTATTCATAGTTAGAATATTAGGTAGTCATTTAAGGGTCCAAAAACTATTCATAGTGAATGGTATACACAAACTAACAACCTAATATATCATTGTACAATTGATGTAAGTGCTTATAAGACCTCATAAGATTCATTAAATTAATATTAAATATTTAAATCTAAAATTGAATATTATTATCCAAACATGATTCCAAATGAAATTATTTCTCAAACCCCCTTACTAGATACCAAGAGTATCTCAAAACATAATAATAGCTAATGTTGGGGATCAACCAACAAAGTTGATTACTATATGAAAGCAATAAAACACGAAATTAACTAGAATGATAAGTAACTAGAATCAAAAATAGCAAAGAACAAGAGATACAAGAAACCACCCTAAAAACTTGTATTAAACTCTTTACAGAAGGAATACAATTGAAGAAAATTCTTTTCTTCCACACCTCTCTCAGATGTACAGACCTCTATCTAGATCTCTTTCCCTCAAGAGATCTCTCTCTCAATTACAATCAACTCTAACAACCTGGAATGATTCACATATACAATTTTGTATTGTTCTTCTACACATACAATAAGCTATGAAGAATTATCCCTATTATATAGAATTAGGGATCATGAGCAATGCAATTATAACCATTAGATGTACCTCCTAATCAAGGGATCTAAACAATCTTACTAAAGATAGAGATGTGGAATTAAGATTAACACTTAATCCTACCATGCAAACACTCTGTTCTATCCACAGAAATAACATTCTAGACACACAGGTAACTGACATCGGTTCCTGCCTGTTTGCCTGTGACTGACGTTGGTCGATCCATGACCGACGCTGGCATCTCTTGGTCTACTCCTGACCAATGTCGGTCTCTCATGACCGATGTTGGTGACTGTGTAACACCAGCAACCTACAAAATACTCATTTGGTGAAGCTTTTAGCTCCACACTTTAACAATCTCCCACTTGGAGATAAACAACTACACCAATACCTGTACAACAACATATTCTAGCTCCTCCATCTTCAAACTCAATCATGAAGACCAAAAAAAGTTGAATGAAGATTCAACTTCTCCTTTGTTACTAGCTTGGTTAACATATCAGTAGGGTTCTTATCTGTATGGATCTTCTCGAGCTTTAACTCACCATCCTCCAATACCTATCTAATGAAGTGGTACCTAAGCTGTATATGCTTTGTTCTTGAATGAAAGGCTGAATTCTTAGCCAAATGAATTGCACTCTGACTATCACTGTATAATCTACAACTCTCTTGCTCCTTTCCTAGCTCTTCCATGAACCGTGTCATCTATATCATCTCTTTGCTAGCCTCTGTGACTGCAACATACTCTGCTTCTGTAGTTGACAAGGCAACAACCTTCTACAACTTTGATATCTAGCTAACCGCTGTTCCACCAACAGTGAAAATATATCCTGTGGTGCTCCTCCTGCCATCCAAATCACCTGCCATATCTGAGTCTACATAACCATGTAGAGAAGTATCTGAACCTCCATAGCACAAATGCCTACTAGTGGTTCCTCTCAAATATCTAAGGATCCATTAAACTGCTTTCCAGTGTTCCTTCCTTGGATTGGCCATATACTTACTTACAACTCCCACTGCTTGGGCAATATCTGGTCTAGTACATACCATTGCATACATTAAACTTCCAACCGTAGAAGCATATGGAACTTTCCTCATGTACTCTACCTCATCATGTGAATTAGGAAACTGTTCTTTACTCAACTTAAAATGTCCAGCCATAAGTGTGCTTACCGGTTTTGCATCCTGTATATTGAACCGTTTCAACACCTTGATCACATAATCCTCTTGAGACAAAATCAACCTGTGATTTTTCCTATCTCTCTTAATGCTCATGCCAAGGATTTTCTTTGCTACTCCTAAATCTTTCATGGCAAATGTGTGAGCTTATTTCACCTTAAGCTCAGAGATATCCTGCATGTGTGATCCTGAAACCAACATATTATCTACATACAACAATAGAATAATATATCTACCATTATCCAATCTCTTAAAATACACACAATGGTTAGATTGACACCTACTGTAGCCATGCTCAGTCATAAACTTGTCAAATCTCAAATACCATTATCTAGGAGCTTGCTTGAGGCCATACAAGCTTTTCTTCAATCTGCACACTATGTTCTCCTTACCTTTGACCTCAAATCCTTTTGGCTAATCCATATATATTTCTTCATCCAAATCTCCATGAAGAAATGTTGTCTTAACATCAAGCTACTCAAGATGTAAATCCTCAATAGCAACTAAAGACAATACAATCCATATAGAAGTCATTTTAACAATAGGAGAAAAAATCTCACCAAAGTCAATACCTGGTTTCTGTGCAAATCCTTTCACTACCAATCTGGCCTTATATCTCATCTATCCATTCTCACCTTCCTTCAATCTGTAGGTCCATCTGTTCTTCAGTGTATTCTTTCCTAATGGAAACTCAACCAAATCCCATGTTTGGTTCTCTTTCAAGGATTCCATTTCCTCAACCATGCCACACTCCCACTGATTCTTGGATTCTACCTATATTGATTCTTCAAAACTCTCTGGTTCTCCACCATCAGTAAGCAATAAATAGAATAATGAAGGAGAACATCGAATTGGAGGTTTACTTACCCTTTCTAACCTCTTGATGGGCATTTGAGACTCATTCACAACATGTTGTCCGCCCAAATTCTCTAATAGTGACCAACCTTGATCACTTCCAGGCCTGTAACTGGCTGACGTCGATTCTTTCTGACCGACCTCAATTCCTTCCTAGCTGACGTCGGTCACTATATGACTGACATTGGTTCTTGTATTGCTAATGTCAGTTCCTGCTTGGCTGATGTCAGTCTCTGTGTTTTCCTATCTATGATTATTTCTTCCCACAAGCTCATTTTGGACCGTCACCTCGTCTAATTCTCCGTTGCTCTGCCTAGATTGATTCAGCTTCTTCAGTTGATCACTATACATCACTATTTCATTGAAAACAACATCATGGCTCCTAATTATCTTGTTAGTTCCTAGATTCCAAAACTTGAATCCAAAATCATCAGAGCCATAGCCAATAAATGTGCACCTCATAGACTTAGCATCTAGCTTCTTTCTATTTTCCTTATCAACGTGCACAAAGGCTTCACAACCAAAAACTTTGAGAAATGAGAGATCTACCTTTTTACCTATCCATGCCTCTTCTAGAATTCCACCATCTAGAGCTATAGAGGGTCCTCTGTTAATCAGGTACACTGTTGTATCCACAGCTTTTGCCCAAAACTCTAAGGACAACCCAACATGCAACCTCATACACCGTGCACGCTCCATAATTATTCTATTCATCCTTTCAGCAACTCCATTTTACTGAGGTGTCCTTGGAACCATCCTTTGCCTACATATTCCATGCATATAATAATACCAGTTGAACTTATGACTGCATAACTCACCACCATTGTCAGATCTCAAGCACTTCAATCTTCTGCCTGTTTCATTCTCAACCATAGGTTTCCAAATCTTAAAAGTCTCAAATACATCAGATTTCTTCTTAATACAATAGACCCATACCTTTCTTGTAGCATCATCTATGAATGAAACATAGTACTGTGATCCTCCAATAGAAGCATCCTGAGCTGGTCCCCACACATCTGTGTGAACAAGCTACAACTTATGCTTCTTCTTTGTTGACCTAGTCTTGAGAAAACTCACTCTCTTCTGTTTCCCAAAAATACAGTGCTCACAAAAATCTAGATCTATGCTTTTCAAATATGAAAGCTTACCTTTTGACTTAAGAATGGAAATTCCCTTCTCACTCATGTGGTCGAGCCTAGAGACCCACAACTTTGCATCTACATCTGAAGTAGATAATACAGAAGGAGAATTATTAGTAATATATTTACATAAATAGAGAGTACCTACTCTCTTACCTCTGGCCAGTACAAGTGCACCCTTGGTCACCTTCCAAGATTCAACTGTGAGAGTTACTGTACAACCCTCATCCCCTAACTTTCCTACAAAAATCAAATTCCTCTTCAAGTTGGGAACATGCATGACATCTCTCAACACCCATGTGTTGCCATTCTACATTTTCAGCTGCACTTTTCCTTTGCCAACAATTTTACAAGGCTCATCATCCCCTAAATACACTATTCCAAAATCTCCATGGACATAGTCACTAAAATATTCTCTATTAGGGGTAACATGAAAAGAGGCACCAAAATCTAAAACCCAAGATTCTATATTATTATGCAAAGAGAATATTAAATCATCTTGTGCAATACCTACAACCTTTGCTTCTTCTTTTCCTTCATGTTGATTGTCCTCCTTAGGCTTTGATCATCAATCTTTGCTTATGTGTCCTATCTTTCCACTATTCTAACATTGTGGCTTCCTGCCATTTCTGGATTTGGATCTACCTCTCATCTTTGACTTAGACCTTGATCTCCCTTTCTTGCTCTTCTCTTTTTGCCTTCCCCTGCTCTCAAAACTTAAAGCATTCCCTGATGTTTCCTCTGTGCTTTTCCTACGAATTTCTTCATTCAAGATTACACTAACAACATCCTCTACTTTTAAAATATTTGAAGCAGATGCAGTATTACTAACTGCCATTACCAAGCTATGCTAGCTTTTAGGCAAAGAACAGAATATTTAAAGAGCTTTAATTTCATCATCAAACACTATTTTGACTAAATTTAATTGATTTAATATTCCATGGAAATTATTTAGATGATTAGATACAGATCCACCTACCTGCATTTGCAAATTAAATAACTGCTTCATAAGATATACCTTACTAGAAGCTGAGGGTTTTTCATACAAATTTGCTAAAATAGTCATTAACTCTACCGTAGACTTTGCATGTGATAAATTAGATATCACAGTAGATGCCAGACTCAATCTTATAGATCCAAGAGCCTTTCTATCAAGAACTTCCCATTCTTCATCATCCATGTCTTTGGGCTTCTTTAAAACCGCACCTAACAGTAAGTATAGATCTTTTTGATACAGGTAATCTTCTATCTACATTCTCCAATGTTGGTAATTCTTGCCATTAAAATTCTTCATTATTAGTTTACTTTCTTTTGCCATTGCTTCTCCCACTCAAATAGAAATCCCTACAAAAACCTCTGTGAGTAACCTGTAATCAATACACACTAACCAGATCTGAAACACCTGTTAGTCAACTTGAGCTTTGATACCACTTGTTGGGGATCAACCAACAAAGTTGATTACTATATGAAAGCAATAACACATGGAATTAACCAGAATGATAAGTAACTAGAATCAAAAATAGCAAAGAACAAGAGATATAAGAAACCACCCTGAAAACTTGTATTAAACTTTTTACAGAAGGAATACAATTGAAGAAACTTCTTTTCTTCCACACCTCTCTCAGATGTATAGATATCTATCTAGATCTCTTTCCCTCAAGAGCTCTCTCTCTCAATTACAATCAACTCCAACAATCTGGAATGATTCACATATACAATTCTGTACTGTTCTTCTACACATACAATAAGCTATGAAGAATTATCCCTATTATATAGAATTAGGGATCATGAGCAATGCAGTTACAACCATTAGATGCACCTCCTAATCAAGGGCTCTAAACAATCTTACTAAAGATAGAGATGCAGACTTAAGACTAACACTTAATCCTACCATGCAAACACTTTGTTCTGTCCACGAGAATAGCATTTTGGATGCACTGGTAACCGACATTGGTTCCTGCCTATTTGCCTATGATCGACATCAACCAATCCATGACCGATGCTAACATCTCCTGGTCGGCTCCTAACTGATGTCGGTCGCTCATGACTGACGTCGGTGATTGTGTAACACCAGCAACCTACAAAATACTCATTTGGTGAAGCTTTTAGCTCCACACCTTAACAGCTAATTGTCATTATGATATGAATTAAAAAATATGTAGATTTGTGAAAATGTTTTTTATATCAAAGATAAAATTTATAACATATATGTAATAACCCATAAACCACATATTAAGACTCACAATATTCATATATGAATAAAATAATCTCAATGTCTATGAATTAACCCCTAATTTTGGGTAAATATAGATCCTCGTGAGCATCATTATGGAAGAATAATATTAGTGGAAGAAGACATGTTTTATAAAGTTAAGTCATTTTCATAGATTTATGTTTGATAAAGTATCACACTTAAAAATTTATATTATAAAGGTGCATATGCATATGTACATGTGGAAATGAATATAGGTGAAACACTTAAGAATATTTGAGTAAGTTTTATAGGGGTCCTTAAAAAATAACCACACAAAATTAAATCATGAAAAAATACTCAAGATATTTGGGAGGGGAAATAGGTAGAGAAATATTTTTGATCTTCTCATAGATTGAAAAGGAAAAAGGATGATAGTCGTAGGGCACTAGAGTACCCAAATCTGAAAGATAATTACTACAAATATTGGAGGCACATAAGAAAATTTTTTATCACAAGACATGAATCATATTTATAGGATAAATAGTTTACACATAAAAAATCACTAGTTACCATAAAACAAGGTTTATTTTTTGAAAATTATGTTGATCCTTTAATCTTATGATCTATAAATGATAGCAAGGTAGGTATTGTGTCTATACAATCTCATGTTACCATTTACAAAAGTTTTTCATGTTTTAATATTACTCAATAATTTTGTAATAAGTTCTCATGTTTTGGTATTATGCTAATTTGTGTTATTAATAATGATTTTATAGAATACCTACCATTGTTAAATATTGTTTATAGACTGTAAACAACATGAATGGTGATTTAAGTTGATGATTAAGATAAATATAAATCAATATGATGTTTGAAATATTATCTTGTATTTTAAGAAACATAAATTAAATATTAGATAATTGGAAAGATCAAATTTGGTATGTCTTTAAAATACATGACTAGTGTGTAAAATTTTAACTCTTTCACACCCTTTCCATTATATGTTTACTATCTATAGTATTTCAAACCTGAATTTTTATCATTGATATACATTATATCCCTATTATGTGACAAAATTACCTATAATCCTAAGTAGTTTATCACCATATTATAGGTCATTATTCTACCCTCTCTAAATTATGCCAATAATAGTCAAACACTAGCCCCAACCACTCCATACTATGTAGTCAATCATTATCTACATTATAATACTCTGAAGGATAATCAAACCACACATATTATTCCAACTTATGTGTTTGTGTTCCCAATCATGTTACACTAGAATGCAATGAAATATTTGTATTCTAACACTTGACAAAAAGTAAATTTTTACCTTGTGTTGGTGTTAAAATTTAGATTTAGGGTTTTTACCTTGAGTATTTTTTATATGTGTATGCTTTTCTGGTAATGTCTCAATAATTTAAAAATATATATCTCATAGTGTAATTGATTATATATGTAATTGTAAATTGATTAAGACATTAGGTTTGATTTTTATCTATAGAAGACTCTTTGATATTTCTCATATAATTAAAATGTGAAATATGCTTAAGCTGATGTAAGAGAGATAAATAGATGTTAATTTTAAAATTAGGAATTAATAATAAATTGACATTAATAGATATTATTAAAATTCAAATCTCTCACTTGGGTAGGCATAAACATGCTTCACATGTTTATTATATAGGGAAATATCACATATTCATTTATAAATACAAATAAAGCCTAAGGTCTTACACACCTAGAAATTACATGGAGAACCACTTTCACATTGAGATATATATTAACATATCTTTTAGACATTCTAAAATAATCATACACATCTCAAAATACATCAAAGGAATAGCTATAAAACCAAGTCTAAACACTAAAGCAAGGTCAAAATTTGCATGTTGTAAAGTGTCAAAATCCAAATCCTATTGAGAAATATTGAGAACATAACACATGAATGGGATAAATAAATTCAATTTGAGACCCCTTCAAAGTATTAAAATGTTGGTAATGCTCCACCACTTAATGGGGATTGGTTAGGGTTTTACAAATAATAATTTACCATATTCTTTCATGTTAGTTTTATGTCGTGATAGGGTATTGAATCTATGAGAAATGAAATCAAGATATGTACACATGATGAAAAATAATAAATAATAAAAAAACATCTAGAAAGTCAAACAGAGTGATCTATGGCAGAATAAACTAAAAAATTAACATGGACAATACCAATAAAAATGGATAATACCAGTTGTCATAGGCATATAATAATATTCTAGAAATATATTGTTAGATTAAGAGAATGTGTTTCCTAATCCCAATAGTTATATAGCTTTCACAGAGTCATTTTTAGTAATTTTACATAAGACATGAGTATTAAAGGTCAAAAACTCCTCTAGGTTCTTCATCTCCCTTCTTTTCTTGGTCATTTATATAATTAGTAAATGTAATCAATCTCCATTTAACACTAAATTTTTAATAATTAATTAAATATCTTTAAAAATATGACTTTTAATAGTTTTATATTATTTAGATCAAATAAATTCAAAAAATGTTACAATATTATGGTGAACATGATCTTGGTCTTCAACATGACAAACTGTAGGTATTTCTACCCTAAGGTTTATTCTTTCCTTCTTAAGGTTTTAGATCTAATTTATTATTTATGATTTCCCCTTATTTATAAAATAAAAACCTTAGTATATCTATAATGGACACTAATAATATATATTATTTGATCCAAGGTAATATTTTCACGATTACATGTTTATTTCCTAAAAATGTCATATGTTTCAAAATCATGTAAAGATATTAATAATAATAATGAAATATTCACTTTTCTTAGTAACACATATTTTATAAATATTAAATATAAGATTCTTTTGGTTACTAATAATATATAAAGGTCATGTATGAATATTTTAATCCTCACACCCTATAGCTATTCATAGTGATAAATAGCATTCTTCTCCTATTATTTGTTATAGGCTTGTATTAGATTCAATAGTCCATGTTAATAAAACATAAAAAAGTAGTATCCATCATTTAATTCAATAAAATAGAGGTATTCAACATGTTTCTATTAATCCCCCTCTACCTCTAAAGGAACCAACCAAGGTGACTAAATAATATGATGTTATTGATTAATTTAATAATACTCCAGATAATATATCCATATTATAGTTTCATAAGAGCTACACTAATTATAAGGATATTAATTATACAACATACAATATATAACTTTACAAAACAATACAAAGCCAAATCACACACACACACCAAATTACACACACACACACACACACACACACACACACACACACACACACACACACATTTATTTCCTAGAATATGTCATATGTTTCAAAATCATGTGAAGATATTATTAATAATGAAGTATTCACTTTTATTAGTAACAAATATTTTATAAATATTGAATCTGCGATACTTCTAATTACTTGTCATATATAAAGGGCATGTATGAATCCCTTCATCTTCTTCCCCTATAACTAAACATAGTGATAAACATGATTCTTACCTTGTTAATCACTAAAATCTTGTATTAGATTCAAAAATCCATGTTACTGCAACATAAAAAGGTAGTATCCATCATTTAATTCATAAAAATAGAGGTATTCAATGTGTCCCTATTAATCCCCATCTACCTATAAAGGAACTATGTACCAAAATTTGGATTCAAGTAATATTATAAAAAATGACAATAATGTTAGTTTTATGTCGTGATAGGGTATTGAATCTATGAGAAATGAAATCAAGATATGTACACATGATGAAAAATAATAAATAATAAAAAAACATCTAGAAAGTCAAACAGAGTGATCTATGGTAGAATAAACTAAAAAATTAACATGGACAATACCAATAAAAATGGATAATACCAGTTGTCATAGGCATATAATAATATTCTAGAAATATATTGTTAGATTAAGAGAATGTGTTTCCTAATCCCAATAGTTATATAGCTTTCACAGAGTCATTTTTAGTAATTTTACATAAGACATGAGTATTAAAGGTCAAAAACTCCTCTAGGTTCTTCATCTCCCTTTTTTTCTTGGTCATTTATATAATTAGTAAATGTAATCAATCTCCATTTGACATTAAAATTTTAATAATTAATTAAATATCTTTAAAAATATGACTTTTAATAGTTTTATATTATTTAGATCAAATAAATTCAAAAAATGTTACAATATTATGGTGAACATGATCTTGGTCTTCAACATGACAAACTGTAGGTATTTCTACCCGAAGGTTTATTCTTTCCTTCTTAAGGTTTTAGATCTAATTTATTATTTATGATTTCCCCTTATTTATAAAATAAAAACCTTAGTATATCTATAATGGACACTAATAATATATATTATTTGATCCAAGGTAATATTTTCACGATTACATGTTTATTTCCTAAAAATGTCATATGTTTCAAAATCATGTAAAGATATTAATAATAATAATGAAATATTCACTTTTATTAGTAACACATATTTTATAAATATTAAATATAAGATGCTTTTGGTTACTAATCATATA
>JARHVA010001763.1:1812500-1827500 GCA_037957365.1 Torreya grandis | reverse complement strand
CCAAGTGCTTCTTACATATTCTAAAAAGACCTCAGGTTGATGTAGTTCTAACTAGTTTTTATTGTCCTCATAACATCCTTGTTCATTTCCCAATAGACAAAAAGGGATATGATGTAATAAAACATAGGATAAAAAAGATATATACATGATGTAAAATAAGAAAAATAATATAAAAATATAAAAATAAATGAAAAATAAATAGCACATAAATAATAGACAAGTATTTACATGAAATGTCATAATGTATTATCTAATGATAAGATGAGTGACTAGGTGATAGGTTGGATTAGGATGATCAATATGTGATTTTGGATGTAGGATGAACTTGAATTTGGATATGGTGATCATGATTAGGATTAAGTTAAGATGTTTCCCCTTGTTTAGGATAGAAATATGGATGATGTGAGAAGGTCTTTGAATACTGATTTGGTCCTAAAATTAGATTAAAAAATGGATAATGATGGTGATTATACAAGTGATGACCAAGGATTACCAACAAACAAGGCCCTATAAGGATCCAATCTAGAAAAGATACTAGGACATGATGGTGATGGGATAAAATACCTTTCATGCTATCAAAGGTGATTGGTTAGGTGCTAGAAATGAAGATGTAATGATAAGGATAGTGATGAGATCAAGTACCTTCCATACTAGTAAAGGGTAATTAGATGGGTGCCAACTATGAAAAATGCCTTGATAAGAAGCGATGGGTGCTAGATTAAAATCTTTAACAAGGATATGGATATCGATAATACCTAACCAAAAGGATGAAATTAAAGAGATGAAGGGATAGGTGACCACTCTGATTTGGTCTCAAGATGGAATGTGTTATCCCAATATGGGGAAAATATGAGATAGATAGAGATGGATGCAACTAGGGGATTAGGCATAAGATAAGACATGATGGACTATTTTAACTTTTTATAAATTTTAATATTTTTAGGGATTTTTGGAATATGTATATACAATGTATAAATGGGGTTACTAAAAAAGGTAATACAAAGCCTAGAAACGAAGAAAAATATGGAGGGATGATGGATGGGATGACAAAGGATGAAGATGATGGGTACCAAGGACAAATGGACTAGGGATAACTAATGACCACATTGTGAAGGAACCAGATGTTTAGTTGCCTGAGTGTCCATTATAGGATATACTAAGAAGATTTAGGGACAATTATCACGACACCTTCTACTTCCTTACAAAGGTCAAGATGAGAAGGAAGAAAATACAGGATGCATGATATGATGGATAAGAATAATGGATCAAGGGATAAGATGATGGGTGATATAGATAATATGGAAAAGGGATGTGATAATTGGGATGGATAGATAAGGATATGAAATGGATGGATTTGTCCCCAAGTGTTGAGGAATAATGAAGATAATAAATTATTTGACTATGATGAAGGAGACCGATTTTCATCATGGTACTTGTGCCCAAGGTGCTAGAAGACTAGTTTTCACCATTGGATGAATGATTTTTTTTAACTTCACTAATGGCATCTCAATTTATTAGTGATGGGTGAGATGTAGCATATTGATGCTAGATGGATATGTTATTTGAAAGCTATTATATGCTAGGATCTTGTGATGGTTGCCTTTAATGACTTTTAATTTCCTTTTAATGTCTTAACCAAGTGTCTTCATGACCCCTATGAGGGATAATGCTACCTAGGGATTCATGACATGGTATGGATGGTAAGATTTCATGATTGTGGTGATGGGATATAAGATGGGAAGGAAGGATGTGATTTTGAATGACATGATGGGATGGGGAGCAAAAATGGGGTTCAAAATTTGTATACATCATTAGATATGGAAGGGATTCTTTAGATTGGTACCAGGATATTAAGGAATCCAAGACCTTTTGATATGTTGATTATTTGATCCAAACATTAAGAAGATGGTCAATCATATGATTTCTGACTTTATTTTCTAATTGGATTTTATTGACTACCCCATAGTGCTTAATTTTGGGTTTTAGTAGGTGATGTTAACTTTTGACTTGATATATGATTATTTTGACTTTGATATGCCCCTAGTACCAAGTTTTGGGATTCACTAAGGGAAGACATTTTGTGATTAGGTTGATGATTTGAATTTTCATGAATTTGATTTAGGGGATAAAATATGACCTATTCATGATTTATGACTTTAGCAATATGGTCTTAGACTGTTGTATTTATGGCACATGATATTAAATGTAGAGGGGAATCTAATGATGCATGTTCTTATTTAGGCCCTTCATGGAGTGAGATAGGGGGATGATGGATGAAAGGTGGAGGATTAATGGATGGGAGGGACTAATGGGATAAGGGGAAACATGATCCTCATAAAGGTCACTAGGAGCCCTAGCCTCAACATCAGATAAAGTGTCCTCAATAATATCAAAATAAACATTAAGATATGTATCCAATGTAGGATTAGATCTAATTTTAAAATAGTCAATAGATAAAGCATTTAAAAACTTAGTTATGACTTAATCATCCTAATTGGGATCTTCAAAAGAGTAAGAATTATCATCATCTATTATAATATTGATAAGGGATGATGATTTTGATGAGGAATATGATGTGGATGTTGGTATAGAACATGATCTAGATGTAGATAAAACTTATCCTATCTCAAATGTTGACTTTGATGTACATGATGTTATGCTAATAATAGGGGAGTGATTTTCCATAATTTTCCTCTCAATGGGGGTATTTGATGTGATGGGTGAGAGGGAGATGATGTATGAATAATGGACAAAATAAAGATAGGTCCATGAAATGGATTATAGGATATAAAATGACTAGGTTTATAGGGAGTAAAACTATTTTTAATGGATGGGAAGATGGGGGGATCATGGAGGATGGATAGGGTGTTTTGACATTGGCTTAGAAGGGGAAGGTTTGATCATGATAGGGAATGAAATCTTAGAATTCCTCTTCTTGTTCACTCAGGGATTTAAAATCATTTGATTCATTCTCAATTACTATGTCATCATGATTAATGAGGTCTTGAACATAATCTCAAAAAAATTTACATCATTTAAGGGAGTGACCCCAAGTTTGATGATAGAGATAGTATCAGTTTGATTTATACCAAGAGGGCTTAGGCTTGGTGGGATCGAGATAATATTACTTGGTGGATTCAAACAATATTAAAAAATGAAAATAAAATCCAAAACCTTGATAAACACTAATAGGAATGGATAGAGGAGATAAATCAAAACTAGTAGAACATTCTTACCATGCTCTTTACCTTCTTATAACTCCATTCCAAGATTTGAACTTATGTGATTGAGTTTGAAAATGTTTATTATTGGATTGCTTTTGATATCTTGACAATGGTTTCCAAAAGGATATGGATATGGATAATGGATTTTTGAGTGCTTGAATGATAGTATGGATGCTTGATGAGAGTGTTAAATGGCTTACTTAGATGATTCCATTCACTTCTTCATTATTCTGGAGAATGGAGGAGTGGTTTAGTTTTATGGGCATATGGGGGGAAGATCTATGGTCCAAATTTAAATTTGGGCAATCAATATCTGTGGTTGAGGAATTTCCATGGAATTTTAATTCCATGGAAATCTCTAGAATAAGAAAATTCTAGATAAAGGGGGTTAAATTAGAGAGATTTCTAGAATCCTCCAATTATAGAAATCTACCCATAGAGTTTAGGGTTTATGGAAGGCTAGTGTATGGTGGTGGGTGGGTAGTTAGGATTTTCTTGAATTTAAAATTGCCTAGTGGTTTTAAGGAGTAGGTTAATAGTTAATAGGGTTTATTAGAGATTTAATGAGGGAATTAATTGGTTTTAGGATGGGGTAAAGGTTATATGAGATGTAGGAATGGGTATGGGTATTAGGCTAAAGGTTAATATAACTAGGGAAAATGGGAATTAGGCCAAATTAGCTAGAATTATTAAAATTAGTTAGGTGAACATATTTCAATTCATACATTTTGCCCCTATTTGAAATGGTATTGTGAGTGGAGTGAATTAATGGTCTTTAAAAGAAAAATCATGATGTGGATGATGTTAGTCATTGGTAGGATGTTATGCCCCCTCAAGGGATCATGCATGGAGACAAATTGGCCTAGATTGTCCCTTAATAATAAATCTTAGAATGGGATGAGATAGTGATACTGATAGGGTTGGGATGACCCTAAGTTGATTGAATAGATGCCTAGTATTGATACAAATGTAGATCAAATAATGCGTCTAGACATTCGATAATATGTCTAGAAGGTGACAATGATAAAATAGCTGATTGGTTTTTTTTAAATGATGTGTTCTAGTGAAAATTGGGTCTAGTAGTAAGGATACATGTTATGAAAAGATCAAAAAAGGAGATCAAGGGTTTTGATTTATTTTTGATGATGAAGAGCCACTTTTCATAAAATTTAATACTTTAAAATCATTAATGATAAATCCACTTTCAGGATGGTGATGAGGGATAAATGAGCCTATGGAAATGATAACAAATCTTAGTGATGTTTTTGGGGGCCAAAGAGGACATGGGTTGATATGATTTGAGATATGGTTTTTTTGGGGAATTTTATTGGGACGAGCATGAAATGTACAAATATGTTAGTATTAGGATTGGTAGAATTGATATAATTAGTTGTTAGGGAGAAATGGTCATGGGAATGTTAATGGTGGTCTGGTATGGGGTCATATAGGCCCAAGGTGCCATGTTGAGGGTCATTTTCACCCATCACTTTTGGAGATTTAGAGCTCATGGAGAAAAAATAGTTAGAATTCCTTGAGATTCACATCATGGCGAGATGGTACAAGATCATCAGAGAGAGAATGAGACTTGACCTTCAGTGAGTAAACAATCTTTAGCTCTATTATTTTTACAATTTTATTTAGTTTTAATGATTTTTTTAGTGATTTTGGTATAAAAAGACATCGATCATTATGGCCAGGCAATCCCATGATTAGGGATTTTCCCATAGTCATGGGGTTGTCGATGTAAAGGGTAGGATTATCAAAAGAAGTGGTGGTATTGTAATACCACATCAAGGAAATGATATGATTGTAATCCTACTAGTGGGGAATAGTAGGATCATAATATAGTTATTAGGGAATCATAAGATTATGATCTCATGTGTGAGGAATAGTAGGATTTTCAAATCCTACTACTAGGAGTGGTGGGATTACAATCCTATGGATGGGAGTTATAGGATGGTAATCCCATGAGTAGGGAGTCATGGGATTGAAACCCTAAAGGTAGGGAATGATAGGATTATATATAATAATAGTGGGATTATAGATATGTATATGAAAGCTAAGATTAGGATGATGTTAGGAGGAAATTAGGTAGTTGATAGAATAGGGAACTGGATGACGGGGGTTAAAAGGGAGACTTAGTTGAGATTGGTTTAGGGGGTTGGTTAGAAAGGGAACATAGATTTAATATAGTTAGATAGTAATGTGGTTAGATAGGCTGGGAGATGAGAACTTGGGATTGGGTTAGTTAGTTAAGGAATGATTGGGGATAGCAAGAGAGTAAGAATAAGATGGGCTTGGATATAATATGTGAGTGATAAGGATAAAGGATGTGGGTAAGGAAGATGATAATAGGTAGTTGTCATGTGGTTGGTGTAGGAATGATTGGGGATATTGGCATCATGATTGTGACACCCTAATTTTATTCATGAGATGTGGTGAGTGACTCCTAAGGAGTATGGTGTCCTTGAGCTATTGGGGATTCATAATGTGGCTATAATGTCACTGATTCATATTAATTAGGCATTAATCATAACACTAGTGAAAAGATGGCACTCAAAAATGAGTACCTTTCACTTCATGAGTGGTGAGATGACCATGACTTTGGAGGATGTATACAAGATCTTTCACTTGTTGATGAAGGGTAAGAGGATCTACTAGAGGTCACGTACACTGATATAGACCTTACAAAGGCTAGGTGGTAGTTTATAGAAAGGAGCACAAGATGGTTGCATTACTTTGGACTAGTGGTGGTAGGAGGGTACTTTGGATTAACTTATATTGGTGATTATGTCTATTTTATCTAGCATTCTATTACTAGATAAGAATGGATGATGGTTTCACATGGGCTTGGGGGATATTCTGGTAGATATGGTTCATGACCATCAAGTTTTTGCTTGGGGCCCTATAGTATTGATGTATCTATATAGGGAGTTGAACTTATGCACATATAGGAGGGCATGTAACTTTGGGACATCACTACTATTACAAATATAGAGCTGGGAGTACATTGTGATCTAGCAACCACTAGGAAATTTTGTAATATTTGAGCCTAGACAACTAATGATATTTAGATAGAGGGTAGCTTTGGGCATATTACTAGGCCATACAAGAGATATGTTATATTATAGAGAAGAGTTTGACTATTTACACCACAACCACATTACATGGATGCATTATCAAGGGATTAGATTTGGTTGGGTAGATGAAGGATAGACCTAGTTTATGTCGACTCCATGCTATAATACTAGTTGGAGGGATTATATCATTGAGAGATATAGACTAGATTGAATACAGTGGTATTTTGGTTTCATCAAGATATGTTAGCATTGGAACACTTATTCACATGAAATGAGTGTGAGAGACCTCATTAGGAGAGGCCCATGGTGAGATTAGATTCAATCTTTGATTATGCTTAGGTAGTACCAAAATAGTTGAATTATTATACACTAATGCCTGATTCAAGAGTGATATATAGTATATACCACATGATGGTAGGTAGAGGCACCTAGGTTTATAACTTGACCATGTGTGGTAGTGAGGGGTGTAGTGTGGTGATTTATAGAGGCTTGAGAAAGGATCTAGAGGAGGGTGTGATAGAGGAGGCAAGTAACAACATAGGGGGTAAACGATGGGGTAGGAGGGGAGGATGAAATGGAGGTAGATGTAAATGATGGGTAGGATGGGTAGGAATAGGGATAGGGGGAGCCTAGGCATAAGTAGTATCATAGATAGTGCCCCAAGTGTCTATATCATTGGTATCTCTAGTTTAGGTAGCATCATAGGCATTGCAAATACAATAGGCACTATTATAGGGCCCATAAGTATAGACAACCAATGATGGGGGTATAGATCTATCATGACCTCCTAGATTATTAAAAGATGAGGATTTAGTGGCCAGGTTATAAATAAAGATTCAAGCATGGTTGGTAGATATTTTTTGTATTACCCAAGAGAGGGATTAACTTCATGCCCATCTATAGATTTTGAGGACTAAGGAAGATATCTGACTGACATAAGCATGAGGGGAGAGTGTAGTTTTGCAAGGTCATATTTCTTAGAGAGACTGAGAAGTGACCTAGTTGTAGGCACATGTGGTGGATATTTAGACATAGGTGTAGTAAAGAGACAGATTATTTCCCTCTAGTCCCAAGTTATTTAGAGAGATACATAGTTGGGGTAGGCATAGTCATAGATTTCCACTTTATAGGGCTAGGTGGATGGATTCTTGGGGAAAATTTCATAGCTATAGTCATAGATTCAAGATTTATAGAGTTATTCGGTGTCATTTGAGAAGGCAAGGGATGAAATAGATGAGGTTTTGATGGGATAGGGTATGATGGGGATGATGAGTTAGATGATGTTGTTGACCTGAGAGGCCTAGTACTATTATTCACTATGAGGGTGATGTACCCATAGAATGACATATAAGATCTTTTCATGTGAGCCAATCATTAATGAAATAGCCTTTGAGGGGTGAAGCATCGATACCATCTCCCTCATCACAACCATGATTATATTTTGGGTTATTATTTTTGTATATGTATAGGGGATTATTGTACTATTACTCATTATTTCCTCATGGTCTCATGTAATTATATCATATGTTTTGGCATGGACCCCATGTGGATGTGGTGTATTGTACATTTAATGATGATATATATAAATGATGACTTGTGATTGTAGATTCATATGTTATGTGTTTATTTATTTATGGACATGTGTTGGAGGTTATCTATATGATTATGTTTTTGACATGTGATGTACGTGATGGTGTTGATGGATTATTATTATGGATGTGTATGGATGTTTTTGGACTTGTGATCGTTAGATTTTAGATGGTACGGGAATATTAGTGATGTATTTTATTGATGCACATGAACTTTTTCATAATGGATGATAGATGTTAATTCTATTTGTGTTAGATGGATTTAGGGTAGATGCATTAATGTGGTGATAGATAGATATTTAAAATTTTATGTTTTAATTAATGGATGACATGTATTGGCTATATGAGATTTTGGGATGTAATGGAGTATTTATGATTAAATTTTCATTATGATATGATATTATGTATAGTCTTATGTAGAAAAAGAGACTAGTTGCCTTATTATATTAGTAAGTGCCCCAAAATAGGAATTCTCCTACACCATGGAGGTAGGATGAGTAGGCTAGATATTGGCTTAAGACATGGGTAGGTATGGAAAGGGGTAGAATAGGATGAGATTATTCCTCTTGGAATTTTATCAATCCATAAGTTTTGGCAATATTTTTAGTGTTGTATCTTGATGTGTTGCGCCAAGGTCATGACAATGCCTTATTAGCATAGCAATGATGCAAGGGGAACTCTATTTTAAGGGATGCCCTTTTTAGAAATGAACTTCCATGAGTCATACAAGTCATCCTCATTCCCATGATAAGGTATCAAATCTAAATAATCACACATATAGACTAAAATAGAGAAAATACATTGATTATATACATACATATGTAGCACACACATACATGAACACACATATTCATAAAACAAAGCATAAGACAAAGAGAATTGAGGATGATAATGATAATGATAATGAATAGGAATAGGATAGGATGGACAAAGATGGTAGTGATGATAGTGATGAGTGAATAGGATGATGAAGGTAGTGGTCGAGCAATCCTTGGTCATGGGAACATGGCCAAGTGATGCCTACATAATCTAAAAAGACATCAGGCTAATATAGTTTTGACTAATGGATAGAAGATTATGATGATGATTAGTGATTATAGAACAATGAGGATGAGGATGAACTAGATTATTAATTAGGATATAATGATGTCATAGATGGGGAGACTTGGTAGTGATAAGGCAATGACATAATCAAAATTGGATGTGTAAGGGGTGAGTGAGGTGGGAACTATGACATCCAAGAATTATGTCCTTAGTGAAGACTCAAGCCAAGTTACAATGATATTAGTCATGATGACATTTCAAGTATTAGTATCACAACAATTTTCTAAGAACCTTTGATAGAGAATTATCTTGTTTTAGGATGACCCTTCATGATGATAGTGGGAAGGGATGTATTTAAGAATTAATGATAGCAAGGGATGAAAAAGTGTGTTGTGGACTATCTAAGTCTAAGAGGAGACATGTCTATTAAATAAGACTTATAGATGGATGATAAGGATAATGTGGACATGGATGGGACTTGAGGACATATAAAATTTCTCTAATTTGTGGATAAATGATTTAAGAGGAGCCCTCCAACAAATGGCTCTTGACTATCCCTATCATCTCCACTTGTTGAAATAGTGATGCTACCTTATTAATAATCTTTTTGATATGATTCCCACTATTCAGACCAATGTTGGGGTCATTTTACCATGATGCCAAAAACCAATTTTCACCATGGTACTTGTCCATGGTACCAACAAGCTAGTTTTCACCATTGGACATATTTTTGTTTTTTGATTGATTAGGAGAAGTTATGAATGGATGGAAATGGATGAGAAACATCCTCTAGATGAATTATGTTGATATCAATACTAGGTGTAAAAATCATTTAGGTGTATGATATTCATGGGATCATATAATTCCTAACCCTCAAGTGTGGCCAACTTGTAACCTCCTAATCCAAACTTATCAATAATGACATAGGGGCCTATCCATTTTAATTCAAATTCACCCTTCTTATTTCATTTTACATTATTATTCTTCTAATTTTATTTAAGTATGATATCACCCACTTCAAATTCCCAAGCCTAAATCTTCTTTTGATATAGATTCTTGAGCTTATTTTGATATGCTCAAAGGTGATTTAAGGCCTTTTGTCTCTTTTCATCAAGGAGTTCTAATTCTTTTAGTCGATCTTGTCAAATATTGTGATCAGCAATGATTCTTCATAACAAGAGATGAAAGGAAGGGATTTATACTTCCACTGGTAAAATATATTTAGCTATGTAGTCCAAGGTATATGGGGTAGCTCCTAGTGGTGTGAAAATACTGGTGTGGTAGGCCCACAAGGTTGGATATAACTAAGTATGCCAATTACATCCAGCTTGATTGGTAGTTTTCTTCAAAATTTTGACTAGAGTATTTGTTTTTACCTCTACCTATCCATTACCTTGGGGGTAATATGGAGAAGATAAATGTTACATGATATGATACTTTTGACATAAGGCCTCAACATACTAGTTCCTAAAGGATTTACCATTATTATAAACTATGTTAACAGGGATACCAAAATGGCAAATGATTTGATTAAGGATGAATTTTGATATTTGAAGACCTATTGTATAAGTCAATGACATTGCCTCTACCCATTTGGTGAAATATTTTGTAGCCATTATGATAAACTTATGTCCATTAGAAGAAGCAAGATTAATTTTTCTAATCAAATCAATGCCTCATATAGAAAAAAGCCTTGGAATCATGATAGGTTGTAATCCCTATGATAGTGCATGGATAAGATTCCTAGGTTTTTGACAACCCATACATTTTCACACGTACTAACAAGCATCTTATTTCATAATTGGCCAATATTATCTTATTTAGAAAAGCTTCTTGGCTAAGTTCATTCCATTGATGTACCCTCTATAGATACCATCATGGAATCCCTAATGGCTTGAGTCACCTCATCTAATGTTAAACATCTCAATAGGGTTCCATTGTAACCTTATCGATAGAGCATTCTATCAAGGATGGTGTAGTAAATGATATAATGGATGAAGGATTTGCATTGGTGGAGGTTGACATTTGGGGGAAGGATATTTTCATGAGCTACTGATAGATATCATAGTACTAAGGAATACTAGGATTATCAATTGCATAAATTTGAAGAGGAGCCAATGATTGATGGGTTAGGTTAATGAGGTGCTAAATCAAAAAATTACCATCCAATACATCTTTAAGAAGGTCAATGAGAGATCCTAAATGGGCAATAGAGTTAGTTACCTTATTTCTTCTTGGTGGAACTTGTTCAAATGTGATAGACTAAAAATCTGATTTCAATTGATCTACCAACTCATCCTTTGATTGGAACTCCTCATTGACCTATTTGATAATTAGTTGTGAGTCCTCAAATACTTATAAGTGCTAGATATTTCATTAGATAGTAAGGTGGAGTCCTACCATTAGGTATTTGCATTCTAAAATATTATTTATACTTGGGAGAGAGAGGTAGAATTCCTTAGGAATAAGATCACCTTGAGTGGTGACTAGGACAATGCCTACCCTAGATCCATGTGTGGTGAATGAGACATAAAAATATAAATTCCAACCTTCTATTTGTGAAGTATTGATGATGGAATCATCCGAGAATGTAATGACAATTGGCTTAGTCAATTCTAATGGTGGTTCCACCATTTTATTTGATATGACCTACCTTTTGATGGATTTTTATTAATATATTCTATATCAAATTTGTTAAGTAGCATGATCCATTTTGTTACTCACCCTATTAATGATGATTTAGATAGTAGATACTTTAAAGGATCAACTTTGGCAATTAGTTGAGCTTGGTTTTTCAACATATAATGCTAGAGTTTCTTTGATGTAAAGACCATGGCTAGACATGCTTTCTCGATAGTTATATAGTTTAGTTCATATGATATCAATGTTTGACTAAGATAATAGATGGCCTAATCCTTTCCATGGTCATTATTTTTTGCCAAGAGAGCACCATTAACACATGATGTAACCAAAATATATAGGATAAAAGGGTTTCTTGAAATTGGTGGAGATAAGATAAGTAGTTTTGCAAAATATTGTTTTAGAATTTCAAAGGCTTGTTGGCATTCTTCATTCTATTGGAAGGCATCCCCTTTCTTTATTAAGTGACTAAAGGAGTGGAATTTATTGGCAAGGTAAGAAATAAATCACCTAATGGCTTGAATTTTACCTTAGAGACTACAAAGTTGCTTGAGAATATGAGGGGGTAGCATTTCAATTATTACTTTGACTTTAGTCAAATCTACTTCAATACCCCTTCTCGAAACAATGAACCCTAATAATTTTCTTGATGTCATAACAAAGACATAATTACCTTACCTTATAATATTGTAATATCTCAAAAATTCTTCTAAGAACTATATGGAACTCAGATCATAAGCAATACTTCCCCAAAATGTCATCGAAATAATCTTCTACTATGTTATGCATCATATCATGGAAACTAATAGTCATTTCCTATTGATATCTTTCTACCAAATTTTTGAGACCAAAAGGCATGAATTTATAATAGAATGTCCACCATGGAGTAATAAATTTTATTTTATACTAATCTTCAGGGGTGATCTTGATTAAATTATATCTTGAGAAACCATCCATCAGGGATAACATCTCATAGCTAGTTGTGGAATCCATGATCATATCAATATTTGTAAGTGGGAAGTCATCTTTTGGATATGCCTTATTGATGTCTTATAAGTTGGTATAAATCTATATTTTGTCTTGAGGTTTTATAATAAGAACAATATTTGATATCAAATCATAATAGTCAATGGGGTGGATGAACCATGGTTCCAATAATTTTTATAGTTCTTCTTTAACTAGTAGGTCCACCTTTGCATGCATCTTGCATAGTTTTTGATTGATTAGTTTGTAATTTGGGTGAACTAGAAGGTGATGCACCACTAGTGAAGGATCTAATCCTAACATGTCAGCATATCTCCATGCAAAGATATCAACACACTCTTTTAGTAACTCAATTAGTATTTTACACTCCATCATGGTAATAAATGCCCCTAGTTTTACTATATTGGGATTTTTGTTAGTTCTAATGTTTACTTATATCACATCCTTAATGAGTGAGGGTGACTGATCTTATGGATAAGGGGGTAAATTTACTTAAGGTATGTCAGAGGTGAAACCATTGAGCAACTCAATATCAATATCCTAGTAATATTTAGATATATTAGGACTAGATGGGATTTCATCAGGTTATTTAGAGGGTTATTCTTCTTCTTCTAAATATTCTTCTTCACCTTGGTCATTATGTTGTTCTTGTTCCTTGAAGTATGTTGATTCACATAAATTGATGTAAAATCCTTTCTTGTGGTCTTTGAATGGCATAAAATCTCTTGCCCTCATGTATTCAAGGATGACCTCATCATTCTAAAATGTATCAAAAGTAGTTTCTTATTTGGAACCCCAGTTAATGAAAGAAGGGTAATGGAGGGAGACATTGATGGTGGATATAGTGGTATCAAGAAAAAGGTTTGTGGTAGCCAATTCTTTGAGGTAACTACAAATAGATCCTATCTCAATGTCCTCATTAGGGAGAGGTTTCTCATTGGTTAGGATAGAATCCATAATGATATTGGTCAGGTCATCATCATATAGTTTGTAACCTAGAACAAAGTTTGATGAATTTTATTGAACAAGAATAGGCTCTAGATAGCCCTATTCCTACTTTCCTAGTCCTTTTCCTTTGTAGTTCATATCTTACATCAAGTAGTGGAATTTGGGATAGTTCTATGTGGGGGAGATGAAACCTGATCATCAGGTTAGAGCCAACAATCATCCCCATCTTCAATATACTATTCAAATAAAGACAATATGCTTTCAAAGGCTATAGGCTAGAATTTATATTTTATGGGTTTGCTCTTCTTCATACCAGGGGACTCATAACTGTGAAGAGATAAAGGAAGATGGTTGATGTAGAAGGTTTTATATTCATATTCTCCACTGCCAGTGGATGTTTTTTGTAGCTTGGTAAGATATAGTGTTATATCAGATGTGGATTTAAATTAGTTGAGAAAGATATATTTTATAGTTGTATGACTAAGGATAGAATTTTTAGTGCCAGGATATAGAGGTGAAGGTATGGATTGATCTATCTAACAACTATGATGGTCAATAACACAAGGAATAATGACTTCCATTCCTAAGTGGGGAAATGTTAGACACTAATGAATAGTGGATGGGATGTTTTGAATTTCATGGATCCATTGCCTCTCAAGTAACATATTGTATGGTAGGTCCACATTTACCACATGTACCAAGGTTGGATGAACCACAGGCCCCACAGGGATAAGAAGATAAATTGAACCCATTGATGGTGATTCATTGTCATCATATGCCTTTATCATTATAAGAGTTTACCCAAGTGATAATTTAGAATACCCCAAATAATTTAGGAAGTCCATGTTACATAAATTAAGTATTAATACTCTATATATAAGGATGTGAGAGATATGATGATGAGAGATAGTGACTTTAATGTATAATGGGTAATTGTGGTGAGTGTCAACTAGTGGTAAATCTTGGGTAATAAAAGTGAGCTCTGGTAAGGGGACAAGTGTGCCACTAGTGCTTGAAATTGATTTTTATCAAGTTCACTAGACACTTTTAGATCATTAATCACCTGATTTAATATTTACCTATGCAAAGAAAATGTTTTGAGGAACTCCATTAGGGAAATTTGGGTAGGGGTATTTATTAGTTATTGAATAATACCATATGTTTTATTAGAGCCACTTAAAATTTTCTTGTAAGTATTCCTCCCTAGGTGCACCAGATTGGTTAGAAGGATTTTGAGGGGGTGCCATGGGAATCATAATCTTATTCCATCATGTAATGACAAAGGATGGAGGTGGAGTGGGTCCTTGGATTTTGCATATTTTTATGGTATTAATGTAATTATAGGAATATTATGATAATTAGTGCATTTGGAAGATGATGCCTGACCTTGGTCTCGTTAGGGTCTCTGGTTCCTCTACTCATGCTTTATGAGATGATATTTATAAATGCCTAGGTGTTGATTTGTTGATTGATTTGATGGTGCTTCTTCTT
>JARHVA010001763.1:1785000-1807500 GCA_037957365.1 Torreya grandis | reverse complement strand
GATGGATAAGATGTAGGGATGGAAAATAAGTGGATAAATAGGCAAGGATATGGATAGGATATGGATGTCAAAATGATATGGGATGTGTATTATATCAGATAATCTAAATAATATGGGTTCAAGAATGATGAGTACCTAAATCTAATGCTCAAGTAAAGATGTGGGTGAATGAGAGTGTTACAATAAATAGATCTTATGAGGTGTGAATAAGATTAAGAGGTGACAAAAAGATGAATAGAAAAGGATAGGGAAGGGTGTTGGTCAAAAGGATGACTTGACTAAAAGATAGTGGAGATTAAGTTTTGTAAGATGTGGTATACACAAAAGGTGATATCGTGTGATTGTGGAAGTATATGATGTCAAGAGATTGATTAAAATTGGCCAAGGAAAATGGATGATATTATTATGAGTGTGGGAGGTGGTATGAGATAAATAAGGGGTGTGAGCTAAGGTAGATGTTAAGAGGATAGGAGTATGGATTGTCAAGATAAAAAGGATGATGAAACCAATATATGAATAAATGATGGTGATGGGTGGGTATGAATAATATTATAAGGTTTTTTAAGGTATGTACATAAAATTAAGGGTGTGTCCAACTCAGATATCAAACAAAATGGGTCTTGTCACAACACATGAACAACACTCATGCATAAAATCCTAAATTATTAAAATATATAGGAGTATAACATGATGTCCACACCATCTAATGTCTACACAAGTGAGGTTGTAAGCTAGTGACCCAATATGGAATTGATCGAAACCTCTCCACCTTGCTTGTAATTGATGGTCACTTGGGAACTATTACTGATGCTAGTAATGGAACACCTATTATGGCTATAGTCCCCTACTCTATGTTTTACAAAAGGATCTATGGGAGTCCTTGATATACACAATTGTATGTTGGGGTCCAAGTCCATATAGGAGGTTGTTTGAATGCCCTAGGTGTATGGGTTTGATCACTAATCACTATATGGAACCCTTTATGGGGAATTATTCTTAGGCCATAATGATATCTCTCCTTAGTATTATACTCCACCAAAACATAGAGTTTGGTTAGAGCATAGTGGTGAAATCCATGACACTAACCCCTAAAGACTAAGATACATGTGTGGTCATGAAATACACGTCATGTGTTATCCTAAGGGAGGGATAAAAAAGCAATCAAACACATGATAAAATTAATTAACTATTTTAATTACCTATGTGAGATTTTTCATGATATGATAAATTATTTTCAAGCAAAAACAAACACACAGCAGGATCAAAAAAATATTTATAAGCAATAAAAGAAGGAAATGATCTACCAATAATTTATGAAATCATAAAGTAAAAATAACAAAATTTGAACCCCTCCCTATAACCACAAAGGTCTGATATATAATAGGGGCACCAAAAAAAAACCTCAAATTCCTACTAGAAAAAGATTAACAACTTAAGTTCTACAACCCTACAATTACATAGGGCAATCTCACAACCAAAATGTAAAATCCCTCTACTCAATTACATTACCATAAGATTATAATGGTAGGATTATCAACTAATTACTATGTTAACCATCATGGTCAGATAATACCACTACTCTGACTAACAAACCTACTACTGAAAAATAAATCCTAATAGAGATATTACAAGACTAGACTTCCTATGTTTGTCCTTAAACTAATAAAAAAAGGTCTATAAAAATTCAAATAATTATAGGTATTTGTTTTTAAATACAATAATTGATGATGAAAATACTATGAAAGCCTAAAACTGACCCCAAAAATGCTAAACTACAATATCATGACTCAGGATGACAATCTCACTAGTTATAGGGCAATCTTGTGACTAAAAAAGTAGTGGTATTGCAAGATATGACTAAATAAACATGTAGGATAGGTATTAAATAGCCTCTCTTAATCCTATGATTTATCAGGATCCTACAAGATAGAAAGCACCCTATATAAGTTGATTTTTCAGATATCAATGATGTGCAAATTGATTATACAAGGGGATTTTTACAAGAATACTTGTTAACCCAAAAATGGGGATGCTTTGAAACTTACAGTCTTTCAAATTACTTTTTAATAGATACCAAAACCACCATTAATGACAAATAAAAAATAATAGGGGAGGGTTTTACCATTTTTGGATGATTTTACAATATTGCAACTGAAAATGATGAACCTGCTATTAACAGGTCAATCTCGCTACTCTAAGAGTCACAAGATCATCCACTATTTACAAAAACTTCCTTATGTGATCACAAATTCAAAAATAGTACAAGACAAAAGATTAGAATACATAAACTATATTCTATGTAGATATGTCAAAATATCCCCTTTGTTAATAATGTATAACAATCCTACTAATAGAATCGATAATATTACAAGTATCAGGCTAATACCATTATTATCAAAGTTACAAGGTTATAAGAGAGAGATTATACCTATTTTTAAGATGATTATTCCTTATACCCTACACATAAGTTTAATAATAGAGGACAAAAAACCTATATAAGTAGAAACTAATCCAAACCAAGAGACACTATAGACCCAATTAATATTTTAAACAATATTGCTACTAGATTTTTCATTACCACTAATAGTATAAGAGTCTCACCATGCAAAAAGTCATGGGATTTTTAAAGATTTCTAAAATATCCTAGATTTTAATGGAATAATACCTATACTATACATATAAAAAAACACACCTATAAATGAGCACACAGTTAGTATAAAAGGTCTCAAAATCTAAGATTTTCTGTTAGGAACTGCAATACCACCATTGGAATCACCAATATCAATACTCTCACAACAGCCCCATTACTATCAGAGTCATGGTATTGTTGAGCCTAAAATCCTATGAAAACCCCTAATTGCTAATGGATCAACCCAAAATATTACTACTCACAGTGCAATCCCACTACTTGCCTAGAACGTGTGAAAAAGTAAAAAACTAGGCTTGGTTCAATATCTAGTTGGTCCTGTAATCACCTAGAATGCTTCCACCAAGAGTGTTAGCCTAAATAATAGAGGAAAGTCATACCATGGTCACCAAAATGTGTACCAATTTTTGTATTCAAGAAATATTATCAAAAATGACAATCAAATATAAAACATTGATAAACACCAATAGGAATGGATAGAGGAGATAAATTAGAACTAGTAGAACATTCTTACCATGCTCTTTAATTTTTCATATCTCCATTTTAGGATTCATGATTGCTTATAGACTTAGATTTATAAATTTATGGTGTTTTATATTGGATTTTTGATGATGGATTGGATGATTTATTTAAGGACTCATTTAGACATTTTCCCTATAAGCTTTCTAGTTTGTTTGAGGGTGGAAGGAGAGGTTATTTTTAGGAGGTACAATCAAGGGTTGTAATTTTAACTTAGGGAGATGAGATCAATGGCTCTATATTATCCAAGGAATATTAAATTCCTTGCAAAACCTCTAGAATTAGAGGATTCTAGAGACTTGGAGGGAGGTCTCCAATTCTATAGACTTCTCCATTATCTTAGAGATATTTGAGGATTAAGTGGGGTTTAGGTGAGGATTAGAGACATAGGTATGTAGGAAATGCTAGGGTGTAGGTTAGTAGGTGGGTAGGTGGGGTTATGGGAATTTTAAATTACCATATAATGGATAACTAGGATTAGACTAGGATAATAGAGATTAAGATAGAATTAATGAAAGATTGGGTACGGGTAAGGTTAGTGAATGAAGGATAATGGAAAAGGGGATATTAGATAAATGGTTAGGATTGGGAGATAATTGGTGGGATGAATTGCAATATATGGGATTAGTGAAATTAGTGTTGATTAATAGGAATATTATCGATGGTAATGAGGTGAGTGACTTTAGGTAAATACAAGAACCAACCAATGTGACTAAATAAGATGATGTTATTGATTAATTTAAGAATACTCCAGATAATATACCCATATTATAGTTTCATAAGAGGTACACTAATTATAAGGATATTAGTTATAAAACATACAAGATATAACTTTACAAAACAATACAAATCCAAATCATACACACACACACACACACACACACACACACACACACACACACACACACACACACACACACACACATATACACATATATATATATACATATATATATATATATACATATACATATATATATATATATATGTATATATATATGTATATATATATATATATGTATATATATATATATATATATATGTATATATATATATATACATACATACATACATATATACATACATACATACATACATACATACACACACACACACACACACACACACACACACACACACACACACACACACACACACACACACACACACACACACACATATATATACATATATATACATACATATATATATATATATATATATATATATGTATGTATGTATGTATATATATATATATATATGTATGTATGTATGTATGTATGTATGTGTGTGTGTGTGTGTGTGTGTGTGTGTGTGTGTGTGTGTGTGTAAGGATATTGAACACAATTTATTCTAAGAAATAATATTTTCCTACTCAACATACTACAAATCAAAATCCCTTATTATTCCTTCAAGTGTGACTATTAAATAAGGGAGTTAAACATGTGTTAGTATCTAATAGATCAAGATTGGGTGTTTCAAATGTCACATTTTTGTATAAAACTTATAATAAAGATGGAATATATTAAAAACATAAATAATAATATAAAATTATTTGATAATATCCATCAAATGTGATAGAATCAATCACTTTGGATGTGATAGTGGGTACAAAAATATTAATTGTTATGTTTTATATGATACAATAACATTTTCATTATGATACAATCTGATTTAAACATTAGATTAATGCTATATAAGTTGTTCCATTCACCTTACATTAATGTGTGTGTTTTTTGCATGAAGGAGTTTAACATACATGTCATGTAGATAATTAGGCTTTCAAGTATTGTAGGATGATAAAACCTAGTGATGGATAAATACTCCAATGTAATTATTCTCATTCCTCCATAATACCTTAGTTACAAGTTATATAAATGGAATCCATTCATACATATGAAGTGGGAGAGTCAAGTAAAGATAATAAAAATGAGGCAACTACAAATGTATAGGTTACATAAGACAATAAAATAATCACCACAAAAATTTGAAGCTCAAGAGGAAAAAATACATTATCTTTATTTATTGGTAAATATAGAATATACTAGTCAAATATTCATAGATGACGATAGTGATAATGATAATGACAAATAAATACCTGAAAATGTAGATGATTATTTATCTCATCTAAAATTTACACCTATAGGCCCAAAATAGTATTGTGATCAGTCAAACATGGTCATCACTAATAATTATGAGGTTATTTTCATGTGTAACATAATCCATATAAATATAGGGCACCCATTCTAACTAATGAACATGATATATATCTAGATACTTTTTTTTCAATATCAATTGATAGTATGGATTTTTCAAAATAGGTACCATATAGATAATATTTTATGAATTCTAGTATGACTTGATCATAATTAAATTTTACCATTTCATGGTGTATCAATGATGATTATCCAATGGGCATGAAAAAATCAATCAATAATGTATATGTTATGGATATCAAACCTTTTGTAAGATTTCAAGCTAATAGTGCACAAGACAAACCATGTATTCTATTAATAATTGTTACTTGATGATAATTTTATTATTATACCTTCCAATGTAAATAAATATATGGGTATATTATCTAAATTATGAAGGAAGTGATTTAGAAATTATCACAAAATAATTTAGCACTAAATAGATAGTTATGTATAATTATAGCAAAAGATTTGAAATTTTATGGATGAAAGGATTATCATGGTAGTAAAATTATAAAATAATTCACTAAGGTAGGTTCCAAACTAAAATAACATAAAAATATAATATTTAAATTTTAAGAACATCCATATATGGATCCATTGACTATTTAGGTATACATTGAAGGTGACTTTTAGGAAGATGTTTAGGTTGATTAATAAGATGAGGAAAATACATTTATCATTATATATTTACAATAACTATGTCTCCAAATAGATGAAATACAAAATATTATACATTCTAATGGATCGATATGCCATATCCAATTTCTTATGGGATAAAGGTTGTATATACATTGATATTTGTGATGCCCAATTAAGAAAAATTGCAAGATACACTTGGAAAAATGATTGGAATAGATTCAATATATAATATATACTCAAAATAAGTGCATTAAATTCATGCTTTAAAGTAATACAATAAAAAAAATCCATGATGGAAATAATGAACATCAAAATTTTAAGATGCAAGGACAAGTGAAACGACATTTTTTCATAAGAATACATGTGATACCTAAAACTATTAAATAAAATGTAATCTATGTTCATAATATATTTTAAAGAGAAAATATAAATTATAAAATGACATATGTACTAAGATATGATGAATCTAATAATGATGACATATGGACATTTCATATAATTATATATCTAGAGATGAGCATCCTAAAATCATATTATCCATATGAATTTAAGCATCCTTTCAACATGATATTAGGACTATAAAATTAAAATATTTCATGTCAAAAAATTTAAAAAATAACATATATATATATATATATAAACATGTCATGCATAGGTCCTGATTTTAAATTTTTATTTTATATATATATATATATTTATATATATAATAAAAATTTAAAATCAAGACCTATGCATGACATGTTTGTTAGTTGCATGGTTGATTGATGTTTTAATCATATGGTATATTACATATCCATTTTATACACATATGATTTTCATCGTATATATGAGTGAGATGAAATAAATACATATTACATATGATACTTGGACATACATATGTATGATATTATTTTCTATATTGGTGGTATGTCTACATTGGGGGCATCTTAGTAAACTTTCCAAGATCTATCATTATATGGAATTCCATTGATTATATTGATATACTTATATTTTTATACATGCCTTGATCATGTGTATAATATTTAGGGTGATGTATTATATGTAAATTTTACTATTTTATGCTAGATGATGGAATTAATTTATTATTTAGACTACCATTACTTTCTCAATTTGTGTATGATGCTATTGACTATCACATTGTGTGATGATTTATGAGTGTTAAATTGTGTGATTTTATGAGGTTAATGATTTTTTTTTTTGTCACACGATGCATTATTCATGTTGAGGATCATCTAGTCTATGCCATGGCCATGTTGTGTGTGTTAGGTCATAGTCAAGATATAGTCATGTTGTGTCTTGAGTGATTGTGTGTATTATGATCATGACATTGTGCTTCTATGTTTGTTATTACATATATTATTTTTTATTATATTAGTTTCTTTATTTATATCATGCATTATTATATTAGATATTATTCCATGATTTCTATCATGCATCTTAGACATGGATTATTACTACTTTTCTTATTCTCACATGACTAATTGCTATATCTAGTTGACAAGACACTTGTATGCTCATTGATTAGATTACATAATTGTATGATAAAATATTTATATTATGACATATATTATCATGTTTTGCATGGTTATATATATATATATATATATATATATATATATATATATATATAATATTAGTTTCTTTATTTATATCATGCATTATTATATTATATATTATTCCATGATTTCTATCATGCATCTTAGACATGGATTATTACTACTTTTCTTATTCTCACATGACTAATTGCTATATCTAGTTGACAAGACACTTGTATGCTCATTGATTAGATTACATAATTGTATGATAACATATTTATATTATGACATATATTATCATGTTTTACATGGTTAAATTTATATATATATATATATAACATAATGCACATAACTCTTTATTTTAGATGAGTGATTCATAAGCTTCATCCCTCACCTCAAAAAGGGGGAATATCATTGGATTGTATTAATGATTTAGAACTTAAAAAATATATGATTCATATTTTGGGTCCCATTGAGATTTAAATAAGACATATTTATAGATTGATGCATATGTGAGTGTTATATTTATTTTGTGATTAATGCAATCTAAATAGGATAAAACCTGACACTACTTAGTTTGTATGATACATGTATGAATTAAGTAGATTTGAGTTTAAAAGGTAGAGTAAGATGAATTTATTATAGTTTATATTTATGTAAAAGATAATAAGATAATTTGATTACCTTTTTTATAATTGGATTTAGTTTATGTATTTTTTCACTCGTAAAAAATGGCTTGAAATATATCTATGGTTGCTTGGATTAGGAGACTGGCAGTTAGAAGATAGGGAAAAAATACATCTAGTGGTCAGATCCAAACACTATCTTATAGAAGTGTCCTCTATAATTTTTGGTATATTTCAAAACATAACATTGAACCTATCTATCAAGTGTTTCCTATGCAATTTGAAAGGTTCAATCTTGTGTGGATATTTATATTTATATTTCTTCACCTTGAAACACTATCTCCACTTATGCCACTTTATTTACTTGTAATAAAGAGTTAGACATGATGGGTTTGATATACTCACTCATACCCCAAAGTGTGGAATGAATTTTTCCTACATTCAAATACTCTTAATAGGGATTATATTTCATGTAGTTACCTCACCTAGGTTATATGTGATCGAAAATGATATAATAGAATTTATGAAATGTGCATGGATTTGGACACTTCAAAACTTGTGATTTTAACCTTGAAATAAAATTCAAAATTTTATTAATGGGTTATCCTTTGAGGGATTTTTTATATTTTAAAGGTTTAAGGTAGTGTGTAGATGTATTCCATAATGTGAAAATGATATCTTAAGCGAGATATAGATATGTCATATATAGTAATAAGCCTATGCATGATGTGTATACATAATATTGGGTAATTTAAATTTCTAACCGACATGTGAAACATGTATTATAACCTAGGGGAAGGGTTTGAATTTGAAAACTATCCATTTGGATAAAATCATACACTATCGGTGAAGTCACATGCTACCAATAATATGTATTATCTAATTATTTATGAAACTATCTAGGATGGAGAAAATATTGATTTAGAGAATAATTATAGTCCACTTAAGATGATAAAGTATTTGAGTACAAAACAATGATATCATATGTGATATATTGTAAGAGATTCATATTTGTATACATAAGTTGTTTGTGCTAAGGATTAGTCAAAAATGACATTTTTAAGTGTCTAATTTAAAATTTAAGTGTGTACAATGAGGTATATATGGGGTGATGTAAATTATTTTTATGAATAAATGACAAATTATATAACATTACTGGATATATTGAGTATATTTATTACATTCAGTATATTAATAGAAAACCTATGGAATTATATATCACTTTGAGTTACATATGGATCAAATTTGGGACATGAATGTCATTCATGCATACACACTTTTATTTATATGTTAAATATGAATGATAATAATCAATAAATTTATGTCTAAAATCCATCTTCAATAGTTGACTCATAGTTTTAATTGACATGTAGATTTGTTTAAGGGTTACACCTTTACATAGGTACCTATTTCTAGGATCGATATTTGTATACAAACTTGTTTTGGGGTTATATCAAAATAATTATGATAATATTTTATGTAGTGAATTTGAATTTTTGTGTCAATAAAATGGCACTTATATATATCCAATGTTAATTGAGGCATTTCTCTTCTCAACCCATGGTTTTGACATTGGAATTTCTTTGTAGAATAATCACCCCATGTATTCTGTAATTAACTTCAAAAAAAAAATATTGGTTGGTGTACACATAGGTGAAATAATTTATTAAAATTTGAATTTCAAGAAATCTAATTATTGACATTATTCTATATTTTCTATAATGAATGGATAATTATTTATACATGTTTTCTTATTGTTTTTTTTCATTGATCAAGCTAGATATTTTTGGTATACTTGGAAACACAAATTTTGGTTACACATAGGTACCAAATTTATTTATTTTATCCTTTTAATTTAACATTTTCAATACTAAAATAAAATGGGGGAATTTTTGGACATATAAATTTAGTATTATATACTCTACAATATCAAATCTGACATATCTTTAGTGTACATGACTTGTGCATAAAAATTTGAATCCTTCACACCCTTTCTTCTATCTATTTACTTTTCTATAGTCTTAGCCAACCCAATTTGTTATCATTGATATAAAAAAACTCTCTAGTCCATGATAAAATTCACTATAATCGTAAGTATATTGACACCATATTCTAGGTCATTATTTATCCCTTTCTAGATGTTGTTGACAATAGTTAAACACTAGCATTTATCATAGGCACCTTTTATAGTAGTATCTTAAGATGCTTAATGACTTGTTTTAAAATTTATATCTATACCTTGATTATTCCTAATCAAATTTAACATGTTGGTTATAATGGAAAATACCGAAGAGTTATCTTTAAATATAAATCACACCTAAGGTCTAACTCAATTGGAAAATTACATAGAGAACCACTTTCACATTGAGATATGTCTTTACACATCCTTAATAAATTCCCATTAAAGTATACACATAAGAATATCTCAAAGGAGTAGCTTAAAATACAAGCTTTAAAAATAATAAAAGGTAAAAAGCTTCATGTCATAAAGTTTTAGAATAAAAAGTATTACAATACATTACATTGTAGAATGATTAATAGAACACACACACCTAGGTGGAGAACTGATTTTGGTTTAATCCCTCTTCATAGTAGGGGAACATTGGAAACACACAATCACTCAATATGGAGTGGTTGGGGATATATAACCCATATTATCCCCATTATTTGAAGTATATTTGGTGTCAAAAGTGAAGCCAACGTTATGAAATAAAAAGAGGTAAAACTAAGGTTTGTACATAAGATCAAGAAGAATAAATCATATTAAAATCATGTAGAAATGTAACTTCAATGAAATGTGGTAGAATATAATGGAAAAATTAATATGGATAGTACTAATTATTGTATGTGTTTGATCTAATTTGGTAGTGTCTCGGTAGATTTTGAGACCTTATTTCCTGATCTAAGAAAATTTAGAAGTTACACAAAGTAAGTTTAAATACTGTGACATAGATACTGATCATTTTAGGTCTTAAACTAGCTAATTTACTCTTATCCCCTCTTTTCTTAGTCATTTATATATTTATCAAGTGAAATATATCCCCCTTTAGAATTTATGTTTGTTTAGATAATGTATCATCTTACACAATACTAATTGTAATAGTTTTAGCCTATTTAGATCTCATAAATATAAAATAAGTTAATACAATATTGGCAAATGTACATGTTTTGCTAAAATTTATCTATTTCAAGTTTAAATAAAAATAGAGAAGAAGGATAGGGATAAGTGATTATAATGAACCTAGATTAGTTTTTAGACCATATCCAAATGTTGTGAGCACTCCTCTTTGGCTGGGAAGGACTAACTACAAGTAAGAAAACACTACCACAAAATGTTTGTTAGTAGATGTATGAGTGGGCTGCCAAGATACATGCTTGTTTTAGGAAGTGTCAAACTTCCTTAGAGATGATAGTTTACTTTTGAGATAAAAAAGAGTAATAAATAACCAAGAGAGAGGAAAAGAGAGATTAAAAGAGAGATAATGTTACCATTATTCTCAATTTGAGTGCAATAAAAAGTAATAGAGTGTAGGTGGTATATTTAGTTTGTATTTTGGAAGTTGTTTGGGTAGGTCTTAAAAGGGTTAGGAAATCTATAGTTGCCAATGTCAATTAAGCTATTGAGGTTAGAGAGAAAGTAATCGATATTAGTTAGGCTTCCAAGGTCAGTGAGGAAGTAACTGATATTAGTTAGACTGCCAAGGTTGGTGAGGAAATGTGACTGATATCGGTTAGGATATCAATGTTGGTAGGGAAAATAATTGCCTAAGAGTTTGTAGAAAGCTTTTTTGGGTCTGGGCAATGGTTTTGGTCAAGTCTATAAGGTTGGGGGAGAGTTTTATGATAGATAGAGAGCAGTGTTTGGATGGATCTGGTTAGAGGTTTGGTGTGTTGCAATAAGGGGAAATAAGTGGGGAAGCTATATAACTCTTTCATAGGGGTTTGATCAGGATTGTGTAAAAGAAATAAAAAATAGATGTAAAAGAGTTGTAACATAACTACTAAAAGACTTACAAAATAAGTGATGTACTTAGCTATGGTAGTGACTAAATAATAAGTGTTGAATGGATGGCTCCTATCAGGTAGTCTAAACTAATGCCTTGAATACAGAAAACAAGCAAGTGTTACTAGTTCTCAAGAGTTTAATTCCTAATTTAGATTGACTTATGCAAGATAATGGTATGTCAAGATGTCAAATTTTGAATGCCTAAAAGCTTGTACACAAATGAGAATGTGTTTTCTTAATTTTTGTTGACTTGAACATTAGTTTGGAGTTTGGCTTATATAACCAATGCTAATGATCTTATCAATGTTGGCTATAGGTTGACTGATTTTGGTGGCACTAGAATAGGTAAAATTACTATATTTATCCTATTTTTTGTTGTTTCTCATTCCAAGTGTGGTATCTATTATAAAATGGTAGAAATAGGAGGTTAAGAAGGATGTAGTTGGTTAGGAACTATTTTTTGGGGTGAGAACAAGTCTTGGGTAGTTAGGGTAAGGGGACTAAGTCTTGAGGTGACTCATCAAGTGAGAATTAGTCTTGGGATGAGCTAGCTAAGTAAGGTGCAAAAGGGGGTTTTGATTAACTTAATTATATAGTTTAAATTAATTAAATATGTGAGGGGTAAAAGCATGGGTTAGGGAGGCTAATCATTATTATTGAAAAAGGGATCAAGGAGGGTTTTGACATAGGGAGTTATGCACGTGTGTGATGTAATTTTGGTGTCTACATTTGCCCCTTTTTATATTTTAATTTGCACTGATAAGTTACAAGACAAAATAGGAGTTATATGTTTGAGGTATTGGATGAGGTATCTCCCCTCAAAATAGGAATTGATGAAGGAAAAACTAGAATCAAGTACCAATTTGATAAGAAGTGAATTGTGTGAGTGGAGGAGAACATGGTATCACTACTTGTGCATATACTAATATGATCTATAGTCAATAAAATCAAGAAAAGGTAAGGTTGAGGAGGATTTAGAAAGAAATAACTAAATTATAGCTTGTAAGTGACAGTTGATAAGATCAAAACAATCAAATTTGTAGATATAATGGTCTATGTGTGCCAAGTATTTGAGGTAAGAAGTGCCCCTAGGAAACACAAAAGGTTGTAGGTGATAGGAAAATCTTGGTCACCATCCAAAATACCTAATATACATGTGTTTATAATAGCCAACTATAGTGGAATAGCATAAGTAGTCTAGACAAGCAATGTAAGGTTGGTGTAAAAGTCTTAATGAGTGAGGAGATATTAATGATCTCGAGTCTAAGTCATCAAAAGTGGAAATTTAAGTGATCTCCAAGGGTGTTTATCATGGTTGGGGAGATATATGTGATCTATAGGTTGGTAGTTGTGGTTAGGGAGATATACATGATTCCAAGTTACCCCAAATTATGGGTAGAGTCTAAAGGATTATGGATGTTGGTGGAAACTTTAATGAAAGGGTGATAATGTCAGTGATGTCAGTGATGTTAGTTTTAAATAGTTTTAGCATCAGTGTCTTTAGGCAAGGTTCCCAATATCAGTGGGAAAAAGTGCCAACATCAGTGGTTAAGTATGTTGACATTGGTGGGTGACCAAACTTGACAAAAATGGGTTTGGCAGCTCACCAAAACTCATTTGTAACATTTAATTGGAGAGAAAAATAACTCTGAGTGTGAGTGAGATGGAAGAACTAGGAGGAGACCTAGTAGGAGGCAAGCCACCATAAGAACTAGTTATTCTAGCTTGAAGGAAATAAAGAGATGAGGTAGGAATCTCTACAAGTTAATTTTGAATTTGCATTGGCTAGTTTGCCTAAATTTAAAGTGTGGGCAAAGAAAAAGTGTTGAGGGGGGTAAGAAATGGGGGGGCTAGTTTTAGGTTATTTTGGGAGGGATTTGGGGTAGGTTTTTAGGGTAAAAGTTAATTTAGGGAGATGGGTAAGTTGGCCCTAGGGTCAAACCAATTATTGATGTCAATGGGGTCCATAGATGTTGACCAACATGGTGTCAATGTTGATAGTGGTATACTGACATCAGCTGAAACCAAGCATTGAAGTCGGCATACAAAATTTATGTTGGTGATTATGAAGAACCCAAAATAGGAGAAAAGGTCAATTTAGATCCCTAGTTGAATCAGTCAACTAACCTAATGGCTAAGGTAGCCTTAGAAGATCTCATGTCAACTAATTGTTGCCTACATAGCTTAGTTAAACACCTCAAGCCAATGTAGTTCTCCTAGAGCCAAGGGAAAAAGATCTAAGGTATGGTTAAAAGTGTGTTAGGGTAAATGGGTAAAAAAGGTAGTTTGAGATAGGTTAAGAGACATAGGGCTTAAAAGATAGGTTATAGGGTCAAAGGTTAGGGATATAAGCCATGAGGCCTAGAGTTGTAATAGGTAGTTAGGCATAGGGTGGAGAGAGAGGTAGTGATTTCTAAGGTAGAGAGGGGATAGTAAGTTAGATAGTTAGGTGGGTATATGGCTGAGCTAACCTTAGAAGACCCTGTATTGACTAAGTGCTACCTACATAGCCTGATGGAGGGCCTCAAACCAATGCAGTTTTCCTAGTGTGAATGGAAAATTATGGTGGTAGGTTATTTTAGAAATTATGTAACTTGAGTTATGTGTATGGATATAGGATAGGATGGATTTGATAATATGTGATTACCTACTAATGTTGGTAACATGGATGAGGATGGATGTCACCCTAGATGAGTGCGAGCACATGGTAGCTATAGGTTTAGGAGGAGTGAAACTATTTTATAGAGTCACATGAAACATGAGTTTAATGATTGCATTAATCGAGAGGTGGGATCATACCACCAACACCTTTCATCTACTGACTGGAAAGTTGATAGTGACTTAGAAAGATGTGTTTCACTAGATTTTGTCTATTTTAAGTCTAAAGGAAATAGAAAATAATGATGGGGATAAGTGATTAAAAAGAACCCGGATTGGTTTATGCACCATATCTAGATGTTGTGATCATTCCTCCTTGGCTGGGGAGGACTACTTGTAAGTAAGAAAGCACTACCATAAGATGTTTGTTAGTAGATAAATGAGTGGGCTACTAAGCTATGTACTTGTTCTAAGAAGTGTGAAAATTCCTTAGAGATGACAGTCCACTTTTGAGAGATAAAAGAACAATAAAAAAATTGAAAGAGAGGTAAAGAGAGTGGAAGAGAGATAATACTACCATTATTTGTAACTTGTATGTAGTACAGAGTGAAAAGGTGCATGTGATATACTCTATTTATATTTTAGAAGCTATTTGTGTAGGTTTTAAAGAGGTTAAAGAATCCATAGTCACTAATTTTAGAAGGGTAGTGACCAATATCGGTTATACTATTGAGGTCGGTAGTGAGGTGACCGATGTCGGTTAGGCTACTAAGGTCGATAGGGGAAATAATTACTTAGAGGCTTGTAGAAGGTTTTTTCGAGTCTAGGCAATGGTTTTGATTAGGTATAGGAGGTTAGAGAGAGTTATGAGAGAGAGAGTATGGTTTGAGTAGATCTGGTAAGAGGTTTAGTGTGTCAAGTAAAGGAGAAACAAGAAAGGAAGGTTTGTAACTCCCTCATAGGGGTTCAGTCAAAAGTGCTTAAAGCAATGCATAGTAGATATAAAAAAATAGTAGAATAAATATTTAAAAGGCCTACAAGATAAGTGATATACTTAGCTATGGTTATCAAATGATTTGTGCTAGATTGATGATCTTTAGCAAGGAGTCTAAACTTGAATTCTTGAGTAGAGAGAACAAGCAGGTGTTATTGGTCCTCAAGAGCTCATTTGTTGATCATGATTGACTTATGCAAGATGACAATAAGCTAGGATGTCAAAAATAAAATGCTAAGAGCTTGAATGTAAGTAATAATCAATTTTATTAATTTCTATTGACTTGAACTTTAGGTTGGTTTTTAGCTTATATTATTGGCATTGGTGATCTCACCAATGTCAGCCATGGGTTGGTCGATGCCGATGGCCCTAGAATAGGTAAACCTTACTATTTTTGGCCTATTTTATAATTTTCTTCATGCCAAGTGTAGCATTTATTATAAATAGTAAAAATAAGAGGTTAAGAAGGAGGTATTTGATTATGAATTTAGTTTATAAGTGAGAATAAGTCTTGGGTAGTTAAGATGAGGGGACCAAGTCTTGAGGTGACTCATCAGGTAGGAATTAGTCATAAGGAAAGGTGGCTAGGTAAGGTGGAAAATGGGGGTTTTAATTAACTTAATTAAGTATTTTAAATTAATTAAATGTGTGAGGGATAAAATCATGGGTTTGGGATATTAATTATTATTATTAAAAGGGGCTTAATATGGGTTTTGACATAGGGAGTTATGAACATGTGTGTGATATAATTTTGGTGTCTATATTTTCCTTTTTTTGTTTTGTACTTTATATTGACAAGTTTATAAGATAAAAATAGGAGTTAGATGTTCCAAGTATTAGATGAGGTATCCCCACTAAAAATGGGAATTAATGGAGGAGAAATGAGAATCAAGTACCAGTTTGATACAAAAAGTAATTGGGGGAGTGGTGGAGACTTGAGTAGTACTTTGTATGCATATACTACAGCTAGCTATAGTGGATAGGAAAAGGCAAAGTTGAGGAGGAGTTGGATAGAAATAACCAAAGTACAGCTTGTAGGTGATAGCTAATAGGTCAAAACTGTTGTTCTCAAAATTTGTCACTCATTCTTGGGACAACACATGAACTATTTTTGGTCTTACGAGCCAAAAATTCTCTCTTCCTTTCTAAAAAAATGTTATGAGCCTTCAAATTCTCTATTTTTCAAACCTTTTTAGCTAAAGAACTCTGTAGGCTCAATTTTATGAACTCTACAAGTTCAAATATATGGACTCTACAAGCTCAAATCTATGGACTTCACATGAAGAAATCTATGAAATCCACCAGGAAGAAAATCTATGAACTCATTTATATGGACTCCCCCAGTTCTATGGACTTAGTTTCTACAGACTCTGTAGGACTACAGTCTATGGACTCTGTAGGTTCATTTCTACAAACTCAATTTTTATGGACTTTAAGGCTTAAATCTATAAACTTCATAGGAAGGAATCTAAGAACTCATTTCTACAGACCCCCTGAGTTCTACAGACTTGAACTATAGACTCTGCAGGTGGAACTATGGACTTCACTGATGGTTTCTATAGATTTCACAAGCTAGATTTCTATAGACTCTTTCAAAGTTAGAGAAAACTATGAACTTGAATTATATGGACTCTGTAGGTAGGCTCAATTTTAAGGACTCTCAAGGCCTCAACACTATGGATTCTACAAGCTAGTTTCTCACTTCTACAGAGCCCCCCAATCTATGACCTCATTTCTATGGACTTTGTAGGTTGGTTTCTATGGACCCTATAGAAAATAAATAGGTTTAACACAGCCATTTTTTTAATCAGGAAGTTCAAAGGGGTCTTCCAAGAGCCTGAAGGACAAGTGCCCTTGTAGAGGGAACTTGGGAGCCAAAATGGACCCTTGCAAAAATCTAAAAGGCAACCTTGGAGCTCAGACAACCCTTACGGAGGTCAAGCGGGGAGCAAGTGGACTGTTTTGAAGGCTGAGTGAACAAGGAATTCCTTTGGAAAAGTTCCCATGGCAAAGTTGTCAAGGACCATTTCCTTCAGATAAAAAGTCTAAAGGAATTCCTTCAAACTTTTGTTTGAAGGAATTAACCTAACCAAAGGATGAAGCCCAAAGACCATAGAAAAATGGTCAAAGCATATAAAGATTTCCTTCAAAAAAAATGTCCGAAGGAATTCCTTCAAACATTTTATTTGAAGGAATTAAATCCAAAGATAGCCTAAAGATAGACAAAATCCCACCAAAGTAAAACCTCGAAGCAAAGGAAAAGCCTGACAGAAGAAAAAATAAAGGAAGATTTCCTTCAGACAAAATGTCTGATGGAATTCCTTCAAACATTTTGTCTAAAGGAAAAGAACCAATGAAGGCTTCCTAAGGAAATTAAAGCCTGAAGGCTGCCCAATTGATCCTGAAGGGTAGGTACCCTTGCAAGAGGCTCTCCCCAAATAAAATGGGCCTTTCTCAAGACCTCGAAGGGATTCTTCCCCTTTGGGAGGGACAAAACAAGAAAGATAAAGGAATTGTCAAGGAAAGTGATGGGCCTACAGATGTCAAAGTTAAACATCATGAACTAGCTATTGAGATCCAAAAATCTGGCAACATCCCTATAGCTATCAAATTTAGGGCAACCAACTAGCTGTTAGCTTTCAAGCGATGATGGGCTCGTAGATGTCAAATTCATGGTAATGAAATAGTTGTTGATCCTTACAGACTTAAAAACGGACCCAAATGCATTCAAAGGCCTTAAGGCCAAGGCCAAAAAGGAAGAACCACCAAGAAGAAGAGCCAAAAGAGCCACCAAGTTAGGGAAAAGATAACTCGAGGGCGTGAATCACATCAGGAAGAGACAAAGAGGGAAATATCTATGTAGAAGTTATTCTAGTAGGTGAAATAGTCCTCAAAGTAGATTTTTGAGCCCTTAAGCATTGAAGATGCCACATATTTGTCTCCTATGGATTAAAGGCAAAGTAGATAGCTACGTAGATAAAGGGGATAGACTAGATGATCCAGACCCACGAGAAGACATTTGAGATGAAATGACATGCCATAGTCAAGGCAACTACCCTATTCCAGCATGGTCTTTGGATAGAACTGAAGATGCATTCAAAGCATTTAATGTAAGAGGGGTCACTCCATAAAAAAAAGTGTCAGTCTTTTCTGGGCTGCTATATATTTTAAAATCCTATTTTATGTAGGAGGGAGACCTTTTTGATAAAAGAAGCAAAAACTCTGTCCAAATTGAAAGGCGAATACTGAGACTTTGAGCTTAGAATTTTGTTCATATTATTTTATCTAAATGAGAAAGCATGTTACCTTTAGACTTTGTGTTATTATAGCTTGTATCATTTTAGGAGATTGTTCTTGTCTATCTTCTGAATGTGTTCTTTTTTATTTAATCTAACAAGTAAAACTTGTGGAAGTAATCAAGAAGGTATCCTAAAGCCAGTTGTATAAGACTTTATTTTGTATGCAATTATCTTTAGTTTATTTGTCTATTTTATTTTCTATGTGGAGGATCTTGGGATGACTTTATACCCCCATTATCATTTGTTTTTCACTGTTTGGGTAGCTGAGGTGGAGACTTTGTGTTACACCTCATTCTGCTGATTACTTCACCCTATTACCAGTCATTTGTTAATACCTAAAAGAACTCTTGTTGTTTCTTGTAGGACCCCTTCTGAAAGAAGAGAAGTGCCTTTAGTGTCTTCACCAAGATTTCTCCTTTGTCTATGAGCATCATCTTTGAAAAAAGAGAGATGGATGGTGATACCCTACCCTTGAGTGATATTTTCTACATATATCTATAGTATATAGCCCCTTCATGCTTATAGGGAACCTCACCTTGATGAGAGGAGAGATTTGTCCCCTTTTGATGTGGTAAACCTACACACTAGGCTGACCAATCTTCCTTGCTATGGTTGATCAGAACTATTTTTCTCATTAGTTAGTTGATTGACAAAATATTCACCCAAAAAAACAATCAAAGTTATAGCTCCAATGGTTGATGTTCTTTAGGTATTCAAGGTAGGAAGTTCCCTTGGGAAACACAAAATGGTTGAAGGTGATAGGATGGGCTTGGTTTCCATCTAAAACACCTAATATACATGTGTGCGCACAATATCTAAATATAGAAAAATAGCATAAGCTATCAAGACAAGAAATTCAAGGTTGGGAAAAAAAGGTCAATGAGTGAGGAGATATTCATGATCTCCAAGCAAAAATCATTATGGGTGAAGATGTAAGTGATTTCCAATTGTAGTTGTCATGGTTGGGGAGATATATGTGATCTCTAGTTGCCCTAGTTTATGGGTAAAGTCTAAAAATTTGGGGGTTTCTTGGCTAGAGAAAACATTATTGGAAGGGTTCTAACATTGATAATCGATAGTACCACTGTTAGTACACTAGGGAAACATTGTTGATGTTAGTAGGCATAAGCACTGACATTGATAGATTAGGTCAAAAATGTCGATGTCGATGACCAACCAAACCTGATAAAAGGGGCTTTGGCAGCCAACCAAACTCATTTTCAAATTTATGATTAGAGAGAAAAAATAGAGCTTGAGAGTGACAAAGATGATAGATTAAGGAGGGGACCCAGTAGGAGGCACACCACCACAAGAGACAGCTATGCCAGCTAGGAGTAGATAGAGAGATGAGGTAAGAGTCTCTACTAGTTGGTTTGAATTTTGATTTGGGTATTTGTGTTTTTTAGCCTAATTTGGAGGTGGGGTGTATAAAGCATTAGTAGAGGTATATAAAATAGTGCTTTTGAGTGTTAGGATAAGTTGGGGGGTTGTTTGTGTAGTTTTTAGGTGAAATTTGGTAATTTTAAGTTTGGGTCATTTAGCCTTAAGGCTAAACCAATCATCAATGTCAATGAGGTCCACTGACATTGATCAACATGGAACCAAGGTCGTTAGGTACCTACCAATGTTGGTCAATACTTAGGCCTATAAAGCACTAACATCGGCATTAATTCCAATGTTGGTGACTATAAAAAAGTATAAAAATAGGATAAAGGGTGAATTTAGATCTCTAATGGAAGTAGTCAACTAGCCTAATGGCTAAGCTAGCCTTATAAGAGCTCGTGTTGATTGAGTGTTACCTACATAGCCCATTTTAGGGCTTTGGGCCAATGTAGTTCTCCTAGAGCCTAGGAAAAAGATCTAAAAAGGTGTGATAGGTGAAATGGATAAAAAGGTAAGTTGAGATAGGTCAAGAGGTTTGGGGCTTATAAGATAGGTCATAGTGTCAAGAGTTAGGGATATATGCCATGAGGCCTAGAGTTATGAGAGGCAGGTAGGCCTAGGGTGGAGAAAGAAGAGAGATAGTGAAGCCTAGGGTGAGAGAGAGAGGTAGTGAAGCCTAGGGTAGAGAGAAAAGAGTAGGGTAGCTAATGAAGTGGGTATATGGCTAATTTAACCTTATAAGACCTTATGTCGACTGAGTGCTACCTACATAGCCTGGTTTAGGGCCTCAGACCAGTGTAGTTCTCCCAAAGAGAAGGGAAAAAGGTAATGATAAAGTATATTAAAAGGTATTTGACTTGAGTTATGTGTGTATGGATGTAGGTGAGGATGGATCTAACATTAAAAGATCATCTACTGAGGTTGTTGATATGTATGAGGAGGGATGTCACTCTAGATGAGTGGGAGTACATGGTGGCCATGGGGTTAGGAAGAGTACAATGGTACTATCGAGTCACTTGGGATCTGTCCCTGATGATATCATTGATTGAGAGGTGGGATCACACCACCAACACCTTCTATATATCGATCAGAGAGTTGACAGTGACTCAAGAGGATGTTTATAGGATTTTGTGACTACCACTCCAAGGTGAGGATATCTTTGCATGCTCGATAGAGGAACATGATATACACATGGTTACATTATATGGAGAGCATTTTAGTGAGGTGACTTACCATTCTACAAGTTTCTCATGCAAGCCACTCTATATGGTTAATGAGGAGCAACATTGTTTGAGCATCTTGATGATGATGAGGATCAAAGTGTATGCATTATCAGATGTAGATGGTGGAAGATTTCAAATTGCATTGATAGGTGTGATTACATATATGGTTGAGAAATAGACCATTTTTACTTGGGGCCTAGTATTTTTAGCATAGTTATATAGATACTTATGAGGTTTGAGGTTGTGATGATGATATAGTTTGTGTGTCAACCATCTATTACATTATTGGTTGTATGAGCACATCATGGTGACATGACCATTCAAGTTACTTACCATGATCCTAGCTAGATTTAGGGTTAGGTTTAGATGGTAGAGAAAGTGTCTGGCATAGACTTAAGTGGATGGTGTGGTGCAAGACATTGCCTATTTTAGGCACATGATTGAGGGCTTGATCCCTATAGATATTTTTTAGAGACTATATTGACATACCTAGTTTTTAGAGGATAGGCACATTAGCTTATGGGTTTGTAGAGCTCACTATGGGTCAGGGGTAGATGAGTTGGTGAGTTAGAGATGATACCCATGGCACAAGTTAGGAGGTAGTTGGTCTACTATAGGATATTCCACCTGCCTTCCCTTGATATAGGAGGGATGACATAGAGGCACCCCTACCATTACCGCAAGAGATAGATGGGCTAGATTTTGAGGAGTTACTAGTAGGGCTAGGTGTTGGAGACCTTGAGTACACAATGGCCTATATATCTTAGTGGGTAGGGTTACATCTAGTGGTGGAGGTCAAGAGGCCACCACCAGATTTATAATAGTTGGTGAGA